>CM056504.1:48338237-48938237 GCA_029783415.1 Anisodus acutangulus
TGTGGTTCAACTCTCCAACTCATTCATTAAATCAAGACCGCTGACAGTTTTCTGTGCTGATAATAAAGGAAGCACAATTTTTTCCCTACATATGCACAACTTTGACAACTTAAAAGACTAATCGTAAAAATGAGTCTACTTTACCTGAGACGTAAGTGACTTGATCACTTCTTTTGCTGCTTTGCATTTGGCGGTCTCCTCCCCCGCAATTGCTATTGCCTCCTTCAGCTGCTTACTACTTCTTTCCAGTTCTACCTCTTGAAGTTGAGCCTTGCGCGTAAGAGTTTCCACCTATGATAAAGATAGTCATATGCTAAAAAAGAATAAATATATAGTAGCTTTGCAAGTTGGGGTAGGCTTGCATTTTTTACTGTAACCTATTGCATTTCATATGAAAACAAAGCCTCGGAACTTACACATAGACGGCCTAGTCATTCCTCCCGGAGAAACAAAAAGCAAAAACGCATTATTTTCTAAATGGAGTAGAAATGGGATTGATTGGCTGTCCTTTAGAGTGGATTTTTGGCTATTCAGATGCATTCAGATATAGAAGAAAACAGAGGAAGACAGTACCTCCGCCAGAAAGCCAAATTAGTGTCCTTGAAGTGGGAAAAATAATAGAAAATCAAACAAAATACATAGTACAGATAATAGCTACGATTGCAGTATCACCTTACCAACATTCTTATAACTTATCTGGTCAAATTAATACTACTTGTTTATGCACTTGGGTAAGTTTTTCACCCTAAACAAAAAGATCAGGTGTAACTTGCCTCTGTTGATCATCAAGTACTAAACTGTGTTATACACACCATTGAGTATCTGACGAGTGTCTAATAGCCCAACGATACTTTTCTTAACCAACGTCTTGCATTTTGGACACATCACAGTATTAAAAGTTGGCACAAACATTAAACTCATACACAAGCTGCTATCTCGGTTTTCCAACCAGCGACTCGATAAACGTGGCTTAATATTTTTAACAAAACTAGAGACACTTTGGTAGTACTTTTTTTTGACAGGCCAAACCAGCACCTCATTGCAAAGTTTGAGATCCACATCAGAAACTTATAAAAACATGTAGAAAAGTGAAGAAACTGCAGCAGAAGGAGATGGGTGCATAGTAGATAAATAACGTACCTGTGCTCTTAATTTAGCAACCTCTTGACTAAGACTTTCATTTGTCCTTTTAGCATCATCCACAACAATCCTTGGAGACGTAAGTCCACCCAGTGTTGGAGTTGGTGTAGTAGAACGAGGTGGACTGGGCCGTCTAGATGTTGGTGATGTTGCTCGAGAAACAATCCTTGAACCGGGAACTGAAGCAGAGAAGAACTTCTTGGACGAGGCAAACACTTGATTAGAAGATTTGGAACTATTGAGAGCTCCCAATTGGGAGGTACTACTGGGAATAGGTGACACACGACTGCTGTTGAATTCAAACTTTTTCTTCTGTTTGGAAGAGCGGGTTTCGACTTGTTTGAAGGATTCCTTCGAAGAAAATCTAGCAAGATGAGGTCGAGACCTTATATCCAACTTAGTACTTTTGTCTATGGCATCAGTTAACCCCTGGTTCAGGCTACCTCTTCGACTCATGGAAGGCTCAGACGAAGCATCGGTTTCAATAATTTTTTTCAATTTATTACAACAATTATCACAGACACGATAAGGTTTACTGGGATTTGGTGCCATTGATGTCCTCAGTGATTTCTTGCTGCTGCATGAATGACAAAAGACAAGACCACAGTTATAACAGTTGTGGCGCTTCCTTTTAAAATTAAACGGAAGGCGGCAGCCAGAACACATGGATTGGTCAACCCCTGACGCCCATTTATGAAGGCAAATAGCTGCAGTAAAATTAGTACCACAGGCAATACTTTTGACTTGCTTGTCTTTTAAAGCTTCCACTAAGGTGGGAGAATTTCTGTCATCTGTATAACCATGACCCAATCTTCCATTTGCTCCCTTTCCCCATGTGTAAACTTCAGTTCCGGAAGTCAATACAGCAACATGGTAAGCACCACATGCTATCTCCTCCACAAAGCTCTTTGAAAGTTTTCCTTCAATGCGACAAGGAAGCTTCCCATCAGCTTGGGGATGACCTAATTGGCCATATACAGGACTTCCCATTGTATATACATGACCTGAAGTGGTTAGAGCAACTGTCAAGCTGTGTCCACAAGTAACCTGGCAAAAGTTGGGTTCAATAAGAGCTGCAACACAAGTAGGAACAAGTTTTGACTCCTTGTCACCGTGCCCAAGTCGACCTTTATCACCATCTCCCCAAGTAAAAAGTTTCCCTGAAGAAAAATTGCTTGAACTAGAGTTTCCCACCATGACTTCAATAACTGCAGCAGTATGCCAAACCCCACAAGCTGCTCGAACAGTTCGAAGCCCCTTCAGGGATTCCACTTCCCTAGGTTTTGAAATACTCTTTCCATCTCCATGACCAAGAACTCCAAAAGTCCCATCTCCGAAAGTAAATAATTGGCCAGCAGATGTTACCACAGCGGTATGCCATGGCCCACAGGAGATATAAGAAACATGTATACCCTCTAAGGGTCCATTTACTCTTTTGGGGACCCAATGACTAACTTCATTCCCATGCCCAAGAAGACCAAAATCACCGGCGCCCCATGTGTACAATTCACCAGAAAGCGTTACAGCACAAGTATGATTTTCACCACAAGCAACAAGTTCAATGTTTGTATGACCGAGGGAATCTATAAGCTTTGGATGCAAAACATCAGAATCGACACCATGGCCAAGCCTGCCTCCTGATTCCTCACCCCAAGAGAACATCTTACCCTGCTTTGTTACTAGTGCTGCATGTTTTCCACTGCAAGCTAAATTTTGGACATCCAGTACAACTGCAGACTCTAAAGCTTTGGGCAATAAAGAATCTACTTTGACACCATTACAACTGTCAATCCTATGAGGTCCACCACCTAGGACACCATCACCAGTCCCTTCCCCCCACATAAAAACATCTCCTAATGCATCACCGTCATCATGACCAGAACCTTGACTTGATGAGCTAACAGCACTTGAAAGGCTTACTCTAAAGTTATCCATACCCATTGCCTTCATCTGACCATTTATGCCATCTGAACATCCAGAAGATAAGGAATGGATAGAAGCACTAGCAGAATCTGAAGGGAAAAAGCCCTTGGGAGGTACAGCATATAGAACTACATCAGAAAAGGCCTTATTTACACCATTTTTAGGTGGGCTTCCATATGGACTATGAAGGCGAAGTTGAGCACCACCATCCTGATGGAAATACAGGATGTTATTCAACAACTTAGAGCAAAAGGAAAATAATAAATTTCAACCAGAATATTGACAAACATAAAGTCTCATCTGCATATGCATGGTTAGGCGCGTGGGATGGAATATACCTTCTGTGAACCATCACAACTACCAAAAGGAGAATGCAGAGGAGAGCTTCTTCGCGTATATGTTCTGGGACTAGTGGCACCAGAAGGAATTCCATCACTCCTTGATTCTGTTCTCCACTTCCGCTGGTGCCCACGTGAAATTAAAGCCTTCAAACCACTAAACCATACCTCTGCTTCATCTTTATCTTTGCATATCTAAGACATAAGATTGACGAGCAAGGTGAGAGTTAGTTGTCGTAACCAATTTCAAAAGACAATGGAATAAGACAGAATTGCATGACTTACATACGAACCTTTCCGTCTAAAAAAGACAGCTATTACTAATGAAACTCTTACCAAATCCAGTGATCTATCGTTATATATGAGAGAAAAAGATTGGTACTCCTTCTCAGGTCGTGGGTGCCTTTGGAATATTGGCTGGAAAAGAGCAGAAGCAATGCTTATTAATCAGATACACCACTAAACACTTCATATAGGTGGTTACACTAGACCAAAAACCATGTCCAATAAGAACTATAAATTGCTAAATAAAAAATAAAAAGACATTGACACCAAATTCACATCATCAAGGTATGTACCTATGTAAACAGGCCAAAAGAAATTATTAATCAACTACAAGGCGAACAAAATTAAACCAACGAGAGCTAGTATAGCATGGACTTCAACCGAGAGTGCTCATTTATGTAACATGACCACTTAGTTTCAACATGAAAACAAGCATGCAAATGAAGTAATACTTCTTCAGAATAAGGTATATAAACATTTGAAAAGTCATCAAGAGTAAAATTGTGGTATAGTTTTTTAGTGCAACATGCAAGATGTAAAGGATGAAGACAGCATGCTCTGTTCATTAGTTCTTTACAGGTTTATTGATCTTCCACATGGGAGCCTTTCTGTTGTTTTTGTTTAAGAGATTCCCACATTATGTATCTGCAAGCACCATCTTAGTGTTTCCCTTTAGTATCAATAAAATATTATTTACCAGTTCAAAGGAAAAAAAGAATATACGTGCAACCCATGTTTACTTATTAAGGAGCATATGTGGATATACATATGGAAGAGATAGAGAAACAAAGACAAAAGATCATCATACATTTATTGATTGACCATGATATGTAAAGCAAAAATTCCTTTAGCAGAAGATATTTGATCCCTACCCATCCTCCAAATTTTCTTCCACTTAATTTATTAGTCATCGACTCTGGTTAACACCTGAAAGCCACTAATACCCATATATTTAACCACATAAATCTCTGCTGAAATGAGTGAGCATCAGAATGGGTCATCTGACCTTTCACCATATAAGTTCTTCGATCTCCATTTTAATACCACACCAAAAGATATACAAAGAAGGATAAATTTGTAGACTAGGATCAAATAAAAACATGTCAAAAGTTTGTCGAATAGAGATTAGCTATCTTCAGCGGAGAAAGCTTACAGTGCGCTGTCCGGATATTATTCTTGACACGTGACTTAGCTTAAGGTGTTTCTCTTCTTTTCCTGAAAACCATATCAGAGCAGACTCATCCTGAAAACATAATTTCTTTTTTTTAGACTCCGAGCATAACCTTCAATTAAAATTAAGTTTCAAGGAGCACAGTAGTTAAGTTAGCTGCGATACAACGAAGCAATACGCGGAAATTTTGTAATAAATTCCTACCTCAATAATGAAAGGTAAATTGAAACAATCAATATCCATACAGCAAGCTTGGGACTATTTTATATCAATAACAGTTTACTTATAAGCGAAGTCATCAACAATGACAAATAAGGAAATGGCAATCCTCAAAGGCTTTAGGTTTAAACCCCAGAAAGTTAGAGACATGAGGTCAAATGTTGGCACTATTTGGGACAAGGAAACAAAGAAAAAATACCTGGGATGAAGTTCACGTGTGTATGTTAACAGCAGTCAAAAACACTACTTCACAATGAGTACATGACAGTAAGGAATATGAACAAAGAACCTTGACATGGATACCTTAATGAATGTTATCTATCCACTGAGCATGAATGATCAATATCGAAGTTCTGGAATTCTCTCTGACACAATAAGGTAAGCATTTGGAAGAGAACTCAGACTTCCGATTTTTGGTGAACTCTAATTTTCTGAATTATTATCATGAGACAGAGCTACTATTTTTGCTTCTTTTTAGCGTATGGCAGTTAGGATACCATTTATCACTTTCAAATTGGCATGAAGATTGAAGGACCTTTATTCCTTTATGTTTACTTTTCAAGCTTCACAATAAACATTCTCCTTGTGGTATTATTTACATCATCTAACAGATACTACTTCAGTCTGAGATACATGCATGCAAAAACTGAAGACAGAGTAACAAAAAGGAACAAATTGCAATCATGATAGTAAACATCTTTTACTTTTCTGATAAGTACAACCATAATAGTAAATATTACCAGTCACTAATCAGAACTGAAACAACCGTTGAGGATGAAATATCTACATGCCGACAACACACAAACTTCAACAGAGCTGTAAAAATCAAGGAGAAAGATAGAGGGCAATGTCCTAATTTGCTTCATCAAGATACCAAAGTCATGGTGAGCCTACACTTCCAATTTTGGAGGATTCCAATGTCCTCCTATTACGTGCTTCCTTGCAGCCACTGCTACGTCCTGAAACTCTCAGTATGGAAAACTCTATCCCGATCTCTCGGATAAATGATAGGGATTCTTGTAACAACGACTAGATGTGGGGTCTCACCAAACAAATCTAAGTGCAGCCAACTGTGGTATAGTTGGATCTACATGGACGCCCATCCCACACACACACACAGCTAACATGATTACAGAGTTGGGATGCATAGAATTTCATACAAGATTTCAATGCTAAGAAAAGCAAGAGCCAAATGTAAGAAAAAAGTAGAAAAAAAAGAATGAAATGAAGCTTACGTTTGCCAGACAGAAGGGACAAAACTTTGGCTTTCCCCTTCTTCCATACTTCAGCAAATATGCCCCCTTTTTTAGAGTGGTTGTTGCCTGAGATAAATCAAATGAAAGGAACTTGAAGCTAACAGAATATTAAACTCATGCTACATATGCAAAGAGAAAAGAACTAATACTAAAAAGCTCGCAAACAATTAAGACCTCTGAACTAGGACAAAAAAATGAAATACAACAAGACAGATCTGAACACCTCTTTCAACTATGCTTTCGTGCAAAAACCAATCCTTAAGTGGTTCTCCAGAAAACCATTTGGTTCTTTTATAGCACATAGTCCCCGAGAAAGTTACCTCACATAAAGTACTTCTGGATTTGTTTATGTAATCCACTACCAGCAGGTAACATATTGTTTCTCTTTACCTACTTCTCCCTGAGATCTCTAGCTTTAAGCTGGACATCTATCCGGAAGCAACAAAGGTGTTATACAAGTAAAGACCCTACTTCATCTTGATCTATATCTTAGTTCCTTTTCCACTTATTCTACTCCAAGCACTAGGAATATCATCTCTGAATCATTACCAAGGAAAATGACCTGAGAGAGAAATTGGGAAGCTTGAGGTGAAAAGTTGCCCCTTGAAGTTTTCAGTTGGAAATAATAAAAATGTACATTTCGATAAGCATGTGATATTTATACAAAAAGAAGAGAAGAAAGGAGCAGTACAGTGTTAAGGCATTACTGGAAACAGATCTTCTAAATCTAATAACTACTTTTAAGAGTGAACAGGTTAAAAAACCCCTAAACTGTCACCAATTTGTAGGTTTCATACCTACTGTTGAACGTTCATGTTACCCCCTATAACTCCCTTTAGATTAAAAAATTCCGGTTATATATTAGCAGAATGTTCGGAATAAGTTGCTGAGAGGCGCGTGGGAGATGATAAAAGTCTTTAAAATGAGTCCACCTGGCACAATTAGTACATGGTAGCTCAAGGGGTTATGTGAACACCCAGCAGTTTAGATATGAAACTCGCAAAACAGTGATATTGGGGGGGGGGGGGGGGGGTTACTCTATTCACTCAAATCCTTGTCCACATGAACTGTCACTTGGAACTCCTTTGAGGAGTTTTTGTAGCGTGATGTTCACGTGTCATATTCCTCTGAGGGATATTTTAATATGAGTTCATCGAAGTTCAATGGGGTATGTGAACACCCAATAGTTAAGGTATGAAACTCGTAAAACAGTCATACTTTAGGGGGGTTTAACCTATTCACTCTTCTCTTAACATTAAACATGAATATTCAGCTTAATAGAAATAACCAATATGACAAGAAATGCATATTCAACAAACAATTCAGTGATTATTATTCACCTTATTACAATCCCTAATCTGTAATCTTTGCTCAACACTTAAAGAAAATAGACATGAATTACCAGATATACTAATTATTAAAAGCTTAAAGGGCCCCTCCAATTTTGTCAATGAAGAAATACTAGTATAAAAAAAAGGGCAGCCTGGTGCATAAAGCATCTCGCATTAGCAGTGCATAAAGCATCCCGCATTAGCAGGGTCCGGGGAAGGGCCACATCCCAAGGGTGTGATGTAGATAGCCTAACCTAATGCAAGCATTAGTGCTGATTCCACGGCTCGAACCCATGATCTATAGATCACACGGAGACATACTAGTAGTAAGCAATAACTGGAAGAATGAGATAGTAAAATTTTACCTGTTCAATATCCCTTTCAACTAGTTCACTAGCTCCGTTGACATCTGAATTCATTCTACCGCTTATATAACATCAAACAATAACACCTCCAAAGCTAAACCCCCATTTTTAGCACCAATTCCTCCCATTCATTCATCAAATTCACCAATTCCTTCAACCCCAAAAATTCAATCTTTCCAAACAGTTCCCCAAATTCAATCTTTCCAAAACAGTTCCCAAAATTCACCAATTCTTTCAACCCCAAAAATTCAATATTTCCAAAACATTTCCCAAAATCCACCAATTCTTCAAATAGTGAAGAACAAACCCCATTTCTTAACAAGAAACATAAACCTCAAAACTAAAAATTTAAAGAACTGAAGTGCAGTAATTACAATGCCTTTTTGGGTATTTGTAGTAACAGTATAGTATTAAATGCTGAAAATCACAACCCCACAATAAAAAGTTTGTAAATTTAAAATGGGGTTCTTGGGTATTGTAAATTTCAACAAATAAACTGGAAAAGATAGATACCCACAGAGCTAAAACAACAAATTTTGATTATTTTTGGGAATTTGTAGTAACAGTATATTAAATGAGTAAACCCCACAATAAAAAGATTGTAAATTTAACATGGGGTTCTTGGGTTTGGTAAATTGCAACAAATAAAATGGAAAAGACAGATACCCATATAGATAAAAATACAAAATTTGCTTCTTTTTGGGAATTTATAGTAACAGTAATTAAATGGATAAACCCCGCCACTATGTGATGCAGTGGACGAGTCTGCTCTGCTCCCCCTTAACCAGACATCTCGAATTCAAAAGTATGTGATGCAGTGGACGAGTCTTCTCTGCTCCCCCTAACCAGACATCTCGAATTCAAGCCAAAAAATCCTTTGCCAGGACGAAATGGCTCTATCCGGCATGATAGTCGACCTCTAATACGGGTGAACACCGGGTGCAAACCAAAAAAAAAGATAAAACCCCCCAAAAAAATGTAAATTTAAAACGGTTTTTTTGGGTGTTGTAAATTTCAACAAATAAAATGGAAAAGAAAGATACCCATATAGTTAAAACTACAAATTTTGCTTATTTTTGTTCTTGAAAATATGGAGTGACAATGAGTGTAAGGTTTACTGATTTTGATGATTTAGAGAGAGAAAGAGGAGAGAGGGAATGGCAGAGAGAGATCAGGTAAAAAGTGAAGTAGTAGAATGTATCTAATAGGGGAAATCGATTGATCTAATGGAAGCAGAAGAAAAAAAAAACACAGTAGTGTTGCAGATGAGAGAGAAAGGGAAGGTCGGTACTGTAGAGAGAGAAAGGGAAGTGTAGATTTAACTAAATTAATATTTTCTACCTCTTTCTATTTTTGGATAAAAAAATATTTTTTTATTTAAAGTAGTAAATATAAAAAAAAACAATGTCGTGCACTAAGTTTCTCTATACCTCAATCAAAAGAAGGCTCGGACCATAAAAGTTTATTGCACGCAATCTTATTCTGTATTTCCTCAAAAGGATGTGGGGAGAGAGTATACTCTCGAAAAACCATGATATAAGGTAAAATATATTACTTTTTGATGAAATACATAGACGTTTTAAATTATCAGTAAATTTACACATTTAGTTTACAGCTTGTTTCATTGAGCATCTAAATACATAATAAAATTTTATATTAGACACTCATGCTTAAATTTTTAGAAAAAGCTTTTACACGATCTCAACATCCATTACATAAATAAATAATCACTTAAAATATGTTAATTTTTTTAATTATACATATTAACCTCATTAAGTAATAAAATTTTAAACCTATTCTAATTAAGAATATGCATAATTAAAGGGGCCGCACCTCTGAGGACTCAATATGAAAGAGAGGTGTTTTTTAGCACCTCTCATTCCTTTAAGTCGAGTGGTCATTAATATCGATCTCATCAAAAAGAAAATATCATATTTTATGTAGTTAACTTATTTACATAATAAGTGTTTGAGAACACACGTAAAATAAAATTCATAATTTAAGTAAAAAATATCTAATAGAAATTTTTATCATGTGTTTAGATGACTGACTTTTTATGTTTATCACTATTTGAAGTGTTTAGCTGGTTTTTGCTTTTATTTCGACCATTCATATACTTTTAAATATTTCTTATTGTCAAATCAAGGATCTATTGGCTTTTACATATATTGATTTTATTTACAAAAGCTTTTGTCTGAGTTCACACAAAATGTTAGATGAATTAACTCTTGTTTCTAAACCCTTGGTGGAAAGAGTATAATGAAAAGTAGAATAAGGAATGGGCCAACATGAAATATATATTTTTAATATTTTGTCAAATCATCAAATAAATAAACAGAAATCTCTAATCTTCTCCACTCTCCTTTTTCTCTCTCTTTTTTCTGTGATTTCTTATTGAAGTGGGGATTTTTATTCATCATTGTTATTGAATCAATCATGGTGATTGTATGCATCATTGTATAATTTGGATTTATTCTTAATTTTTTTTCATCTCATTGATATTAATATTGAGGTTCGATTAAATTCATATTCACGTCGATCAAGACTCAAATCCAAAATCTCTGGTTAAGAAGGAATACTTATCATTCCACCACAATTCTTGTTGGTAACTTGGAGCTTTAACAATACATAATAAATTTCAATCACCCTTTAATTATTTTGTTTTATTTTTTTATTTTAAGAAATGATGACCCAAAAAAAATCCTTTGACAACAACACTTGTCTTTCTAACTTATTGAAAATGACCAACACCACAACTCCACAAGCTTATGCACTTTTCTAGTTGTAGAAGAAGAAATAGCCACAAAAGAGAATTATACATGGACATGGTCCCTTCTTTAAACATACTAGTGTGTGTGTAGTGATGTACTTATCAATAATATATAACAAAAACTCTCCACATGAAAAAATAAAATTGAGTTTGGCTTAAAGAAAAAACATATCATGTGAGATGCTTCATTATCTCAACAAACTAAACCACTTAGATGTGTTATTTTATTCTTTTTCCACTTAGTATGTTATTATCTTTCACTATTTATGTCTAAGTCTTTGATTTTGGTTGCTTGCAGGGATGGCAACGGATCGGATCTGGACCGGATCCTACTAGATCCAGATCCAGATCCGTTTTTCATACATGAATTCAGATCCGAATCCAGATTCATCGGGTTCATAAAAATCAAATTCAAATCCGGATCCATCAGATCCACTGGGTCCACGGATCGGATCTGGATCCACATGTAAAAAAATTTGTCTTGCTAAGAATGTAACATTGCTAAGAATTTTTTTTTAAACAGACAAACGATTTTTACTTAGCTAACAGTTTACTGTGTTTCAATTTTGTAATGTTCATATGAGTTATTTTGTTTGTTGTCTCGTTTTGATTGTGAGATATTAATTGAAAATGTTGGACAATGACAATAGTTGTGAAAAATGTTGACTAGTATTTTCACAATGCAGAACTTGATGTGCTTGGAATCTTCACAAATGAAGTGAATATAATTTTAACAACTTGTTTATGGAGATGTTAGTCATTCACTAATATACCATTGATTTTATTATCGAAGTTACCTCTTTACTTTTTGGTTTTTGAATTAACGCGGGAATAAATTAAACTTGTTTTGAGAATTAAACTTGCAAGGATGTGCTTAGCAATTTTAAGAAAATACTTATAAAATTACATTCTAGGTTATGAATATATTTAATAAAAAATGGATCCACGGGTCGGATCTGGATCTCAAATACAAGATCCAGATCCGATCCGTCATAAACGGATCCGGGTCCGATCTGAATTCGTAGGGTCAAAATTTTGAAAATTCATATCCTATAAAACGGATCTGGATCCACCGGATCCAGGATCCACTGCCATCTCTAGTTGCTTGGATGGAATAGTCAGCTAGAACCAGTTACGTATGCAAGATTTTATCAAAGCGATATCAATCTATTATTACGTAGCGCTATCTGTATTATTACTATTTGACACTTTAAGACTGCGGTCGTTTTAAGACTTCATTTCATGTTAAAATTGACGTATTTGATATTTTTCATGGCATCGGCCTATAATACATATACATATATATATATATATATATATATGCCTGTTGTAATTCTGGGGATTTCACCAGGAGTTGCAGAAGATTTTCGGCAGTTATCTTCTGTGCTGGTGTTTTTTGCACAGATGCTGCGGCATTTTCGTTTTCTTCTTTCATCACTGCATCGTACCACATCAGGGGGTTTTTTGTGGGAGATTTGGCAGAGAATTTTTCCTTTTCTTCTTTTGTAGGTTTTTTGGGGGCCATGAATTTTGTTTGTTGTTGTGGTGCAACAACAGGTGTATTTATTGGTGGAGGTATCTCTTCTTTTCTCTTTTGGAGCAAGGCTCCACACATTGCGTGGACACAGTATTGTCCGGATTCCCGCATGTCCTTCCTAGATATTTTTTCCTTGTAGCCCAGACAGTGGGGCAAGGGGCAGTGATAAGACATTTCTGCGTTGTAGCCAGTATTATTTTTCAGAAAAAATATATTTACATGCACATATACCTCTTTCTAAAGGGTGTCTCTGCCACCGGGTAGAACCTATGTTGTTTTGACTCTCCGTAACTGTTGTTGTATTCGTATCGAATCCTCTAAAACGTACTACATTTGGAGGATCGGACACGCACTAGGCGACATTTTTGAATAGTCCGAGCAACAACAAATGAAGGTTTATTTTGATTGACTCCTCATTACATCTATAGCTCAAACAGAAATACATTACTCATAAAATTCTCCTAATTCAGCATCCAGCTGCTAAAATTGAAATAAATCACTACTTTTACTGTACAAAGACCAAAGTTTTACAATTTCACGTTCTGGTATACTGATGAGTTGTTTTGATCTGTACAAAATCCAAAAGGATTTTCTATCAACAAATATGAATCCAAGAATCACTAGAGCTTCTGAAGATCTCTCAACACTCAAAAGAACTGGTTTATTCTGTTTTGTCGTCTTCACTAAAGCTAGATAGCATCTCCGCAGAAGACCTAAGAAAAAACACAACAAGTGTCATCTTTAACATAGCAATAAAACAATTCTTAAAGGATTTAACTTATATACACCGACATTGCAAATAATTTTCACACCATTGGACCTGTCTCTATATAAAAGTTAAAGTCATCCTTAACACCTTTGCTATCACACAGCAAAATACGAGACTCCTTTAATACGAAAAACCACAACCTCATAATACCCTTTATTCTTCTGTTTGTAATAGCACGTACAAACACTTAATAACAGGACAGCAGAACTTAATACACTCAATAATGACTATCACGAAACATGGAAATCTAGAAACATTTATGTTGAACACTATGCTATGCACACAGAAGATGGACAATACCTTATCTGATGATTTGTCTGGGAATGCATTCGTGTCACTGATGCTTTCCTCATATACTCTTGATGGTTAAGAGCTTCATCCCTTGCTCTTTTGGCAGCCTTCGAATTTTTTGCGTTCAAAGAGTTCAAATAACCATATCTATACATAGAATTAAACAGTAACATACTAACATGAACTATAAAGCTTACCCTCATTTCTTTATCCCAGGGTATCTTCACGCGATCTCCATTATAATTTTCATCAACTGCTGGTCTGTCCACATGGATGTAATCCTATATATCATACTCAAGGCAAAATTATCAGGATATTGCTGGATAACAAAGAAGCAAAGCACAAAAATAGCATTGTACCTTTTCAACTTTACTGGAGAGCTCTCTCTCTGGACAATATCGATGCTTACTTCCCTTCCGGTTCCGGACAAGATTTGAAGGCTTGCATTCAAGATCTTCCTCCTCCATAATCTTAAGGCTCACTTCATTGCAGCTAGTGAACCTAGGCTTCACCTGCTCCCTATTGACATTTCCAATGTAGGGACTTTGAAAACCATCGCTAGAGACGGGACTAGTTTTAATTTCTGCACCATCATGTTTAGCCATAAACTTATAGTTGCATCTGCCATCAACTGTCACTTCTCTTCCGGAATCTTTGCGCATGTCTATCGACGAGTTCCGCCCAAGATAGTAACGATCACCATTGTGCATAGAGGAATTTTGACCAGGCTTTTGGTTGATGTAATATTCAGGATGAGCAGACTTGTTTGATTTTTTGAAATTTGCACCATCCAAATCAGAGACATGAGAGTTTGTCTTGGAAATGGATCCATATCCCTATTGAACAAATGCAAAAGCAGAGTAGGTATAATTCGACAGATTGACTTGAGTGCTTTAGTGTTGATCATAAGATCTAGATATGGTAGGGCAGGAGGACTCTAAATAAAGCACAATTATAGGTGTTTGGTATGAAGGAAAATGCTTTTCAAGGAAAATGTTTTCTTGGAAAACAAGTGGGTTTCATACTTATTTTCTAGTGTTTGGTAAGTAAGCAAAAAAATGATATCCCATGGGCATTTAAAATCTAGCAAAACACTAGAGGGGTGGGATGGGGTGGGGAGTGGGGGTTCGGGGGTGGGATGGTCAAGGGATAGGGGTTGGGACCTGGGGAGGAGATACTGATTTGGAATGTCATTTATGGAACTCGTTTTCCCTACTTCCATTAGGGAAGTCATTTTCCTCATTTTAAGAAACTTGTTTTCCTAGAGAAATGTTTTTTCAGAATATTTTGACCAATCCAAACATGGAAAAATTGGAAAATCCGTACCAAACACACCCTATATCAAAATCCATTCACATTAGGGCCAGTATAAAATGAAAAAATGTTTGATCCCCGAGATAGTTAAGGTCCCGCTAAAACAAGTCACCCTCCACGGTCCATGAACTTTTTTCATAAAAGGTCTATCCATGGTCTGATGCAAAATATCTAAATGAAAAGAAGTTGAAAATAATAGCCCTACTGGATTCTTTTGTGTAGTCTTGCAATAGTATAAATTCAATTAATTATCAACCTGACACAAAATTAAGCATTCCTGTACATATGCAGTAAGTTCATGGTTGTGAACTATGAAACCAAGGTTTACCAAATCACTAAGATCGATATGCACAAGATCCACTTACTATGCTTGAATTGGATTGCTTGTAGACTTTAGTGAAATCTGGTGTAAGATCTTCTCCAGCATATTCAGGGTCTGACAAACGTTAATATGAAAGTAAAAGTCAGTAACTCTCTGTATTAGAAAAGTTACACTTTGAGAATCCACAATGAGATGCAAAAACCAAGAAAGTGAATACATGCTCAAGCATATAGGAACTTCACTCATTCAGCAAAAAGGAACCCTCAAACTATTTTTTACATCTAAACAAAAATTGATCTGAATACTACAGGAACGTTATACACCGTAGACTTGTGCATGTGGAAGTTTCAAACATCACATAGTTAAGAGTATTCCTCTCGAAAGAAAGAAGATGAACCAAATTAAGAGTTTACGAGGTTCTGAGTTTTGTTCTGCCAACTCAATTTAAAGTATAAGAGCAGAGTCACTAGTAATTCTGGATAAACAAGCATGTATAAGATGACCTCAATAAAAGGACTAGCACAAAAATAAACTCCTTAGTATCAAGAGAACATGAAAAAGGGACTTCATAACTTACAGATTAAAGACTATCTGACCCTAATTCATTATTATCCATAATTACAGCTCTTTTAAAACCTAGAGAACAGAATCAGCTTAGGTCTTAGTCCAAATTTAATAATATTGTCATTTATGAGCTGGTTTTGTTCTCGATCTGGATTGTATTAGCTTTTCTTACAAAATAAACACAATATTGTTATAATTATTTTTAAACACAAAAAAGAACTATTCTAAATACTTACTAGTAAATACAACAATATCTTGTTCCTTAAATAATTGCAGATAAATTTTCACAGAGCAATTTAATGAGAGAAGTGTTTTAGTTGTAAAGAGGCATGCCAAAATTGAAAAATCAAAAGCTAAACTAAATAAGAACAGAACTAGAATGCTTTAAGGAGACAAAGCCTCTTCTGGGAAAGAAAGGCATGCACACTCAAAAGTCAATGAAATGAAGGGATGAAAAAAGACTTTGTTCAGAAAAAGGTCAACAGTGAAAGAGAGAAGAAGTAACCATTTAACTCACCGTCAACTGGATCTTGCACTGATGATTCAAAAGCACCCGGCAGAAGCGGGTCAAATTCAACACCAAGTGGCGGACCATCCTCCCGGTAGAGACTTCCCAATTGCCTCTTCACAGCAGTAATTGAAGCATTTTCTACCTGGCCTTTCACTTTTAAGTACCCTGATGGGCCAGTCCTTGGTTTCACACTCTTAAGATCAGTAGGTTCATTACATGGTAGGTATCTTGAAGTTGCCATATCAAATGATTCTACATTTTGTGAAAGACGTGCATCCCGTAAGGAAGAGCTACTTCCTGAAGGTGTGTCTTCCATGAGATTAGACTCTGCTCTATACCGAGTTTCAACTTCACGTGTCACATCCGTTAATCTTCTACTCTCAACTTCCCGATGATCAAAACTTTTATCATCTCCTTGCTTAGTACTTCCGCAAGAATCCTGCCTAAAACCGCTTCCACGGTCCTGAATGACACCACTTGAACGATCTTGTCTTCTGTTTGCATATGTTTCCTGACTTAATAGTCTCTTGTCTTTCAACCGCCTATGACAAAACCACCCAGAAACCTGCTTTTCTGTTAATCCCAATGACTGTGCCACTTCCAATTTCATTGACTCTGTAGGATACTTATGTTCTGAAATTTTGCAAGCTCTCTCATTATTATCTATGGCATAACAGCTCATTGCAAAAAAAAAAAAAAAAGTTGGTAAGATCTGTTACCCTCATAAAATTTCTCTAGACCTTCAACTTGTGCAGGCGTCTTCATTATTCTTGGCTTGTTTTTCCCAATATGACTTTTATCTTCTTCGGAATGCATTTCACGTGAAACTAGAGCATGGATAAAAGATGTTAATAAGGCCAACAATTGTGCAAGCTGGAAATAACAATCACAATTAACTGTTTCAACACCAAAAGTTCGACTTTAAATTGAACAAATTCATTAGCATTATTTGAGATATCTAATATTCAAATCAAAGGGACAAAATCTATCTAGGGATTAGGGTGGAAAGTCCCGTATCCAAGTGTTGAGGGATTATTCTTCATTGAAGCCAAAATAATAATGGAAGGGTACACCTTATACCTCACAACAATCATTTAAACCCTTAGGCGGAGTATCACACATAAAAGTGTTGTGTCAACCAAGGACTTTACAAGGGACCTCTGATGAAAGCAGAACAAGACCTGATTACTTCCTCCTCCACATGTTTCGTGTCAATTCGAGCTCGTCCTACTTTTTCATTTGTTTGTCATGCCTTTTCTTTCTTTTGGACAAGGAATTCAATGACTCAATCTAGTCAGACTTGTTCTTCACAATGCCCAGATTAACAGAGAGCTTACAGCATAAATATATCTTATTTAAACAGTTCAAATATATATACACAGGTAAAGTCGCAAGCAGTGGATGTGTCAGCCTATGCATAAAATGTGCAATAACCCAATGGACCTCTCAAAAGGTATATCAGAAAACAAAAACATGTAAGTTCATCTCCAAGCAAAAGTGCAAAAGCAGAATCCATAACTAACCACAATGCAGAAAAGTAGTCAGACTTAACGAATAGCAAATCAAAATGGCACCCAAGGTATGTATGGCCTAGTGGTCGATAAAGTAAGTTGAGAACCATGAAGTTTCAAGCTCAAATCCCAACAGAGGCAAAAACGCTAGGTTATTTCTTCCCATCAGCCAAATTCTTAGTGGACACATCATTACCCGGTACCTGTTGTTGGTGGGAGGTAGCAAGTATTCTGTGTAATTAGTCGAGGTGTGTGCAAACTGGTCCGGACACTACGGTTATCAAAAAGAGAGTTACCTATACCTGTGCCGATGGGAGGTAGCAGGTACAGAGGCGGATTCAAGATTTAAAACTTATGGGTTCCTACAACGACTTCAAGTTGATACTACAATAATAAACTTATGGGTTTCTACAACGACTTCAAGTTGATACTACAATAATAAACTTATGGGTTTCTACAACGACTTTAAGTTGATACTACAATAATAAACTTATGGGTTTCTACAACGACTTCAAGTTGATAATACAATAATAATTGGGTCATAGTCAAATATTTATAAATATTTAGTAAATTTCTAAATATATATAATATATATACACAGTATTCGGACAAAAGCTCCTGGATTCACGTGAACCCGTAAGAGGGCCTCTAGATTCGCCCCCGATTGCAGGTACCCCGTGGAATAAGAGGTAACTGCAGAATTAGTTACGTTCAAGCTGGACTGGACACCACGATTATAATATATATATTATAAAATGATGAAACTAGACATCTAAAACCCAAATTCCAGAATCACATGGAACACCAAAGAGAGTTATTTTCTAATAAATAGAAACTAAATTAAACACAATGTAATATACCCAGATTTCAGTATTGATTTTGCTATGTAATGAAAAAGAAAAAACGGAACAATTCAATACATTCCATGATATCTCGTCAATTTTTCTGGGTTCTTCCTTAACCCCTTTTGCGTATTAATTCAAAATTGATATGGAACTGATCTTAGATTGTATAATAACCCTAATGAAAAGGTTTGAGAGTGTTTGGGAAGTGTTGGGGGTGAATTGAAGGACGGAAGGATGAATACTCTTCTCTTAATGAACAGAAATGAAACACAACCAATATATATAATAGCAAAGAAGAGACATAACTACCCGCAAGGGTAGCCAAGTTGGTGTAGCAGTAGAGCGCGGGACCGCAAGGTCACGAGTTCGATCCCCTGCATAAACCTTCTTGGTTGAGCCTGTCACACATGGCTTGCCAAGTGTGGTTAATCGGCTGACGTGGTTTTGCTATTGCGTCGGTCAGGGGTTTCTCTGTATTCGAAAGAGTAGCGGCATGGTTCCGTCACAACAAAAAAAAAAAAGAAGAGACATAACTTACTTTATAAAAACTGAGAATATTAGAGTTTGTTGGTATATTTCAATTTATAAAATGATCATGTACACTCCTCCTCCAAAATTTATATGTCATGTTATGCTACATCAGCATTCGGTGTCTACTAGATATAATGAAGATGAGTTGAAGCGTCTAAATGTACATTCTCAAAATTAAAGTGTTTAGTTATCGTTAAATTAAGGTGTCTAATTATATACTACTCCCTCCGTTCTAATTTAAGTGATTTAGTTTGACTTGACACGGAGTTTAAAAATAAATGAAAGTTTTTGAATTTTGTGATCTTAAATTAAACATGTGTGGGGCTTCAGAGGCGGATCCGAGATTCAAATTCTATGAGTTCATTCTTAAGATTTTTAGCATTGAATCTATTATATTTTTAAAATTATGGGTTCATATATGCTATTTATTACAATTTTAATATTTTTTTTATATATAAATTTATGTTCCGCATTGAAAATTAGAAATTAAATTGAACTCCATCTTACAAGGTTACATACGACTCTGTGGGTCTTTTAAATTTTGTGGTCCTAAATTTACTTTAAATTGAAAAAATTAAGAGACTTCTCTTGAACAACCTGTTATAATAGGAAAGCCTTATATTTTGAAATTAATTCATCAAGTTGATGATAAAATCCATGGGCTTTCCGGTGGACATTATGCGTTTGTTACACAACAATGCCTTAGAGAGAGAGCAAAACAGGGGGACAACGGGTAGGAGAAATGAAGGTTTAGAACAGAAAAAAAAAGTAAGACAATTAAATTGGACGGAGCAGTACTGTATTAACATCCAAAAAGTAGCTATTTGACAATTTCTCGCACACGGTTTTATTTCCGCACTCCCTTAGTTTGCAAGCAAATTAACTTAATCAGGAAGCTGTGTTATTCTTTTCCGTCACTACGACTTACATATATAGCCACATTCCCTCTATTTGTTGCAAATTCAACAAGTCACTTACATATTACTTACATATTACTTACATATTTAACCACATTTCCCTCTCCCTGAATAGAAACAGCAAAATGGATGTGAAAATCGGAAAATTCTTTGAATCGATCGGCGATTTCTTTACCGGTGGAGACCATATTCCTTGGTGCAATTCTGATATAGTCGCTGTAAGTATTATTTCATTTCCATTTTTCCTTTTTTTTTCTTCTTCAAATTTATTTGATTAGATTTACAGATTTGACTATTTACTAGAGAATTACGGTTAATCTCTATGTTAATGTCTTCATTATTTGTATATTTGATTAATTGATCCTTCGTTTAGTTTGAATTGAGCTTATCGTACATCTGGAACACTTTAATTATATGATAGAAACTCGAGGAGCGTTGTTGATGTAAAAGCTCTACCTTTTTTTCAAGAGATAACATAAAAAACACACCTGAAATTATCACTTTATTGCGAGCTTCCTAACTGAACTATAGGTGTTTGCATTTTCTACCTGATAGTTCAGGTATTTGCTTTTGCTACTGAATTATCACCAACTATTTATCAAAACACAACTCGAAGTTAATGAGTCAGCTGCCATGTGGATGAATTTTATTGACAAATTAACCTGTCACGTGCCTTTTGGCAATTATATTCCCTCCAACTTTAGGTGTGCACAAGGTAGAGATTTATTCAAAATTATTTTTTTCAAGCCAAATTTGATAAAGTTGAACTCATGGAGCGTTGTTGATGATTAGGAACTCGTGGAGAGTGTTGATGTAAAAACTCTACCTTTTTTTATCTATTGTTTTTTAAATATTTAATTTTGAATAAAATGCTTTTTTTATCTATAGTTCAGGTATTTGCTTTTGCTACTGAATTATCACCAACTATTTATCAAAACACAACTCGAAGTTAATGAGTCAGCTGCCATGTGGATGAATTTTGTGGACAAATTAACCTGTCACGTGCCTTTTGGCAATTATATTCCCTCCAACTTTGAGTGTGCACAAGGTAGAGATTTATTCAAAATTATTTTTTTCAAGCCAACTTTGATAAAGTTGAACTCATGGAGCGTTGTTGATGATTAGGAACTCGTGGAGAGTGTTGATGTAAAAACTCTACCTTTTTTTATCTATTGTTTTTTAAATATTTAATTTTGAATAAAATGCTTTTTTTATCTATAGTTCAGGTATTTGCTTTTGCTACTGAACTATCACCAACTATTTATCAAAACACAACTCGAAGTTAATGAGTTAGCTGCCATGTGGATGAATTTTATGGACAAATTAACATGTCACGTGCCTTTTGGCAATTATATTCCCTCCAACTTTGGGTGTGCACAAGGTAGAGATTTATTCAAAATTATTTTTTTCAAGCCAACTTTGATAAAGTTGAACTCATGGAGCGTTGTTGATGATTAGGAACTCGTGGAGAGTGTTGATGTAAAAACTCTACCCTTTTTTATCTATTGTTTTTTAAATATTTAATTTTGAATAAAATGCTTTAATCAATTCTGTGCTTCGTGCTTAGATATGAAAGTTGGCTTAAATGTAGAATTGCGGCTAATGTCTATGTTAATGTCTTCATTATTTGTGTATTTGATACTACTTCGTTTAGTTGAAATCGAGTTTATCGCACATCTGGAATAGTTTACTATATATGATTGGGAAATCGTGGAGCATTGTTGATGTATAAATTTCACCTTCTTTTATTATCTGTTTTTGGAAAAAATATATATTCGAATAAAATGCTTTAATCAATTCTGTGCGTCGAGCTTAGATATGAAAGTTGGCTTAAATGTAGAATTGCGGCTAATGTCTATGTTAATGTCTTTATTATTTTTGTAGTTGATACTTCGTTTAGTTGAATTGAGCTTATCGCACATCTGGAATACTTTACTTTATATGATTAGGAACTCGTATAGTGTTGTTGATGTAAAAATTCAACCTTTTTTAATTGTCTGTTGTTTTAATTTTTTTCTTGTTCGATAAAATGCTTAACCAATTCTCTGTGTCGAGCTTATAGATGAAAATTTGATTAAATGTTGAAGTCTGTATTATTCTTAATCTGATAGTTGTATGATGTGAAAGACGAAATACATAATTTTTTGTGTTTGTTCGTCTAGAAATGTCCAAATAGAGAAAATTTAAGCAGAGGTTGGCACTAACTAGTTTGGGTTGAAGGGAAGTTGATTTTGCTTATTGTTCTTAGCTAGAATTAAGGTTATGTGGTATGTAGTTAAAGAGTTTTTTTTGTTTTTTTTTAATCATTTGTTCTTATCCAGACTGGCTGAATAGAACAGAATTGATACGAAGGATTTATATAGTTTATCCCCATAAGTTTAGAAGCATAGTTAATTGATAACAACAACAACAACAACCCAGTGAAATCCACAACGTGGGGTCTGGGGAGGGTAGAGTGTACAACTGTTTCCGATAGACCCTCGGCATAAGGACCAGCAATTCAAAATAGTATGAAAAGAGAATAACGAAAGAGAATAAGCCATAATAAAACAGTTTAAAAAAAGAGCAATAGCCACCACAAATCAATAAGATAGTCGAAGTACAAGATAAAAGAAACAACAAACAACACATATTAGAAGAAATCAAAAGACAATAAACTACAAGAACAGTACTACAACTACTAGTACAACAACAACAATAAACCCAGTGTAATCCCACACAGTGGGGTCTGGGGAGGGTAAGATATATGCAGACCTTACCTCTACCTTTGTGGGGTAGAGAGGTTGTTTCCGATAGACCCTTGGCTCAAAAGAATACAGTCAATGCAGAAATTCAAGGAAAATAAGGCAACAAGATATCATATTAACAAAACAAATAAAGCAACACATAGGAATACACACAAAAGAGTATGGATCTACACGAAACTTAAATAATACTACAAAGAAAGGGAGAAGAAAAGATGGAGAGGCTAACCCCCTGCACCTCTCCCACACAATGCGACAAAATTCAACTACCTACTAACCTTCTATCCTAACCTTCTTATACTACAACTACTAGTAAGGATAAACGGTACACACTCAACTACCTACTAACCTTCTATCCTAATTTATGTCCTCCATAACCTCCTGTCTAAGGTCATGTCCTCGGTAAGCTGGAACTGCGCCATGTCTCGTCTAATCACCTCTCCTCAATACTTCTTCGTCCTACCTCTACCTTTTCTGAAACCGTCCATAGCCAACCTTTCACACCTCCGCATTGGAGCATCCGGGCATCTCCTCTTCACATGTGCAAACCATCTCAGCTTCGCTTCCCGCATCTTGTCCTCCACCGAGGCCACTCACACCTTGTCTCGGATATCTTCATTCCTAATCATATCTCTCCTAGTATGCTCACACATCCATCACAGCATCTGCATTTCCGCAATTTTCATCTTCTGAATGTGAGAGCTCTTTACTGGCCAACACTCCGCCCCATACAACATAATCGGTCTAACCACCACTCTGTAGAACTTACCCTTAAGTTTTGGTGGCACCTTCTTATCACACAGAACTCCGGATGCGAGCCTCCATTTCATCCACTCTGCACCAATACGATGTGTAACATCATCGTCAATCTCTCCATTTTCTTGGATAATAGATCCAAGATACCTAAACTTTCTTTCTTTTGGATGGTCTGGGTACCAAGTCTCACTTCCACGCCAGCGTCATGCGGTAAATCACTGAACTTGCACTCCAAGTACTTTGTTTTGGTTCTACTCAACTTGAACCCTTTAGACTCTAGAGTTTGTCTCCAACCTTCCAGCTTAGCGTTAACTCCGTTGCGAGTCTCATCAATTAGGACTATGTCGTCCGCGAATAACATACACCACGACACCTCACCTTGGATTTGTTGCGTCAATCAATCCACCACCAAGGCAAATAAAAATGGGCAAGCATAGTTAATTGATTGATTTTCTTATTCAGAAGTAAGGTTTATGAGTGATGTTAAATGATGGAAACAGATTTTCACAGTGAAAGATCCCGTGACCTAGATCAAGAGTTAAAATATGTAGAACGGTTTGAACATCCTAATTTGGGTTTCAAATTTCTGCGAGGGTAACTTAGAAACTAGAATTTATGGCATAAGGATTCAAACCTTATTGCCACCTCAATCAATTAACCATTCCTCAACCCAAACCTATTCAACCCTAATTTCCACCTGAATCAATCAACCATGCCTCAATCCCAACCTAGTTGGGTCGGATATATCGATCATCTATATGAGTTCTGCTTTAGATTTATTGTGATTGGTCCATTTCATTCCAATAATAGTAAGTAATTTCTCAGATATTTTATTTTACTGGGAGAAGGAGAGCATGCAGCTTATTTAGATACTTTTCATTGGATATCCTTAAATTCTATGTTGACTTTGGTGATTTGGCTATTTTGCTAAATAGAAACATGAGCAAAAGCAATGAAAAGTGTTTCACATAGGACTCTCTTCATTTTATTGCAGTTCTAATTATATCCAAGAAACTTTGAAACTAAAATTAATGGGAAACAGTTTACTGATTGAGATCATTTGCTACCTTTCTCTTGTCTGCAATTGAAGTTTGGTTGTTGGATAGAAGTACTACTACTTTTAAATGGTATTTAAAGGTCGAATACTTATTAATGGTCTTTTAAGACTGATATTGTCAATTAAAAGTTGAGGCTTGACAAAATATTCAGCCAATTATCCTTGCTCCGTTCTAAAGAAGCACTTTATGTACATGCCTTCAAGGGTTTCATTATGAATTTATGATAGTGGGCAGCGACTTGAGGATCTTTACATTTCAGATTTTAATTCCTTTTGTGCACATTTGAAACCCAACCATATTAGTCAATAGTCTGGTTCAACTGTCAGTTCCTATGTTTTTTGCTAGTTAGAGCAGTTTTGACTGCCAGAATAATTTTGAAGGTCCAACTTTTTTTGGCTGAGCAACAGTTGAACCAATTGGGCAGTATGGTCCGGGTTCTTAAAACATCGAGTTAGAACCTGTAAGCAACATATATTCCAGCAGATTTTTTTTCGCTGGTAAATTGGTAAGACATCACGTACAAGACTGCAGAAATTTTCTTTATGGTCCTGCTGAAAGTTACTTAATTCAGGAGATAGACCGTGGAACATATAAATGATTTGCAGTTCCATATGCAATGATGTTTCATTAACTATAAACTTGAGTTTGAATTTTTCTTGTAATTGTTTTGGCATCTAGTCAGTATTTGAATATTTCAAAGTTGTAATGTGTCTACAGGGATGTGAACGTGAAGTTGCTGAGGCAGAAAAAGGTACATCTGATGAACTTAAAAGTGAATGCATTATGCGTTTGTCTTGGGCTCTTGTTCACTCAAGAAGGCCTGAAGATATACAGCGTGGGATAGCAATGCTTGAAGGTCAGTAAGTAGAGCTATTCATTTCTTCCTTTTTTGGTTACATACCGCATCATTCATTCCCTTACCCTGACATATCCTATAAAGTATTCCGTGAATGCTTTGAGCTTTTGCATTTCCCTAGTTCATATCCCTTTTTCTGTTAATTCTTTTTTACCTTCTCCTTTTGCTTTTGCATTAAGCGAGGGAGAGAACCATATATATTCTCTGATTTATTTTGTTATTTGCAGCATCTTTGGGTGGCAGTAGCAGCAGTCCCCTGCAAATGAGAGAAAAGCTTTATCTTCTGGCTGTTGGTTACTATAGAAGTGGTGACTTTCCAAGAAGCAGGCAGCTTGTTGATCATTGTTTGGAGGTTTGATCTTTTTCTTTCCTTTGCTTCACCCTTGATAATAATGCTGAGGTCCTTATCTCCAGGCTATAAACTTTGCATCATTTGTGAAGATTAAAGTTTTCTTCAGCCCATCTTTAGTGATCTGAAGCGTTGTTATTTGCTCATCTACATAAGTTATTCTATTTTGTGAAGGCAGTTTTACATTTCTCCTAAAGTTGTTTTACGGTGTATCTTAATTAGTAGTTCTGTAATCCTACAGATTGCACCAGATTGGAGGCAGGCCTTGACCCTCAAGAAAACAATTGAAGAAAAAATTACCAAAGGTAGCAAAACAAATGGAATCTCAATGTCACTTTTTATCGTATCCCATTTCAGTTGAAGAAAAGAGTTGATGAATATCATGCATTTTACTTTGTGTGAAACAGATGGAGTTATTGGCATTGGCATTGCTGCTACTGCTGTTGGAGTTTTGGTTGGTGGAATTGCAGTTGCTTTGGCCCGCAAGAATTGACTTTCCATAAACACCACTATTGTGCATATTGATTGCCTATTTGTGAGCACACGAGTTTTGATAATGTTCTTTGAAATGGTAGAAAGTAGAAACAAAGATATGTAGAACTGAAACAAAGATTGGATTTCTTTGTCTGATTTATATGTGGTTTATAAATTTGTCAAAAGAACAACTATTCAGGATCGTTTAGTAAGCATACAACAAAACAACAACATACTCAGTGTAATCCCACAATTGGGGTCTGAAGAGGGTAGGATATTTGCAGACCTTACCTTTACCTTTGTGGGGTAGAGAGGTTGTTTCCGGCTTCAATTAAATTATAGGGAAAGAAAAAGCAACGAGATAGTCAATGCAGGGATTCATGGAAAAACGTAGTCAATGTAGGGATTCAAGGAAAATAAGACAACAAGATTACGATACACATTCATACATACTATATTTCCTGTGAAATTATCGTCCGGCAAAACATTTTACACCCGATTGGAGAAAACAATTTGTCATTATGACAGTGTATAATATTCTAAAATAACTTTCTGTTCTAACTCGTACTATTTTGCTCCAATTAATTTCTTTTTTACTCTTCAGTACTAGCAGTAACTACACTATGTAAGCTTCAAAAGTTTCATGCTTTACCAGTCACCCCTCATCATATGTTACTATTACATTCTACTAACCTTTATGTTCTAAAATATTGGAGACTAACAAAATCTTCTAAAATAATTTTCTTACTCCATAGTATTTACTTCAACTAAGAAGTTATTTTTCACTTTTTAGTATTAACAACTATGTTATGTGAGCTTAGCCAAGTACAAGTATAATTGTTCTCGAGCACATACAAAAGGAAAGGAGGATACTTGCAACATCTTTTAGGTCATATGATTCGTACAACTGAGCTCATGGCCCTAAGGCTTAGTTCAAGTAACAAAGGTTGAAGAAAGTCACAAGTTCGAGTCCTGTGCCATGTGAACTAAACCTGATATTTAAATGGAGAAGAATAGAGGGACAGACCCATTATCCTCGAGTTTTAGAAGGTTGCGATTGGTTCTAAGAATCAGACGATTTATCAGTAAAAGAAACAATGAGTTCATTCCTCATCGCCAGTTATTATAACATACCACCAACCTATATGTCCAAAAATATTGAAAACTGATGAGAAAATACTTATAATTTATCTTTTATCCGTTAGCTTAAAAGGAGAAAAAGCGACTATTATGAATTGTTACAGACGAAAGCACCAAGTTGACTCTGTGGCCCAATGGATAAGGCGCTGGTCTACGAAACTAGAGATTATGGGTTTGATTTCCAGCAGAGTCGTTATTTTCTTATTTTAAATTTATCCCAAGTTATTATTGGAGTTCTGTGCATTTTTTGGCAGATGCAACTATTCCTCTACGAGTTCATTTTAGACCAGTATTTTCAATGTGACACATAGTATATGCCTATGAAAATTCATTGAAATTTGAAAAAGCAAAGTATTTTAAATCTATCAAGATTAAAATTTGAATCTGCCTCCGATCTCTTACGCATGCAAATAAAATTGAAGAAAGTAGTAAATTTCCCTTTTTGTTCTTGGCTCCCACATGCAATGATTAGGGTTTCAACATGCTAGCTTAGAAGTAAATTGTAGTACAAACTATGAAGTAAAATTATGTGGAGTACAAAAGTTGTACTTTATAGCTAGACAAAACATGAATATTTTCAAAGTGTTGTCATAAAAGTACCAAGGTAGTAGTACACTGTTGAAATACTATACATATCCAACAACCTTCCTTTAAATATCTAATCTACATCAGACAATTTTAACCAGAAAAAGTAGAGGTAATGAATCTTCTAATATTTGTGGAAGTGTTCAATAGGGGCAATCTGAGATCACATGTTGCCACTTTTCAATTTTTTTTCTCTTTAATTGATCTCAATATGTGTTCTCAGGTAGCCCCTATCGAACTATTTTTCACCCAATAAGATGTTTTATTATGATGAACTCCGTTGTGTGAGCTTGATGATCACATTGTCTCTCTCAACCCCGTATAAGGAGGGAATGCAGTAGATTGGCCGCGAGATTAAAACTAGTTAATTCATGATGAATCCTCACATATAGATATATGAATAGTGAGAATCATATAGCCAATCCCAAATTATTTCATACTGAGATGTAGTTATTGTTGTATATTATGTTTGAGGTATTGAGGTTGTTGTTGCCGAGAGTCTATTAGAAACCTCTCTACCTCCTAAGGTAGGGGTAAGGTCTGCATACATTTTACCTTCCCAGACTCTACTTGTGTGATTACATTGGTATGTTATTGTAGTAGTTGTTGTTGTTTGTATTGAGGTTGCTGTTTTTCATTAAATGGTGGCAAATTCTCTTTTTTCTTGAATTGATTTGTGTGGTTCAATATCTCAATATGTGCTCTCCGGTCACCCCTACCGAATTATTCTTCACCTAATTAAAAAAAAGGGCAGCCTGGTGCACTAAGCTTCTGTTATGTGCGGGGTCAAGAAAAGAGTCGGACCACAAGGGTCTATTGTACGCAGTCTTTCTCTGCATTTCTACAAGAGGTTGTTTCTACGGCCTAATAAGATGTTTCATTATATTTAGTAAAAAAAAAAGATGTTTTATCATGTTCGATAACTCTGATCGTGTGAGCTTACTGATTGCTTGTCTCATGCTCGGATAAAGAGGGACGAATACGGTAGATTGCTAATGAGCATAACACTAGCTATTCATAATGAATTACAATACAGAAACACTGATAATGATGAATCATGTAGCCAACCCTAAATTGTTTCGGATTGAGGCATAATTATTAATGATGGCAATTTGCTTCAAAGGTTTGACCAAGGTGAGATTTAATAACATATTTGATTTGATTTTCTCTTACATAATTAGCAGATAGTACAATTTTTTTTACAGTGATTAAGAGATCAACTGAACAACAGTGGCCAATAAATCACTTGTTCTAGTGACATTATAGTCTGAATTGAATGACAAGACTCTTTTCTGCAGAATATTAAAAGATCCCACAAATAATAAAATTATTAATTAGTTCTATAATTTAAAGTTTTTTCATGATTTTTTTGCATACATAATATGCTTTGAGAAAACACGAGATAACTCTCTATAGTAGGAGAATTAAGTAGCCACTTCAAGGCTATTATTAAAAAAGGAGGCTGCACTTATAGGACATCTTGGAGATGATCAAGGCCTAATGCAACAATTAAGGTATGTCAGCATATTCTTTTTCTTCTGCACAAAAACAAAAACATAGGTAAGATAACAAGGGAGTTTTAATTAACACAGCAACGGATTCTGGATTTTATATCATTAGATGCAAATTCTTTTGTGTGATCGTGAGTACGGAATTTGTGCGTGTATGTCTATATGAATTTTTGTTCCAAATATATGTAGATATGTTTGAGGTGAAGGTAGTTGTTGTTCTTTGCCCTCGCAGTACCATTCTCTGTTGATTCTTGTCCAACCTTGCCTCCCAGTCCGATTGAAAGTCTCACCATGACACCTAACGACTAGACATAAGACATGCCCCACTGTGATACCTCGTCCAAGTTCTAGTTAAGGACCGATGCCAGTAAAGATAGTAGGGAATTTGATTAACTCTATACTACTTGTTTGGTAAACAGAGGTGGATGCCAGTAAAGATAGTAGGGAATTTGATTAACTCTATACTACTTGTTTGGTAAACAGAGGTGGATCCATGATTTTACGTCATTGGATGCAGATTATTTTGTGTTAATGTGTCTATATATATATATATATATATATATATATATATATATTAGAGTTGAAGGTAGCGCTTGCGCCTGCACCAGATACCACAAAGCTACATTTTCCCTATTGATTGTAATACTGAGACAAGCCATATTATGTACATGATTTAAGTTATATACAATGACAGTAATAAGTCTTACCATGCAAGAATCCTCATGCTGCTTCCTAAGAGCTTCCTGCTCGTGATCGATGCTAGGTGGTCGTGCTAAAAGATCATTATTTTTGTGTTGTTTCTTGTTGACGCGAGCTTTCGAAAATTCTACAGTATAACTTGTAGCACCTCCAGCTTGTTGATCCCACATTCCAAATTGAGGTACTGACCTATATCCATTTTTCTGCAGTTTCAACATATTTAGAAATAGGCCATTTGGTTAGTAATTAGAAGCTAGAGAACAATATGTTTTGAATGATGATCATGCAATTCATGACTAATATAACATATGTTGGATGATTAAACAATAAATAGATGATAAATGCAATATATTTTGAAGAGAAATTTGCATTTACCGGAGAAACTATTGAACATGGAATAAGTTCAGGAATGATCAATGAGGAGGATTCATATATCGAATTCTAACTTGTTTGAGACTGAGTCGTAGTTGTATTGTATGAACTTGATTCTAGGTTACATTAATGGCCATTTGTCAAATTTGGCTAGTGATGTTCAAAGAAGTTCTCATTGTTTTTCTCTACAACATTATTAGTTTGTCTAAGACCAGATTTGCGAGTCCAATTTTGACTCTTAATGAAAATAATTTGAGTGAAAACAAGAAATATATATACATTTTACCTAACATGTCAACTGTTTATCAGCTTCAACACTTATTCTAACATGTGTCTGCTTATTTATAAAAAAACAGTTTGAGTACTCGATGCTTATTAACTACTTTCAATCAGCTAATTAATTAAGCCAAATAGGCTCTTCTCCACCCTTGTTCAAAGTTCCTCATGTTCGAGCCCCAAGAATATAATGGAAACTCTTTTCGTAAGGATCATTTTACCGCCTCAATGGGCATGACTTTGAATTAGTCGAGTAAGTGAACTTCAGAAATCGAATGATTAAAATCAAGAAAAAGAAAACCGTATGAACTCAGATCATATTCTTACCATATTGCCAGGGTCCTCTTGTTTCTTACCAGGAAATTCCCGATCGTTTGTCAACCCCTGATGTGCGCCTAACCCATTTTTATGTTGTTGATGCTGACGCTGAAATTCCTGATCTTTTGCCAACTCATGACGTGTGCCTAAACCATTTTTTTGCTGTTGATGCAGAAATTCCTTATCGTTTTTCAACTCCTGGTGTGCGTCTAAACCATTTTTATGTTGCTGATGCTGAAATTCCTCATCATTTTTCAACCCCCGACGTGCATCTAAACCATTTTTATTCTGTTGAGGCTGAAATTCCTTATCATTTTTCAACCCCCGACGTGCGTCTAAACCATTTTTATTCTGTTGAGGCTGAAATTCCTTATCGTTTTTCAATCCCCGACTTGCGTCTAAACCATTTTTATTCTGTTGAGGCTGAAATTCCTCATCATTTTTCAACCCCTGACGTGCGTCTAAGCCATTTTTTTGCTGTTGATGCTGGAATTCCTGATCATTTGTCAACCCGTAATGTGCGCCTAAACCATTTTTATGTTGATGTTGTTTGTTGGCACGAGCTTTGGAGAACTCCACGGTATAACCACCGCCTCCAGCTGCATTATCCCATGCTCCAAATTGAGGGACAAAGGTTGGACCATTTTTCTATCAATTTAGAATAATATCATTTGGTCAGTAAATATAAATTAAGTGGAAACAAATTGCTTAATTGTAGTCAAGCTTATCAATGAAGAGGACATCACATATCATCCGCTTCGGCCTATTATTGAAGATTATAGATATTTATTGTAAGTCAACAAGGCCACACTTAGGCATGTCTGGAGGGAGGCAAACGAGTGTGCCGGTTTTCTAGTAAATGAAGGAGACAATCATTAAGAGGTTTTGATACTATGGAGTAGTTCACTTAAAGATATGAAGTTTCTTTTCCTAGCGATTTAAGCCGTGTTGCTTGTGAACGATTTGAAGATCTTTATTTAGTTTGTTCTTTTTCCATTGTACCAAAAAATGTAAATTAAGTAGGTCTATTTACTTTGGTGAATAAATGAAAGTATGAGTTGTGTATACACAACTACAGAGCAGTGATAAAGACATGATTTTCAGAAAGGATCGGAGTTCATCATCTACTATATATACATAAAAGAAATTTTAATTTTATATATATGGTATGATTTTCTGGAGAATGAGCATGATATAGAGTCATACAAATAGACAAGAAATAATTGTAACATACTTTTTGATCATATAGTTATCGAGCAAAGCGTGTCATGTCTAATAAATTACATTTTTAGACGAGATCATTGCACAATTCAACAAAGCAAAATACATAAAGGTGTCATGGCTTCAGTTCTCACCACCGGTCATTGTATATTCAATAAGGCAATCGAGCTTGCTTATGAAAATGCATGTTGAAATATAATTAATTAAATAAAAATATAATATTCATATATAATCACATAAACTTTCAGATAAGATGATTCAAAAGATTGACAATAAGTTGATGAATGATGACCATGGAGTTGATGAAATTTGATGGTTAGTGTATGAAAAAAGAGGAAGAAAAATGAAATACTATTAAAGAGATTAATTGCTCTCTTCGAGATCATTTTATTCTCCTTCCATCCGAATCAAAGAGTCTTAAACAATAATAAATAAAATAAATTGCAGAATATTTTTAACAAATAAATGCCATAGTGGATTTACAATCTTCATAAAAAAAATTGATTGATCTATCTTCATGAAGATCATTTTCATCTAAATCAATCTAGAACATTTAGTTTGATTTTTCTTCCATTTTCCATTAAAAGATCATATAATCTAAACAAAAAGTAAAAAAAGATTATATAAATACCTAAGAAAATTACAATCTCCATAAATGATTTTGTTGCCTATCTTCAAGATAATAAAAATGGAGAAAGTAAATGAATGGTTTAAATTTTAATTTCTTAATATTCAATCTAACATACCTCCTTTCGTTTTTCCATGAAGCACAAAGAGGAAAAGTCAGGAGAGAAATGGTGGAAAAAAGGCTTTGGAGGAGGTTATAATGGATTCCACAATATATATATACTCCTCTAATTTTTTTATTTATCTCTACATTTATTCATTATTTATGAAAATAATGTTGTGAAGTTTAACTTGCCACATGCTCTATGATTAAGCATTTGGAATGGTAGTTATAATTATAATCTTTAACAATTCATCCATCTTGTCCATTGCCTTTGGATGACCTCGGGTTATTTTTTTTATTCTGATATCCGCATTGAAGCCCGATTAAATTTTACTCATATCGAGAAAGTTCTGTATTAAGGATAAAGTGTTCTCTAACAAGACAGTTTCATGCCCAAAATTTGAACCCGAGGTCTCTATTTAAAATTCCAAATATCTTTGGTTACTAGATGTGAGAATTAAAGGGGAAAATGGGGAAATTATAATTATTTTGTTTTTTATATAGCTTTAAAAGAAGTTATGGAAAGAGAAAAAGACATACATTTTTATTATAACTTCCTTCCATCTTGGTCAAATTTACTATTGTTTCACTTTTCTTTCTTTTCTAGTCTAACCAATTCTTGAGGAAGAATGGATTAAATTATATACATTGATAGCATAATAATTTTAATACTATTAGTAGAGTTTAACTTGTATGACCAAAAAAAAAGAGTACTTGTGAATGCATCTTATTTACCTGCTAATTTTATCAAGTTACCCGTTAATGTTTATTGTAGAGATTAACTTGTACTAATTTTATAAATGACATGATTGTATAGAACTTTTTTTTTTGGTAACTAACAGTTTTCATTACCAAAAGTGAACGTTTATAGCACAAGAAAAAAGATAATCTGTAGGACATCATCCCCACAGTTATCTTCAGCTACAGTTCTTAGAAAGCAAAAACAAACAACCAAAACACCAACCATAATCTAAACTAAGCAAACACCAGTAGCTATCTAGGGGTAAAATTTGAAACTTTCTAGCCATTTAGCAATTCTACCATGCTTGGCTGCTATGGCATGAATCTCCTGGATAACAAGTTTAACCAAAGCATGTGGATTCTGCTTCTTGTTCTGGAACATTGGCCAGGCTTGCTTGGAGAAATATGCATTAAATCCATCACACTCTGGAGCTTTTAAGTCATCAATACCCTGCAAAGCCTGCCAGACTTCATCTCTGCTAATTGGGGTTATCAACTCAAGTTGCTGAGACCTATTCAGTACAGGACCAACAGCCATTACCCTAGGATCAATGGTAGGGAGTTCATCAGCCTTTGTACCAAGTAGCTGCTTATAGAACCCTATAATCTCTTCAGTTATTTCCTCTTTGGATTGCAATAATACACCATTCCCAGAGACTAGGCTACTAATATGATTGACTGATTCTTTGCTTCATGGAGGCAAAAAAGTATGCTGAATTAGTATCTCCTAAATGTAACCATTGCACCCTAGATTTTTGCCTTGAGATGCTCTCTTCAACCATAAGCCACTTCTCAAGTCCTAGTTTGATTTCCTTTTCTTTTGCATAGAGATCAGGATCAGAGTAGTTGTAGCTTAGTTGTTGTTGTACATCCTCCAGTTGCTGTCTCATGGAATAGATCTTGTTATCAATATTTGAGTACTCTCTGGCATTAAGAGTCTTCATTCCACCCTTCATAGACTTAAGTTTCTTCCACACTCTCTCCATTGGGCCTCCTGATACACTGGAAGACCATGTCCTTCCAACAATCATTGCAAAGTCATTATGTTTGGCCAGGTGATTGAGAAACTTGAAAGGCTTGGGTTGTTTTCCTTGGTGCTCTTCAACAGTAACACAAAGTAAGGAATGATCAGAGAAAAAAGGATCCAGGACAGCCACTTCTAGGTGAGGCCATAGAGTCATCCAAGCTGGATTAACTAGGGCCCTATCAATCTTACTCAGAACATGGCTGTTTGTCCATGTATAGAACCGGTCAATAGATTTTAATTCTGTTAGCCCTGTATTGAGAAATAGATCTTCAAAATCCTTAACTTCAGCATCCACTACTTGGCTGCCATTCAACCTGTTCTCTCCTTTAAGAACTGCATTAAAGTCTCCCATTATGAGCCAAGGTTGTTGTATATTGGAGTTTAGGCTCTCCAAAGTTGTCCACATGCTTCTCCTGTCATCAATGGTGTGAAGGCCATATACAGCAGTAAATTCCATTTGTGTACCACTATTTAACCCTTTGATTGTTACATCCATTACCCCTTGGTTCCATGCCAACCAAATTATGCCCCTATCAGTGCTACCATAGTTATCATGCCACTTACACCCTGGTATTACTTTCTTAAAGATCTGGTTGGCCTTTTGCTTGCTTACTCTATGTTCTACAATGGCTATCAAATCAATTTGTTCCTTCCTTATTATTCTAATTAACTCCTTGTGCTTATGCAACTTATTGAACCCTCTGACATTCGATGATGCCACCTTCATTTAGAGATAGAGTGATAGTTGAGGGTGTTCAACCCTACCCCTGTACTACATTGTCCTTTCTCAGCCAGAGCAAAAGCAGCCTGAATTGTTGGAGTGGATTTTCTGTCAAAGGGTTGAACCCATTTTTAATCTCAAGTTGTTCCATGGGAGAAAATCTGACTGGACTCTTAGCAATTGCCTTCCCTACTACTTGCGTCCACTCGTCTTCCTCTCTAGTTTTCCCTTCTGATTCAATTTGTGTGAGCACAGGCACATCCTCTAGCCTTTGGCCCTCTGGTACCTGTTCCTCTATGCTTTTCCATTTTTGCATCTTCTTATGTTCAACTCTGTTATGGACTTGTTTGATTTATTCATTGTGTCTAGGTTGAGACTGAGGAACCTGTTTTGTTTGCCCCTGTGGAGGTTGCTTTGTTTTAGCCGGTGGATTCTGCTGGAACTTGAGCAACCTGTTTGGTTGAGGCCTGGACATTTTGCTTGGGAGGACAAACATGCCCAATCTGACAGCAAGTTGCACAGTTGGGGCTTCCAGTCATATGCAATCTCTTGATCAAACATTGTACCATTAGGATCCATAACCCTGACTGTAGTAGGTAAGGGAGTGGTGACATCCATTTCTACAAGCACACGAGCATAAGAGATCCTCTCCATTTTGGTAGTGCAGTCATCTGCACAAATTGGGATTCCCAAACCACAGGCTATTCGACTCAGTGAATTCATTCCCCAACAGTTCAATGGGAGGCTGGGAAATTTCACCCATAGTGGTATCACTTTCAATACTTCATCCTTAAAATTGAACTTTGCGCTCCAAGGTTTCATAATGACCGGCTTGTTATTTATCATGTGGTCCTGAATAAAGAATATCATCTCTATCGCTAACCTTATGGAATTTGAGCACAAAATATCCATCATTGTGGTAGTAGATGGTTGGCTTATGGTCGAACTTCTTCTGACTCTCAATGAACCTATGACATAGAGAATCATAGCTGACTTCCAATTAGAACTTACATTAGAAGAAAAAATAAGTGAAAACTGATTTACTCATAGTTCTTGAAGTGACCAAATTAGGAGAGGGGATGGTCGTGGGAGAGAGACCTTAGCAACGTCGGAAAGGGCTGACTTTGAACAAAGTTTTCGTGTTGTTGATTCCTAGGTGTAGAGCTTCTTCCCCTATGATGCCTATTAGCGTTAGTAGAGTAGGATTGACCCGTAATACAGAATCTCTAGGCGTAACATTTCGCTTAATACTAGAATCGAAGAATTGAAACATAGCATCCGAGGTTGCATTAATCGAGGATACATGACAGAAGGAATTGTTCTATTTCCAAACGATAAGTCTGGAGGTAGAAGGGAGCTTGACTACCAGACTCACTTATTGCATAGGAACAAAACAATACGTACTTTCACACGTTATTTTGAAGGATTCAATATGTACACATTTAACAACATAAGATCTTCAATAGATCATGACCTCCTCAAACCCTCGATAGAAATATCTAAACATAAAATTCCAACAAAGTTTAAATGGTTGTTTGTGTATTTTGTCTTTCATTTACCCAAATATGCAAAGTCTTTAGAATATCACCCATTGTGAAATAAACGACTAATTCGAGCCATAAATAATAATAATAATAATAATAATAATATAATTTTATTCCCAAAAATAAGAAGACTCCTTGATTCCTCCCACAAAGTTTAAGTGGTTGTCTGTGTATTCTACCTTTCGTTTATCCAAGTGTGAAAAATCTTTTGAATGTCACCCAACAACTAATTCGAGACAATAATAATAATAATAATTAAAAAAAAAATCTTTACTCCCACAAAATAAGAAGACTCAAACTTGATTCCTCCCACAAGTTTTCAACAACATTTGGAATATTTATCACATAAGAAATTTAATTTCTAAAATTATTTTTTAATTTACATTATGTCCTACAATCACTCGGAATCAATGCTAAGCAATGACCTCCTCACTTGAATCATAGAATTCTCCCCTTTCTTTTTTGTGTGTTTGTGAAACTATCTCTACACCATTAATGGAACTCTTAATTCTCTAACAAATTCTTTTTCTTTATTTTTGACTCCCTTTCAAACCCCCCATTTCCCCCCTTTCTCTTTGTTCATTTTAAAAAAAAAAAAAAAAAAAAAAAACAAGTTTGGATTTTTTTCTCTTTGCCTTTTGTCTCAATGGGGGGTTGTTGCTCAAAGGCAGAGGCTGATCCTGCACAAAATAATGAAGAAATTGCACAATCATTTTCAAAACAAGGAGAATCACATGCAGGCATGCAAAATTTTGATATTTAAATTTCATTATTTTCAAGCGATGTTAGCCTATTGTATATATACATAATTATATAAACACGCGCATGTGCATACATATATATATTATACTGCAAATTTTCGATGAAATAGTCTGATAACATCTCTAGTTACATACATACAAATTACAGGCATGCACATGCACATGCTCACGAAATGCATGTGCGTGATATGTTATATTGGAGTTTGTTCGGTGAAACTGCTGGCATTTCTTGTTATATGCATAAAAACAGACATGCATGCACATATGCTCGTAAAATGCATATGCAGGTGCGTAAATATCTATTTTATTGAAAACTGTGTCTGATGAAATTTCTTGTTACATATATAAAGACATGTACATGGGAGCGCGCATATGCGCAGACATATAATATTGAAGATTTCCGACAAAATAGTGTTTGATGGCATTTCTTGTTACATGCATAAAAAGCACAACATGCACACGTTTATGCTCACAAAATGCATATGCACGCGCACACATCTATTTTATTGAATGTTTTTGGCGAAATAGTGGTTGATGACATTTCTTGTTACATGCATAAAAACACCGACACACATGTGCACATGCTCATGAAACGCATATGCACCCTCACACATCAATTATAATGAAAATTTTCAAGGAAATGGTGTCTGATGACATCTTTTATTTTTACATGCAGGAAACAATGACATGCAAGGTTCCACAACACCATCAAAGGCTCCACCACATGCATCACCTAATCATTCTTCAAAGCCATCAAAAGCAGCCCCAATAGGGCCAGTATTATGCAGGCCAATGGAGGACATAAAGGCAACATACACCCTCGGAAAAGAACTAGGAAGAGGCCAATTTGGTGTAACACATTTGTGCACACACAAACAAACAGGGGAACAATTTGCATGCAAAACAATTGCCAAGAGGAAATTAGTGAATAAAGAGGATATTGAGGATGTAAGGAGGGAAGTGCAAATTATGCACCATTTGACAGAACAACCAAACATTGTTGAACTCAAAGGGGCTTATGAAGACAAACATTCTGTGCATTTGGTCATGGAATTGTGTGCTGGAGGTGAACTTTTTGATAGGATTATAGCTAAGGGGCATTATACAGAACGAGCAGCAGCATCATTGTTAAGAACAATTGTGCAAATTGTACATACTTGTCATTCAATGGGGGTCATTCATAGAGATCTTAAACCTGAAAATTTCCTCCTACTTAATAAAGATGAAGATTCACCTCTCAAGGCTACTGATTTTGGTCTTTCTGTGTTCTACAAGCAAGGTAATAATAAGATCTACTTCATCCATTTCATTTTATATGATAGTATTTAACTCACTATCAGAAAATCGATAATTATCAACGGAATCCTTCGAAAATGGCTCTTCGGTAACGTTTTCGGCAAATATTCCGTCGGAAATCCCTTGCCAACTAGCTAAATTCCGATAGAAATTAGTGATTTTATGGTAGTGACCGGTCGACACAACGAAATTTGCATTTTTAATCCCTCAAATAGCTGCAAATTCTAATATTAGTTCCAATGATATCTGACTAAGTTGATCCTTCTGCTTGTGAATATTTAACAATCTACTAAATTACTAACCGTTATACTATACCCATGTTTTATGTTAAACTTTATATAGTTAATCCATTTTTTGAGTAATATAATTCTTATAGTTCATATTTTTTATGCTTAATTAATTTTTGGGTTTTTCTCAATTTTGCAGGAGATGTGTTTAAAGACATTGTGGGGAGTGCATATTACATAGCACCAGAAGTATTGAAGAGAAAATATGGTCCAGAAGTTGATATTTGGAGTGTTGGTGTTATGTTATATATTCTTCTTTGTGGTGTTCCTCCTTTTTGGGCAGGTAATAAAATTACACAAATTTATTTACAATTACCTTTTAAATAATCGGATTGTATATCCACCAATAGAATCGACCCAGTAGCACAAGCGCTTCACATTCTTTCTATTCCATCCCATTCCATTACGAGCGTAATAGACAGCTGATATTGAAAAAGAAAGATTCCCTTTTGGTACCGACCTTCTCACAATGATTGGTGTTTTGGGTCTTCTTAGCTAAAAGGATACTTTAATGAGTTTAATCTAAGCTTTGGAGGCCAATATTTTTTATACAGTTAATATTTATAACTTAAAACTCATTAGAAAATGGTGGTGTATTTCAGAATCTGAAAATGGAATATTCAATGCAATATTACGTGGACATGTTGATTTTTCAAGTGATCCATGGCCTTCAATTTCTGGTGGTGCTAAGGACCTTGTTAGGAAAATGTTGAATTCAGATCCCAGTCAAAGGTTGACAGCACTCCAAGTCCTAAGTAAGTTAATTATGTGTATATATATAGTCTCTTTGTGTGTGTTCAATAAGTATTTAAATCAAAGTTTCATTAGAATATTTTGCATATTCAGCTCTCCAACTAATTGTGTGTGTATATATATATATATGAATTAGATCATCCATGGATCAAGGAGGATGGAGAAGCACCAGATACACCACTTGACAATGCGGTTCTCAATAAGCTCAAAAACTTCAGAGCTATGAACAAGTTCAAGAAAGTTGCTCTCCGGGTTAGTTATATACGCTGACAATAAAAAAAAAGGGCAGTCATGTGCACTAAGCTCCTGCTATGCACAGGGTCCGGGGAAGGGCCGGACCACAAGGGTCTATTGTAAACAAACTTACCCTGCCTTTCTGCAAGAGGTTGTTTCCACGGCTTGAACCCGTGACCTCCGGGTCACATGGCAGCAACTTTACCAATTATTCCAAGGATCTCCTTCATATAAAGGGCAGCCCGGTGCACTAAGCTCCTGCTACGCGCAGGGTCCGGGGAAGGACTGGACAATAAGGGTCTATTGTACGCAGCCTTGCCCCACATATCTGCGGGAGACTCTCCTTCATATACGCTGACAATATAAATACTATTTAAATTATATAAAATTAAATTTACATAATACTTAAAAGTACACCAAGAAAATATATAAATTCATCAAAAAAAAATATTTACATGGAGAAATTACAGGTTATTGCAGGGTGCCTCTCTGAAGAAGAAATTATGGGATTGAAGCAAATGTTCAGAGGAATAGATATTGATAATAGTGGCACAATTACACTTGAGGAGTTAAAGCAAGGATTAGCCAAACAAGGCAACAAATTATCAGATTATGAAATCAAGCAATTAATGGAATCTGTAAGTTCCCTAATGAATTTTTCTATAAATATTAAAACCATATTTTTCCTGAATTTTGATGAGTATATATATATATTGGAAACAATTATAGGCTGATGCTGATGGAAATGGAACGATTGATTATGAAGAGTTCATCACAGCAACAATGCATATGAATAGAATGGACAGAGAAGAACATCTTTACAAAGCTTTCCAATACTTTGACAAGGATAACAGTGGGTAAGTTAATTATATCATAACTGACCTGATTGCGTAAATATTTTTTGCACAATCGATACGTAGCTGTTGCAAGTTTTGTCCAACTTTCTATTTTAAAATATGATTTTCTTTGTTGATCTCAGGTATATTACAATGGAAGAGTTAGAGCAAGCTTTAAGAGAATTTGGTATGAATGATGCAAAGGATATAAAAGAAATCATTTCTGAAGTTGATTCTGACAATGTAAGTCAAAAAACACATCTAAATATGCACACACTTTATGAATATAATGATTTATAGATCTGCATTTTACAAATTTATTTACAAATAAAACTTTATTTTTGCAGGATGGTCGTATCAATTATGATGAGTTTGTTGCTATGATGAAGAAAGGAAATCCAGAAGCAGCAACAAATGCAAAGAAACGAAGGGAGGTTTTCGTCGAATAGTTGTTGTTGTTATTGTTGATATCAGAAGAAATTGACAAAAAAAGAAAGTAAGTAAAGTTATTTGTGTCTTTATTGAGGGGAGGGAGAGTTTCAAAGTTATAGATGCTCTTGTATATTACTATGATGTTAAAAATATTAAAAGAAGAAGAAAACTGCAACGAAAACAAAAATAAGATTGTAGAATTTGATGGATAGGTTGGGATTTGAGGGTCTTTTTTGGTTAATGATTACTTTTAATGGTTGTTTTTGAGTTGGAAACAATGGGGTCTTCAATGTATCTATCTATATATAAAATATAACATAATGTATAATATATAAATACATGTGTATAAATTTTTTGCAACACAGAGATAGATATTAAGTGTTGTTTTCCAATCAATAACCTTTTGGATATTAGTTTTATGTACATATATCAAGTTGTTGAAAGAGTTGTCTAAGAGCAATATCTTATTTACCAATTGAGATCCCAAGATGTATAAAGCTTCTACAATAAAACATTTAATTGATGCACCAGACAAATTCTCTCGTGTTGAGATTTTCATGATCTATTAAAGTTCAAACAAGGGAACATTCACCGGTGCAGAAAGCATCCCGCCTTCACGCAGAGTCCGCGGAAGGGCTGCACCCCAAAGAGGTGTAATGTAGGCAATTTATCCTAACACAAGTACCCGATTCCACAGCTCGAACTTGTGACCTATAGTCTATAGGTCATACAACTCACACGGAGACTTTACTGTTGTTCCAAGGCTACCTTATATTCATGCTAAGACCAATTTGAAACAGAAAGCAAAACCTCATAATTACCACTTCATACAAGCCAGAGTTGTGAAAAACCAATACCAATAAATCTATCAACATTTCAGAATATGGATAAAAACTTTAAATTATGCATTGTGTTATAACTAATATGGTTAAACCATAGCAAATTATATGGTTTGATGCTTGAAGCATGTTGCAAATACAGAGATAGTGTACAAAAAGATGTCCTGACATCAACCATTCACATCGATTTGTTCTCGGGGAAGTTAAGACAAATCGAAAACAAAATGGTTTTGTGCAAACTTAGCTCTGTCATCAGGAGACGTGGCAGGGGAAAAAGCAGGGACACAGAGTTCCCGCTTCAATAAGTTGGGATCGATGGATCAACTTTGACAGCATATTCATGGATTCCTCCAGCCACATTAAATATTTTCCTGAATCCCTGAGAATCACAAATCAAAGAAAAAAATGTAAAGAAGCAACAATGGTTCATCAAGAGAGGATGAACAATGACAGAATTGCAGCATAGCCTGCCTTCTGCTTTATGATCGATGTTCTAGTGATAATACCGCCTAAGATCTATCGACATACTGGAAGTAAACCATCATAATTAGTTGCACCACTTCTCAAATGATTTGGTGTATGAAACATGCACACAGTCTCAGCATGCAAGGACTAAAGAGGACCAAAAGAAAAAAAAAGCTTTTGCATTCAGAGAAAGTAGCCAAAAGACTATTCACTTGACTATCGTTAGGTTCGTCGTTTTGTGAAGGTGCTAAAACCAGAACCTTTTAAAAGATCCAGCTTCCGTAAGTGTATGCTGTGAAAATAAATAATTCTAATATAAACAGGTATTTAGGCTTTTTGCATACTCAAATTGGGAAGATGATTTTGTAAACCTTATTCTCAACCCGAACCCCAATTTTCTTCTAGTACACATCACTACTTATGCCTCGACGTCCACAAGTGAAGATCTAAAGACCATCTTCATCTACTGATATGAGAGATAGATGTTCCAATATATGCCTTGAATCTCAGAAGGACGATAGGAACCCAAAAACCTTTCATTACATGTAGAACAGGTCTATCTTTTGACATTATACCCAACTAAAAATGAAGGAAAAGACCCTACCTGTGTCTGCAACCATTTGGCGACTTGTAGTGATCTCATGCCATGGTGACACTGCATAAGACATAAATTTTTTGAGAAGAGGCACCGGAAAGGGAGGGAAGGGAAGAGGAGAAGCATATTTTTGTAGGGATAATAGCACTTTTACTGATAAATTCAGCTTTTGGTCCTTGTGATATATGACTCAGCACATTTAACCTTCAATTAATAAAAATGTGTGCTTTTGGTCCCTTCATGTAAAAAATATGTTATATTTGACTATTTACAAAGCTATATTACCGTCAAATATAAAGTAACAATACAAATTTAACATATCACATGAGTAACTGAATGTTGAAACGGTTAATAATTATGTTGAATTTGTGAATATTCACTAGCAAATGGATCAAAATTGCACAATTTCAATTAATTGGAGGTTTAATGTGCTTAGTCAGATATTATACGGACTAATCAGAACTTACCAATAACTATGGGACCAAAAATACTATTAACCCTGTTTTTGTATAACCAATATTGAACTATCTGTTCCTCTCTATGCGTTACATGGTTTATCATGTCAGACTTTACAAAATAAGCAGTCAATAACTTGAGTTCAACGGTTCTGTTTATCGAGAAACTCTTAGCTCAAGGCGTAAAGAACAGAGGACCGGCTTCTAAACAGTGTAAAGAAGCATCTAAGAGAAGAACATGCACTAACCAACACATAAGTGTCCTTCTGAGGATCAAACTTAGTTGTTATTTCTGGTCCCCAGCTTCCAAATTGGCGAAGAGGAAGAACCTGAAATCCTGGTAAAGAAGCCTGGGCCCTGTCACAAACATACAAAGCAGAAATGAATAGTGTAACCATGATTCCTGGTCTTCTAAAAAAATATAGTACCACATCCTTCCTTCCACCGTTACACGTTTAAGTATCATGCACTGAAAGAATTTAATTTTGAAGCAAACAAGACCAGTCTATTGACTCGGACAACTTGTTATTGTCATTGTTAGTGCTATTACTCGATAAACCAGATGACTTGAATTACTTTTGGCAAGTTAAATTCGTATAAACTAAACTGTGGGAAAAACTAAAACCATGAACTTTCTATTATATTTACAATTCCAACAAGATTTTTGTCATATAAGCATATCCAAATTATTTCTCATCGGTTTTGAGCAACTTAATGTAGTTGAGAAATTGCCTTGCAGATTATCAGTCAAATACCCATATAGATGAAAAGCTCTTGAATTTTTCAGTAGCCAGGTCTCTTGCAAAATGAACCACATGGACAAACTTTGAAACTGAAAGCCACATTCATTACTTGGGAAGCCCCTCGGAGGCTTTTCTATTTTAAGTCCAGTATGCTCTTTAACTTAAATAAATAACTAAAAGATAGAAAAGCTGCAAGTGAGTATTCCAAAATAATGAAAAAATGAGCTCATACACTTCCTCCGGTTCTCGAACATCAATCAATTGAGCCTCTTCCAGGAAAGAGGGATCTTGCAACCTCACATGAAACTCGTTGGGCTGGATGTGTTCAAGTACAGATTCCTCCCTGCATATAGCAGTAACACAAGTAAGAACAAGGCTCTGAGCTGTTCAAGTGAAGAAGAATTTCTTTGATTACCTCTCAGATAGAACTTGCAATAAATGCCATCCAAATTTAGTTTTACACCCTACAACCTTATTCAGGGGTGCGCTAAATGCAGCTTCTTCAAATTCTGGAACCTAACAATATTAACAATGAAAATACAAAAACAATCAAATCAAGTCAACTAAGCCGCCTGGGCATCCAGGTGACTAATAATGCAGCTTCTAAAAAAGTAGAAAGGTACTTATTAGGATACAAATAACCAACGGAAACAACCATGTAGTTATATATAATATTTGTTTGCTATCATGGGTTCAAGCCGTGGAAACAGCCTCTGGCAGAAATGCAAGGTAAGGCTGCGTACAACAGACCCTTGTGGTCCGGCCCTTCCCCGGACCCCGCGCATAGCGGGAGCTTAGTGCACCGGGCTGCCCATTTTTTATTTTTTTTATCATCTGAAGGCCTGTCAGTATGAAAATTAACATTCTGGAAACATAATTACAAGAAAATTTTGATTCCTGTCACAAAGAGTGGGAGAAAAACAAGAACAATACTTTTGAAGATATAATCATAAGAGGCATACCATTTGCCCTTTTCTCACCCAGCCAAGCATTCCCCCATCTTCTTTTGATGGACAAATGGAATACTCAATGGCCAGATCACTTAGATCCTCTCCTGAATATAACAAGCATTTCAGTCGATAATATAAATGAAAGGACAAGCATAAAGAGAAAACTTGTTTTCATACTAATATACCCAGTGCTCAAATTTAATCATGACATTTGGATAATTTAGCTAATAAATTTAGGAAGGAAATGTTACTGGGGCTTTTCTCACTAAGAAATAAAGTTGAAAACTAACCTTCTCTGGTTCTTTTCTGAAGCTCCAGTAGAAGCTTCTGGTCATCTTCTTTGACAAGTAAATGCTGTACCAATATCTCCCGACCGACTCCAGAACTGCCTCCAGCACTATATGAAGCTGAAAGTTATATATCGTGAGATTTAGCAACAGCATGTATCAAATGATAGCAAAAGGAAAAAAACTCTCTTTCACCCTTCAGATATCTCAAGATCCAAAGGACCTCAGACAGATCAAACCTATAATAAGCTACACTCACATTTCTGATGAAGCCACTTTTTGGTAACATAAGGAACAGCCCAATAGAGACAATTGTGTATTTCCAATCATAGGGAGCCTCGTGGCAAAGATATTAACGCAGCTTGATGAGCCTAAACCATATGGTTGAAACTATTCAAGCCCTGATGCATTGACTGATAATCATTCCCTAACTGTTAAGCAGAAAAGCAATTCTGTTGTATTTGAAGTTCAGACAAGAACAAGTTTGAGGTCGTCTGGCTGGGGGGGGGGGGGGGAGTAACTCTCGTAAAACATACTCCCTCCATCATAATTTATGTGATGGTGTTTGACTGGGCACGGAGTTTTAGAATAAAAGGAAGACTTTTGAAACTTGTGGTCTAAAACAAGTCATAAATACTTGTGTGGCTATAAATCATCTCAGTATGGGTAAAATTGGAAGTTTTTAAGTTAAACTATAATTAAATATGGAAATGTGTCAATCTTTTTGGGACCGACTAAAAAAGAATGAGTGTCACATAAATGGAAACCGACTGAGTACTAAAAGTTAGTGTGATCCATATGAATATTTATGTCCAAATACAATATTGAGAGGATTCATCATAGTTAAACTATTTTCCAGTGGCCGTCAACCCACCACTAACCTCCTTATTTTTCACCAGCAATACTTTGTGAATCCACAACTCTCTATTGCTACTGCATTCTAGAGGACACTGTCACCATTTTCCATTGTGATTCAAACCAACTACTCTTAATTAGAATCAAGTTAAGCTATTTGGTTGAGAAGATAATCAGGGTCTAGCCTATTATTGTATATCCCTCTGTAGTGTCCAACAATTCAACAGCTAAAGTACTTATCCCGCCGCGCACAAAGTTCTCTCCACTAGTGCCAGAGTAGGGGGATAGTGAGCTTCCACCCCCCATCCACACCCAATGGCGGATCCACTCTTGCTGTACCGGATTCACTGAACCAGTGCTTTTGACACGGAGCATAAGTTTGTGTGTAAAAATTCAGTTAAATTTATAACAAATAATAGATATGAACTCATAACTTTAAAAATATAATAGGTTAATGCTAAAAACCTTAATGTTTAACCCATAGAGTTCAAATCTTGGTACCACTAGACTACAAGCCCTGTTGCTTTCCCCTTATATTTCTACAATCCTGTTTCTATATCACATTCCTGCGAAAATCGTACTGCGCAAATAGGTAAAAAAACAATCTTTTTTGTACATATATTAACTTTTGAATCCCCTTATACTGGCAAAGGTACTTCAAACATTGCTTTAGGTCACAAGTTTGAATTTTTAGAATCCCCTTTTTAAAAATTCTGGCTCCATCACTGCCTACAGGTCATCAAAAAGAGCAACTCTACCCCCAAACCTCCCCCACTCCCACCCAATTTTGACCTACATTTCACCAAACAAGCACAATGTATATACAAGGTCAATTTTTTTTTATGTTAGGTAAAAATCCTTCCTCCACCACTGTGGGGCCCGCCTACAAAAGTGCAAGTAGCTACAAATAACAAGAAACAGTAATGCACAAAATAAAGAGTTCATATACAATCAACAATTACCTGTAATTACTCTAGCACAAGAGTGACGACCCACCAAAAAGAGCAACTCTACTGTATATACAAGGTCAAAATCACTTTTTAGGTATATTTAGTAAATGTTGAATATTTTTGTCTTTGTCGCTCATTTACTTCTTTATATTTTGAATCCCCTTATTGAAAATACTGGCTCCGCCACACCCTACACATCATCAAAAGGAGCAACACAACCCTAACACCACACACACACACACACACCACAATTTTGACCTACATTTCACCAAACTAGCAACTCTACTGTATATACAAGGTCAAATCTTTTTTTATGTTAAGTAAAAAATCCTGCCTTTGCCACTGTGCAAGGGCTCGCCCACAAAAGTACAACAGCTACAACTAACAGAAACAGTAATGCACAATATAGAGGGTTTCGTACAATCAACAATTACCTGTAATTACTCTAGAACAAGAACTCATCATTGTTTTTCGTTTATTTACTTCTTTATATTTTGAATCCCATTACTAAAAATCCTGGCTTCACCACTACCTCCACGTCATCAAAAAGAGCAACTTTAACCACCACCACCACCCCCCCCCCCCAAACCCCATTTTGACCTACATTTCACCAAAAAGAACAACTCTACTGTTACACCCAAACTCACCCTCAAAAGTGCATTTGGCTACAAATAATAAAAGCAGTAATGAGGGATATCTTGGTAACTCATTTGGTTGGCTACCTGAACTCTCACCTTGTTGGTGAGAGCTCAATTCATCACCTTGTAATCACCTCCTCCATTTCTCCTTCCCCTACCCCTATGTAATAAAAAACAATTTAAAAAAAATAAACAGTAATGCACAAAATAAAGGGTTAGTACAACCAACAATTACCTATAATTACTCTCAAACAAGAATGTCGACCCATCATAGTTAACACCCTTTTGAAGCTGGGAAATTGTATATTGCACCAATTGGGCAAAAGGGTACTCGAGTTAAGTAACTCTAAGCGAGTAAAGGTTAATACTTTACAAGAAAGTGGATTCAAAGGCGATGTGAATTTCAAGAACTTCAGAGTGAAATCGTGGCTTCTTCATGTGTTTACTACTTTATATTTTGAATACCGTTACTGAAAATTCTGGCTCATGCCTACAAGTCATAAAAAACAACAACTCTACACCCCCCCCCACCCCCCAATTTTGACCTACATTTCACCAAACTAGCAAATCTATTATATATACAAGGTCAATATTTTTTATGTTAGGTAAAAATTCTACATTCGCCACTGCGAGGCCCGCCTATAAATAGTACAGCAGCTACAAATAACAAAAACAGTAATGCACAAAATAAAGGGTTCATATACAATAAACAATTACCTGTAATTAATCTCAAACAAGATTGACGACCCATCACAGTTAACACCCTTTTAAAGCTAGGAAATTGTATATTACCCAAATTAGGCAAAAGGGTACTCGAGTTAAGTAACGCTAAGCGAGTAAAGGTTGATACTTTACGAGTATTTGCATTCAATGGCCATGTGATTTTCAAGAACTTATGAGCGAAATTAGTTTTAGCTCCACCACTGCCTACAGGTCACCAAAAATAGCAACTTTAACCACCACCCCTCCCCCACCCTACCCCCGTCCATTTTGAAATACATTTCACCAAACTAGTAACTCTACTGTATATACAAGGTCAAATCTTTTTTATGTTTGGTAAACATCCTGCCTCCGCCACTGCCTACACGTCATCAAAAAGAGCAACTCTATTCCCCCACCCCAATTTTGACCTACATTTCACCAAACTAGCAACTCTATTGTATATACTAAGGTCAATTCCTTTTTTTGTTAGGTAAAAATACTGCCTCCGCCACTGCGGATCCTCAAATAAAAAGCAATAATGCACAAAATAAAGGGTTTGTATACAATCAACAATTACCTGTAATTAATCTCAAACAAGATTGACAACCCATCATTGGTAACACCCTATTGAAGCTAGGAAATTGTATATTGCCCAAACTAGGCAAAAGGGTACTCGAGTTTAGTAACGCTAAGCGAGTAAAGGTTAATACTTTACGAGTAGTTGGATTCAATGGCCATGTGATTTTCAAGAACTTAAAAGCTAAATTAACTGTTGGTGTTCCAATTGGTGATGATGGAGCAACATGCAAAGAAGAAACTCTCAACATTGATAAAAAAAAATTGTGTTCTTGAAATTATAATTTTTCAATTCTTGAAAGAATAGAAAACTAATTGTGCTATGTTCAAACTATACTGTTAGCTGCCAACTATAAATAGTACTCTATCAGTCACTTTACAAGGTCAAATTATCTAATTCAAAGTTTCCCATAAATTTGGAGGATATGTTGAAAATAGTCTCTTAAATATATGTACTGAGCAGTTTTAATTTTTTAAGTTTATCAAAAATTAATAATTTAATCGTCATTAAATATTTAATAATTTATGATAGTTAGATTTGATGAAAATATTGAGGGGGATAATTATAATACTAAGAAAGTCACATTAAATCTTAAAATATGCAATAAAAAAACTATACTAAATACTAAAAAAGGTTGTAAAAGAAGTACACTTCAAAATGTTGCACCTCACTCTAAAAACAAATTAAAAATAGCATAAACCACCAATTTTGTACATCTAAATATGAGTTTTCACTCATTTTCTTTAACGGAAAAAGTCCGATATATATGTGATGGAGACTAAAAGTATTAACTTGGCAAATGGCTTTGGTCTAAGTGGTAAGAGGACAAAGTGTGATGTGTGGATTAGGTGCGCCTCATGGATTTGAATTCTACAGCAAACAAAAGATTGGTATTTAAGTGAAGAAGAGCAGAGGGGCAGGCCATTATGCACCGACTTTCAAATTGTGCACCACTGACCCTTTGAAGGTTTTCTCGGATATGGAAAAAAAAAAAAAACTGGGGAGGTAAGGAATGTATGTACACCAAATAGTTAAACTTAGAATGTACCAGTAAAGCTAATGTGGAGGACTTGAAAACCCCCTCCCCCTTTTAGTCCTAACTACACAATGAAAATGAACCATGCAGATCCCCTTGCCTTTCCACTTTTCAGGTAAAAAGTCTTAATCTTGAGCAAAAATGTGTTCTTTTGCTTACTTTTTGGTGTAAAATTATCATGATAGATTTTCTTGGTTCTTTCTGTTCTCTGTAAAGTAACTTTTCGGATGTACTTTCTCCAGCTTTGCTGGTTCACATCAATAAAAAACTTAGCTGACTCTAAGAAACAAAACACAAAATTCAAGGGTAGTCCTTTTACTGAATTTATTACAGTTTATTTATTACTCTGCTTAATAAGGAGAGGGGAGGGATCCCTTGTAAGTTTAATGAAGTGATTTCACTTATTTACTCCTAGAAGCATATTCAAAATTAACAGTCTAAATAAGACAACTCTCTAACCTGAGTTGAATTTCTTCAATAGTACTTGGGACACAGCAAATTCGTTACCAAACATCCATTGACACGGAGCACATACATTATTACGTCTAATAATAGAACACACCGGCCAACTGAAATTTCAAGATTCTATGGGTTAACAGACAAATGTACTAGTCCCTTAGACCCATCAAAGTCTGCTAAATCATGCATCAACACTTCCCTGCAGCAATTACACACCTAAAAATAAAGGTCAATCTCAGTTCTAAAGACCAAGATTGTTATTTGATAACTTATCTTCATGTCTTTTTTGTCAATATGTCCTTTTTAACTAGATAAAAAAGTACTTCTCGATAGCAGCCTCTTTCTGGCAAAGGGGAATGAGAAATAGACAGTTCAAATAGAGGAAAAGCTTACAAAACTGCATTCCTGAAATACTCAGTTACAACATCTACAACAAACAGATTGATATCTGTTTGGGCAAAGGCCCTGAGGTGCGCGTGAGAACGTAAATAGGCAACCAAACAGAGCAAAAAGGAAAGCAGAAGAACAAACTAGAGACAAGTAAATGTAAAAAAGCAACTACGGGTAAATCAACAACAGCCGGTTTAATGTAAAGAATTCCGGGGGATTAAACCAGGCTGCAAGGGGTGAAATCTTCCAGAAGTGTACTATAATGTCCATAGCCGGGGAAAAAAGGAAGAAACAATAGCAAGAAAATCCACTCGGTTTATTTTCCTGTATGATACAAGGACTTCAATATCTTACTAAATTATAGAAAAAACGACGTTGCACTGCATAATTTCTGACTTCAGCATGGCATACTTCAGTAAGATCTTTCACCAGATTGCCCTGCTTGATTAATCAGAGAAAGTAAGAGCTGGAACACTAGATTTATCCACCAATGAGAGCCACTCCGGATTGGTCCAAGGCTTGAAGGCTCCTTCCTGTGTGAGATTCTGGCAACAGAAGAACAATCATGTGTAAAACTAAATTTGTGTAAAGCACTAAAAATGTGATGAACAGAACATAGTAAGAAGCCGAGCTATAGCCTCAAATCTGGAAAGTATTGTAATTGTTGTTTCAATAAAAGTACAGAATTTATCTCATTAGCCCCTCATAGTGAAATTCCTCAGACTAGCCGAATGAGATCAATTCTCAAATCACTCTTATAATAGTTGCACACAACCAGCACAAGAATATGAAATTTAAGTTGTGTTAGAGCTGCAACTGGATGCTATGGAAACCAAAAAAAAAAAAAAAAGTTAGCTCCAATTGGATCAAGTTAGCAATCATCGAAACATGATTTATTCTGCAAGTCACGTGAAAGTTTGAATATAGTTGAATAATAAAGTCAGAAAAGATGCGAACAGCAATAATGTTTATTCTTATATTAGCATATTGAATGTCTCCATATGCTTCATTTCATCTAACAATAGCGCCAAATTATTTGCTTACGTAATAAGTAACTAAAAGGGAAAATACATAAGTAGCACCCTAAAGTTGTTCGGAAAAGTCATTTACACACTCATACTTTACGGGCGACCTATCACCCCCTTATCCTTGTTTGAAGTGGAACTAATACCACCCTGAAACATACAAAGCCAGTCACATAATATAACATGACTCACACGTGTCTGCCACATCATTGCAAGCCTATACACCGTGTAACTTATTTTTTTCTTTTTTCACCTTTTCCCTACCATTTTGTCTCTAATTTCCTTCTTCCTCCCTACCTGAAAGACTCCTTTGTTTCCAAGAAAACCACCATTCACGCCAAGTTCTTCTTCATTATTGATACAAAAATCAGCACTCACCTTCTCCATAAAGAAGAAATTCACCACGTTACAGCAAATTCATCCAATTTGATCTTCTTCACTATCCACAACCAAATCCACCACACAACCACCATGGATTACACTACCCCTCTAAAACCTTTACACCACCAAAAATCACAATTCCATAACTACCAGATTTTACCACCCTCCACCAAACCTTCCACCAACAAAAATCACAACACCACTGCCGCCTATTTCAGCACCCATCACCAATTTCACCACCCTCCACCAAACTCACCGCCAGAGAATAATTCAGTTATAATTATTTGTTTAGAAAGAGTTCAATTGACAATTGAACAATTGGTGCTTGGCTAAACCATCAATAGCTTTGTGCAAAACCACGAGGACTTCTACAGAGAGAAAGAGAGGACAGGTCCAAGAAAATAGCAAAGATAGAATTCTGTGAAAACCCAGAGATGATTTTTACAGAAAAAAGGATGAGCTAGGATTTTTTTAGGAAGGTAACAGTATAAATAGTAAAAAAATTAAACACCCCCAAAACAAGGTGCTAAATTGATATCTTTAAAAACAGCAAAAATGTACATAAGCCCCTGTCCAAAAAGCTATACACTTGCACATTGCCAATTAGATCTACTAAATCATCAAGATTGCACAATTGATGCTCGGCTTGGCAGGTTTGACATTGGGAGCAATAAAGAGCAACCAATTTCTGAAGTTTCACCGGAAATTTTTTCCATTGGCTTGGGCACCTTTGCCAAATTTTTGTGGCAGATACCACCCCTCAACCCTGTTTTCTGTCTCTCTTCCTTTCTCTCACCATCTAGACTCATTATCTATCTCTCGGAAAATTACCATTAACAAACCACTCGTTCCTTCATCCATCAAGATAGGCGTGGCTGTAATAGGACAAAAATGAAGGTAAAGAAGAAGAGGAGAGGAGCATGAAGCTGTAGAATAGAAGGCAGTGGGGACACAGATCTGGTTTTACTTTTTTTTGCTCTAATTTCATTCAAACACGCCTTTTTTAACGAATTTTTTTTCCACATCAACTTTTGTGGTGGTATTAGTTCCACTTCAAACAAGGATAGGACAGGTGATAGGTCGCCGGTAAAGTATGAGCATATAAGTAAATTTTTGGGATAACTATCGGGTGCAGCTTATGCATTGTCCCTTACTAAAATTGATTATCTAGAAAACAATCAAGAACGATGAAGCTGGCTTTGGCTACAAAAGTACTCCATGGGATGCTCTATACTGTCACTGTGGATACATCAATTCATCTGATCATTACCTACTTTGGTAAATAATGCATATGAGACAACTTATCGAAAAAAGATAATGCATGTGAGACACAACTCAAGCTGGAACTTCAACTAAACAAAATTACGGATGAATGAGGTCAGGAATTTTTTATGTTACTTACAATTAATAAAAGGATTAGGTTATTAATTGCTGTCTCCATAAATCTAAATAAACTAGCATTTTGATGATAGAGAAGTACAGTTAAGCTGTGTATTTAAAACGGATATCTATAGAGCAATTTTTTTTTGTTTTGATCAGTTATTTGGTAAGCCACTGTAAGTGTATTCCTAAAGTCACTGGGCATGGAAGCTTCCCAATGCCTCTAGGTGGGCGGTCTTCTAGGACCTTCCCATGCGGGATCGGGATCATTTGGATTCCATTAGTAGTGAGGATTCGGAATATCACGCATTGATTAATTCAAGAGAGATTCAACAACGAAAAGAAAGATCGATTCATTGGGATCCTTCCTTTCGTCAAACGGAAAGAAAAGAATGCATGCTTAAGGCGTAGCGAACATATGTAGGCGGCCAAGAAGTTCAGCCAAAGGAAAGCATTACACAGTTCTTTATTCAGAAGTGAAGAATATGAGCAGCTCACCTGTAACCAAAAGAAGAAGCCGCGCAAGATGTTTAGCTTCTGTCTGTTATCGTTGTCAACTTCTTTAAGTTTTTCACGGAGGTCTGCAGGTTTAAAGCGGACAATCATTACATAATGCCTTCACAGTGAAACTTAAATAACAATTAACTGTAGCATAGAGATCAAATGCTGTTTATAGTATTGAACAGCAGAGAAAAAGCACACAAGAAAATTTAACTGAAGGTAAAGCATGGTCGGAAGGAATTAACTTTTGGACAATTTTAATCGAACTAAGGAAAGGGAGAAAAGAATCCTCCTCTAACAATGTTAATGTTTAGCAAATCAAAACGACAAAAATCCAAAATTCATGAAAGCTCAGCTTGCTCTCAGAATACAAATCTTATAGTTGCATACTAGGCAAATTGGTGTTAACAAAGATACAGATTGTTGTAATTGGGGGGAGGGGGAATCACTAAAAAATGACACTAATATAGGAGGAATAGAAAATTGTTTCAAACCTTTTTTTAGATTGCCCCAAAATTGTTCCAAAACTTAATGAGTTCATGACACACAATTCATTAGAGAAATTTGAATTCACAAATTGGAGTAGCCTTTATTGGATATGTCAGAGTAGCATTCTTCACAAAATCTATTCAGAGCATGATCTGAATGTGTCCAAACCCAGCCATGCGTGATATATGTTTATCATTTAAGAAGTTGAAGGTATTATAAGTTGCTTGCCTTTCTAGTGAGTACAATTATCTTCCACAATTACTGTTTATATTCTACTATTATGCAATTTTGTGTACATTGGTGGCGAACACAATCATTTATGAGAGCCTGACAAAGACTTTCCAGTTTGATAGATAGTATGGGCTCTAAACATGATATAGAGAGCAGGAAAAAAAGGACAGCCCGATGGACGAAGCATCCCGCATTCATGTAGGGTCAGGGGAAGGCGGCACCCCAAGGGTGTGATATAGGCAGCCTACCCTAATGCGAACATCAGTGGCTGATTCCACGGCTCAAACCCGTGGCCTATAGTTTACACGGGGACAATTTTACCGTTGCCCCAGCCTCCAATGTTCCCCTTCGTGGCATTTAATATATATTCTGTGTTTAAAAGTAAAAAATGTTGAAAGAACATTTCACCATAAGAAAAAAAGGATATTGTTTAGGATGACAAAACAAGTACATCATTTATATTTTTTCCAAGAAAAGAAGAGAGACTATTTTAGGACTATAAATGCGTATGGTTTGTAATTTGCCGTCTTTCCGCTCTCACATATATAGATAATTATGTTGTCCTATTAGCAATTTTTTAACTTCAGATATTGATCTTTTTTCCTTCTAAATAAATGGTTTTGGAAAAAAAAAAAAAAAAGAGAAGTCGTGTTCTATAGTAAAATTGGACTTCATATTTCTTTTTTTGGGTCTAAAATAAATACTAAAACCTTCCTAGTGTTATCAGAGGAGAAAAACGCAAAAAAACTCTAAGGTCCATTAGGCCTTTAAGCGCAAAGCGCAAATAAAGCATGGGCTTTAATGATGAAAGGTGCAAATGGAAAAAACATACAAATATGTATGTGTAGTCCAAGACTAATAACTTTAAGTATGAATAACAAATACTCCCTCCGTCCCAATTTGAAGCTTGTGGTCCAAAATAATGCATAGAAATTTGTGTGGTTATAAATCATATCATTAAGGGTAGAGTGGGATGTCAAAATTTAAATTATTACTAAATATTGAAAGGTGTCATTTATTTTGGAACTGACTAAAAGGAAACAATGTCACATAAACTAGAATGTAGGGAGTATATGGGCAGAGAAACTAACAAAAATTATGATAAAGTGAAATGTCAATTGTTTAGTGTCGCCTCTTCACGATTACACTCATTGGCAAGAAAAAGTATGCCTTAGAGCCTTGATGACGACATGGAAGTGCCCGCCAAGCGAGGTGAAGTACTCAACATGTTTTGCACCTCACTTTAGAGCTTAAATGATTTTTAAGTGCGCCTTTGACAACACTAAACCTCCCTTTAGAATGACAATTAGTTTAGCCCTTATGATAAAAGGATACTAGTGAGAGCTAAGTTGTGTGGACTCTTTACTTTGGATGTTGCACCCGTGTCGGATTCTCCAAAAATACACTACTTTATGAGTATCCGACACGTGCCCATCGACAGTTTTGAAGAGTCCGAGCAACATAGAGTGAGAGATGAATGTACCCCTATGACTCCATTTGGATCCCTAGAGCACCGAGGAAGTCTATTTCTTTGTGTAAGAGCGCAAGCAAAAGTGTAGATAGTCTTCTTTTGCATTGTAAGGTGGCTAGTCGGTTATGGAGGGTGGCCCTCAATTTGCTTAGGATGCAATGGGTGATGCCGGGTATAGTGAAGGAGGCCTTGCAAAGTTGGACTCATAGAAGGGGGAAGAGAAGCCCGAGGGCATGGTGAGTTGCCCCCTTAGCAATCATGCGGGTCAATTGGAAAGAGACGAATAGGAGGGCATTTGAAGGGGTGGAACTAGATTTTGTAAAATTGCAAAGTAGTGGTTTGTCTCTAGTTTCTTTCTGGTGTACTTACGAGGTCCTATTTGCATAGAGGATTGAATCTCATTTTGTTGAGAATAATAATAAATTGGTGTAGGTTCTCTTCTTTTGGTATATCGTATACAACTTGTATACATGGTTTCCCCCATTTATTAATAAAACTATTTACCTTATCAAAAAGTATTATTTTAGCCGGTTCATGCATAATATATGAACATTCAATTCGAGATAACAAATTATTAATGACCATCATATATATGTGCTAACGTTAGAATTTTAACAAAACATGATACCTAATACTTCTACTAACTAGCATATATGCCCTCTCCCAAGATAAATAATTCTTAGAGATCCCTATGCATGCATGTATCAGCTTTTAATTGGTTTGAGGCTCTCAGGATCACTTCTTCAGTTACTACATAGCATTATCACTCAAAGAGATCTCAGGGGCCAAAAGTATTCTAGAAAGAATTTTGACAAGTTGACAGAAAACTGGGGGAAATCTCTGGAATGCGGTTCCAATTCACCATTACAAGGTGGCCAGGTATTCATGAAGGAGAGATAAAACAACCATCCATGTGACTGAACAGTTGCCAATTGTTTAACTCCAACTTTCAAGTTTTTACCTATTTAACATTTTTATACTTGGCCAAAGGTATCAATTTTTGGGCTGTTTTCTTGGATACTCACCTAGTAAACATTATTTTCTCACCTTCTTTCCATCCTTGCACAAGGGTGTAACCTGGTATCCATACTAGGAAAACCTTCTAGGCTCACAACTGTTTTGTACACTAGAGAAATGTCAAAACTTCTAACCAAAGCTTGAAGTACATCCTATCTTCTTTTCGTTTTTTATTCTTCTTAAAACTAGCCACCGCCACCTTTTGCTTATGAAGAGGCAGGTATCACACCACCAAATTCACCGTATTCAGTAGTCACATTAAACTTGGAAGGTTACCATAGTATGACATCATTATATTTTTGATGAAGGGACATCATTATATTATCAAATAATTTGTCTTCATTTCTTATTTAAGAGTTTCAAAAGATACATGTATATTCTCTTTTTAATCAAAGGTGTGAATAGCCGTGGAAACAGTCTCTTGCAGAAACGTGAGGTAAGGCTGCGTACAATAGACTCTTGTGGTCCGGCCCTTCCCCGGACCCCGCGCATAGCGGGAGCTTAGTGCACCGGGCTGCCCTTTTTTTAATCAAAGGTGTGAATAATGATTTTCAACAAATATAGTTATCCTCTTTTTTAAATTTCATGCATAAAAGCTTTTTTATTTACAATTTTAGTGTCTCTAATTATATTATTTTAATAGGGGTCATAAGTGTTTGACTTTGAAATACAGGGGATGCATCTGAAACTGAGCTATTCTACAGGGATGTTTAGTGTAATTAACTCAATACTTAATCTATTGGTTGTTACAAGTCTGACTCTGAAACGATAGTCAAGAATAATTCCACACCTTCACTGCAGCAACAGAGTAACATTATACCTAGGGTAGATGAATTTAAAAGAGTTCCACAAACCTCGTCGTAACTTGAATCTTAGCAAAAACACCTTAGCTTAATAGAAACTACACTTACTTTTGGTTGGTTGATTTTTTTAAGTAACTATGTTACTTCTTAATACATTGTAGTAATTGTTATTCTTTTCAGTGGACATAAATCTTGCAATAGCAACTGAGAAATTAAATAATGAAGTTGAGGGGCTGAAGAATTTAAATTGTTTTAGAAATATAGAAAGGAAAATTAACACAGTAATTCCTTATCGAAAAGAAAAATAACATAATAATATGTCCACATCAGGAGGGATTGAATTCAGTGACTGATTACAACCATTTGACGAACAAATTTGAAAATGTTCGAAAAGGTCAAGGAGTAGTAGTACCAAAACTTTGAAACTTAAAGCAAAACATAGCATCAATGCAGAAAAATTTAAGATGTTTAGCTCACCTTCATGATGATCCAAATATGATCTTCCTAACTGCCCAGACGAGTAAAATTTCCCATTACGCAAGTCCATATTCTTTAGAATAGGCTTTCTAATTTTGACAAGTTCCCACAATCTAATATATTCCTCCTGATTGTAAGGCATTTGAAGAAGAGCTTTGACATTCGAGACAAAATCACAATCCACAGTTTGAAGTGGGCAGATATCCTCGACCTTGAAATTTAATACATCGTCAATATATAAGCATCACAATGAAATATTTCCCAGAAATTCTAAATTAACTAAGGGCGCGTGTTTGGTATGACAGAAAATTTCCAAGAAAATAAGTGATTTTCCTACTCATTTTTTTGGGTTTGGTATGCAAGTTGGAAATGTTATTTTAAGAGCATTTGCGTAAATTCAAAGCAACACTATGAGATTTTTGAATTCGGAGTGCTACTTCTGTTGGTGGTGATTGTTGGGGGTGGGGGGGTGGGGGCGGCAGAAGGGATAGGGGTATAGGAGGAAGGGGGTAGGTGGGGGGAGGGGGTTAGGCAGGGGCAGGTGAATATGCGTTGGTGTGTTTTTATTGATCCAAAAACATTTTCCTCCATTTTCTCCTATTTTGAGGAGAACATTTTCCAAGATTTTTTTTTTTTTTGACAAGGTACCATACTGTATTAAAATCATCAGCATAAAGTGCTGGAATCCAAAACTTTACAACTTTGAATATACATCCAAAAGTCTAAAAACAATACTATCTCTAAATCCTATTTCATCATTTTCCAAGATATTTGGTGCAACCAAACAAGGGAAAATAGGAGAACATTTTCCATCATACCAAACACGCCCTAAGAAAGAAAGCAGGTGTAGGGAGGATAAAATAAAATGGGGAGGAGAACCAGAGAATGGAAGATCATACATTTTCACAGTGTTTTGCTGAAGAAGCATTTATGAGAATAGAGCTTCCTTCCTTTCCAAATGTACAATTATCACTGGCGATTATTTGAAGATCATCTTCAGCAGCCTTGCACTCAAAACTGTGACCACTTTTAAATGAGGCTTCATCTACATCAGCTATCTCTTCTTTGACAGTGATGGCAACATCTTCGTCGACAGTGACAATTGCTGATGATTTTCTCCCTTTTCGGGCCGTCTGCTCTTTGCTTGATCTCTTCCTTTTCTCATCCTTCCCCTGCCTCTTGGATGATGCATCATTTCCCTTCGTGCTATTTTTCTTGCTCGTAAGCCCCTTTTTCTTCTTTTTCTTTAAGAATGGCTGACTTTCTACTTTATCTAAATCCTTCTCATCCCCAGCGTCTTGTTGTTTTCCCCGTCCTAAATATTCATACTCTTCATCAGATCCATCCTCTTTCTCGTACTCCACAAACACAGGAAACCCATCGCTTCTATCAATTTTCAGCACATATGAGTTCCCTTTTGGTTTAATATTAGCCAAAAACATCTTGTAATCTGGATCATCCTCATCCTCGTCTTCGTCCTCATACTCGTCCACATCATGATTAAGCTTATCTCTAACAACAGCAAGACCTTCATTTCCGCCTTCATTTGTGGATTCTTTATCATCGTCAAGGACAAGCATCAAAAACTCTTGATAATCTTCATCTATATCCTTAGCGTTTCTAATCTTATTCCGAAAGTGTGCCCTCTTTCTCGGTGAACATCGAACGTCATTCAATATATCAAAACCCTCTAATCCCAGTCGCGCCATTGTAATGGGATTCAGCTTTTAAATGACAACATCAAGACCTCTTCTGAAACAATGATTAAAGGCAAAAGAAAAAGAATATACTCAATGTAAGTCGACTAATAGTCTATTTGGCCAAGCTTCACCAAGGCCAGAAATGCTTTTCTTTAAAATTCAGGTGTTTGGCCAAGCTTTTAGGAGAAGACAAAGTGTTTTCAAATACAAGCAGACACTGTTTCTGAGAAGTTGAAAAAAATAGCTTCCCCCAAAAGTACTTTTTTGAAAAGCCCTTTTCGAAAAAAAACACTTGCAACTTAGAAACACTTTTTAAAAGCTTGGTCAAACATTAATTGCTGCTCAAAAGTGTTTTTCAAATTAACTAGCCAAATTTAAGTTGCTTCTTACCAAAAATACTTTTTAAAAAAGCACTTTTCGAAAAGCACTTTCAAAATAAGTTGATTGTAGAAGCTTGGCCAACATCCTAGTCTTTTATTTCAAGCCGAGGGTGTATCAGAAACAGCCTCTCTACCCCACAAAGATCGGGGTAAGGTCTGCGTAAATCCTACCCTCTCCAGACCCCACTTGTGGGACTACACTGGGTATGTTGTTGTTATAGAAGCTTGGCCAAACAGGCTACAAAACTATTTTATACCAAAAATAGAAAGGCATATCCCTTACATGAAATTCTCCCCAAGGTAGAAAGGCGGGGATATATTATCTACAGCCTTCCCTTTGGATTTATGCGAAGAGGCTGTTTCCACGCATAGAACAAATGACCTGCATGTAAAAAAAAAGGAGCAACTTTGCAATTATGCCAATGTTTGTTCTCTACTAAAAATATTAAAGATAACTAAAATACACATCTGAAATTACAAAAACCTATAAATTGTTAAAAATTCAACCAGCTGAAAGATCACTGTTGAAGGGGGAAAGAGTCAGCCTTCTCTGAAGTCTTAACACTTGATACTCTATAAAGAGGACCCTAGCACTTGAAATAACAATACCCTTTCATCATAACTTATGTCGAAGACCTAACTAGATAAATAAAGCAAGCCTTTTAGATGGAGTGATTAGACAGTTAGATTTAACATGGTATGAGCAAGAAAGTTGGAGTCTCATCGCTCCCCGATAAGAAAAAATATATCTATATACATGGCGGAAAAAAAAATCATTGAAAAAATAAGCAAATAACAGTAGCACTTGTGGTCCAAGAAAAAACATCATCTGATGGGACGTACTAAAAAGTAAAAAAACAATTAAGTAAATAAAAGGGCACCCTAGCTATTAAGCTTTAAGAGCAAGTGCTATCAGCTATGGCCCCAAAATAAAAAAAAAACGCACGAGAAGTATTGAAGATATAATTAACAAATAAACCCCTGTCCCATCATACCTGCTGCTAACCTTTTAGGCGAGATAATTCACCTTCAAGGATTTCATTAAAAGCCAAGATTTTGAATACCTATAGAACCCAAATGCATATATATGGGTGGTATACCAAAAAAGAGCAGAATCCTACAACATATGGTTCTCTCACAGACACCCAATCCTCTATATAAACAGGAACTATACGGATGCACCAAAAGAAAATAAGGGATTGGCTTAATTAACTCACAATGAATGAAACATAGTCCCAAAAAAAGTGAGATTTATCACAGTAAAAGCTGAAGACAAAGGGCATAACTTGATTGACTGCTAACTTTTCGAATTGTTCGCCTCAATGGTTCCGTTAAAAGGCAAGTTTTTGAATACCCACAAAACCGAAATGCATATACACAGATATAAGGTATATCACTTTTAAGAAAAAACAAAGACGTATACATTCCATAAATTAACTCACCGTGAATGAAAACTGAAACTTATAGCAAAAATGAGTGAAACTTATCAAGTGAAGGCTGAAGACAAAGAAAGGGGATAACTTGATTGACTGCTACCCTTTTAGACGAGTTAATTCACCTTTAATGATTCCGTTAAAAACCAAGATTCTCAATACCGACAAAACCCAAATGCATATATACAACTACAACAACATATCCAGTGTAATCTCACAAGGGCGGGTCTGGGGAGAGTAGGATGTACACAGACATTACCCCTACCTTTGTGGGGTAGAGAGGTTGTTTCCGATAGACCCTCGGCTCAAAAACAAGTGTAATCGAAGCATGACAGAAAGGATATATCATGAGTTGACACACCATAAATGCATATATACACAGATACAAGTACCATGAATTGACTCGCCACAAATGAAAACCGAAACATATTACAAAAACAGAGTGAAATTCACCTCTAGTCAAAGTTGAAGACAAAGAAAGAGCATAACTCAGATTGACTGATCGTTAGCCTAGAATGATTTCGTTTAAAGCCAAGATTTTGGATACCCAGAAAACACAAATGCATATACACAGATATAATGTATCTATAAAATAATTCCAGGGATTAACTCACAATGAATGAGAATTGGAACATATGGCAACAGAAAAAAGAGTGAAAGAGCATAAATCAGATGCTCACCTTCGCAGAGAAAGAAGAAGAAGAAGCAGAAGCGTGAATTACAATGGCAGATAAATGGCTGATCTGTAACTGATTTTGTGGAGAAAAAAAGACCTCACTTCTATTATATACTCCAGATTTTGCTAATCATACCTCCTAATTATTTTTTTCCCTTTTTTGGGTTTTATTTTAAATTTACTTTTCTATTATTTACTTACTTAAAAACAAGGGTAAACTGTGACCTTTCATATTAAATGTAGTATAATACAAATAAAAGAATCTCTAAGAACTCATATTATTTTTGAACAAATCCTATATAGGATAACTTATACAAGAATTAGCTTTACAATAATGAAACACCTAAAATTCAAAAAAAAAATTATTTACTTGAAAATAAGGGCAAACGGTGATCTTTCGTATATACGTAGTATATAATACAAAATAAACCATTCTCTAGGAAAATTCATATTATTTATAACGAATTCAATGTAGGATAACTTATACGAGAATTAGCTTTACAATAATAAATGGCTTAAAAGTTTCTTATTTCATTTTTTCATTAATTCAAACTTGAAAACATGAGTAAACTGTGACCTTTTGTATTATATGTCATATAATACAAAAGTTGTTGCAACTTTTAACGCGAAGCTATCTGGTTAATCATGGAAATTTGTTATTTTCCATTTTTGGTCTTATGGGATTGTGGTAAACTTCTGTTTGTAAATTATTTTTTTTAAGGTATTCATAGGATAATAAATACTCAAACTTTCAATCTTCCACAGAAATTTTATAGTATCTGATTTTGTGAATCCAACTAATAATCTTAATTCACACTCATGCATTAAAGTTGTTCTCATCACTTCCCCTACAAAGATATTTTTCTTACTTGATTTTTTTTGAGAAAAAAAAATCAAGTAAGAAATCCATTACATTAATATACAAATCTTAAATCAGATTAAGGCATTATTTGTTTTCATTAAGGGTGTGTTTGGTATGGAGGATAAAATGTTTCAAACTCATTTTATTTCATTTTTTTATTATTTCAAACTTGAAAGCATGAGTAAACTGTGACCTTTTTATTATATGTCATATAATACAAAAGTTGTTGCAACTTTTAACCAGTGTTGTCAAAGGCGCGCTTAAGCCCTGAAGCGAGGCTCAAAACATGTTGAGCGCTTCGGCTCGCTTTATGTGCGCTTCAGTGTCATCATCAAGGCTCTAAGACATACTTTTCCTTGCAAATGAGCCTCTCTTGAAGAGGTGACACTAGATAAATGACATTGCACTTCATCGTAATGTTTTTACTGTTTCTGTGTCAATATATTTGTTATTCATGCTTATTATTATTAGTCTCGGACTAAACATATATATATATTTGTTCATGTGCAACATTGAGCCTTTTTTCATTAAAGCCCACGCTTTATTTGCCCTTTGCACTTAAAGCCCCATCTGATCTTAGAGCTTTTTTGCGCTTTTCACTTTTGATAACACTGTTTTTAACGCGAAGCTAACTGCTTAATCATGGAAATTTGTTTTTTCCATTTTTGGCCTTCTGGGATTGTGGTAAACTTCTGTTTGTAGATTTTTTTAAAGGTATTCATAGGATAATAAATACTCAAACTCTCAATCTTCCACAGAAAATTTTGAATGTTCTAAAATATATAGTATCTGATTTTGTGAATCCAACTAATAATCTTAATTCACACCATGCATTAAAGTTGTTCTTATAACTTCTCCCTACAAAGATATATTTCTTACTTGATTTTATTTTATTTTTTTGAGAAAAAAAATGAAGTAAGAAACCCATTACATTAATATACAAATCTCAAATCAGATTAAGGCACTATTTGTTTTCATTAAGGGTGTGTTTGATATGGAGGACAAAATGTTTTCCAATTTTCCCATGTTTGGTTGGCCAAAATTTTTGGAAAACATTTTCTCTAGGAAAACAAGTTACATAAGTGACATCCCAAGTTCGACTCCTCCTCCCCACCCACCAAATGACCTCAACCCCCACCCTTTGACCAACCCACCCACCCCCACCCCCGCTACGCCCAAACCCCCACTCCCCAGACAAATTTGAAAATGTTGAAATTTGAAATGTTGATACATAATTCCATTAACGGACTGTCATCCCTGTAGCAAGATTTTAAATGAGCGTGTTAACTGAACGCATTTAGGAGGAGAGAAATTAAGAGAGAAAGCATAGCTCCATTTCCACACTCATATACTGTTTCATAACTGACAGAAAGGGAACACTCGTGCACCCACACGCTCCATGTCAGGCAGAGAGGGGATCAAGGAGAAGCAGTAAGTTATAAACTATTAGCTTAAGCCAAACAATGATAACATAAGAGGCTTACTTTCTTGCTTATGTGGTTCCTTCTCGTATTCGAGAACTATTTGATCAATCCTGCGACCAAGAAGCTGCATGTAGTTCCATATTTTGGCTAACACCTGCTGTGATAAGAAAATCAGACCCACGAAGAGAGAGAGAGAGATGAAGTTAGTAAATTAACCTTGTTCTTCGGGAGATCAGCACGTAGTCTGCAATCTTTGAAGATGCTTAAGCATCTTTTCCTCATCCACCATCACATCTTCACACCATTCCATCCATTTCACCTCTTTAAACTGCTCATAAACTTCATCATTGTCTGACATATCACCTTCCTCTTTAACCAACGGTTCTACCTTCTGACCTTTTGCATCTCTGCCTCTACCCATTTTAACATTTAATCCGAATGAGCTTAATTTACTTTGTATCCTTTCCAAGAGGTGCTGTGGAGCTGGGAAGGCTTTCCTTCTGCTTGTTGGAAGCATTACGGCCCACTTTTAAACTAGTGTTCTTCCCACCAACAGCTGCAACTTCCTGGTGACAAAACTAACATGGTTAAGTTATACAAGTAACTGAAAAGCTGAAGTTCTTAGAATCAGCACACAACATAAAAAAGATCAGTGAACTTCCACATCCTACAGCTGGAAGAACAACTTCAAACTAAGAGGAAGAAAAATATAACCACAAACACAAAGGAATTTCAAAAAGAGCCAACTGTATGCATTCACTGCACTTGCTGGGAAATAAGGCTGGCCAGTGGGCCTGGTCGGCCTGGTCCCGGCCCGGTCCCGGCCCGGTCCCGGCCCGGTCCCGGCCCGGTCCCACCCCGAACCCGACTATTTAAAAAAAAAATCGCGGTAATGGGACTCGAACCGGGACGGGACATGGTCTCGTCCCGGCCCCCAGGCCCGCCAGTCCCGACCCAGTCCCAATCCCGCCCGAAACCTCCCCTTTTGCAAAAACAACCGTTGCACCAACGACCATTTTACATTTTGGCCATTGTGCAACGGCCATTTTTGGCCTCCCCCCTCCCCCTACCCCCTTAATATTTATTTTTAACCCATAAGTTATTATATTTACACTTTAATCCAATTTTCCAACTATAAATACCTCATTTTCTCTTCATCTTTCTCATAAATCTTCCTACAATCTCTCTAATCTCTCAATACTCAATCTATCTCTCTACAAGTCTACATTATCTACTAAATATTCAATTTTATTTATTCATTTGGAAGTGAAGTTGGCAACTAGCTTGAGGATCTTCCATCGAGCAAAGTTTCAATTTTCAACCTCTCGATAACACGTCGACGTTACGTCGGCGTTTGGTACATTCGTTCCTTCATTAAACTATTATTGTATGTTTATTTTATTTAGCACACTTAATTTTATTTACTTTAATTATTTATTAGTATAATTATAAATTTATAATGGAAGGATTTAAACGTATGCTTACGGGTAGGGGTCATGCTTCTTCTAGTAGGGGCAACAAGGGCAAGGGTCCTATTTCTAGACAGAATCTTATTCCTACACAGGATGATTTTTTTGATACTGAACATTTTCCTACAATACCATTAGATTTAGACGATGAGCAATTTTCTGGAACTCAAGAAGACTTTAATTTAGACGATGATCTAGATGATACACCCACTAATGTAGATGACAACACACCCACTAGTGCACCTTCAACTGAAATGACTCCTATTCCCCCTAGTATGAGACGAGGTCCAGTAAAACGACCATTAAAATCAGATGCATGGACATTTTTTGATAGGGACGTAGAAAATCAAGTAGATAGATGTAAAATTTGTAAAGATGTTTTAAAATTTAAAACTGGAAAAGGTCAGAGTGGGACGGGGGGTTTAATGAGACACGTAGCAAGGGCTCATCCAGCTAGGTATGCCCAATACGAGGCTTCAAAACCGGGTGCGCAAACGTCCTCTCCATCGGGACAAGGTTCACATACTGATATTGTCTCGACCAAGTACAGGGTCAAATTAACCCTATGACGGGGGAATTGTAGGCCCTAAATACAATAAACGTAGAGATAGGGAAGCAATAGCAAAATTAGTTGTTGTGGAGGGTTTGCCTTTTTCATTTCCTTCAACTTCCGATTTTATTCATTAGAGATATGTATAATCCTGCTTTTAATGGTTTTCCTAGATCAACTGTTAAGAGAGATGTATTTAAATTCGCACATGAATAACAACTGCCACATCCTACAGCGAAGAACAACTGCAAACTAAGAGGAAGAAAAATACAACCACAAACACAAAGGAATTTCAAAAGTCAGTATGAAGCAACTGAAGACCTTATGGCTGAACAAGTCCAAGATATTGTTACAGTTCACCATTGTAAAGATAGAGATTGTGTCATGACTGATATAAAGCAGCAGCATGAGCATCACACAGATGGAGGAGTTCACTATTTATGTCAATGACTCCCCAAAAATGAGACCAGAACATACTGATATGACATCGCTACTTTCCTTCTTGAGGGCAAGAGAAGGGGAAATACAAAGGGGGCAGGTAAATTTTTGTGTCCAAGGGAAGAATTCATCCTTCACCTTTGTGTTGTTTAGTACAACTAGAGGAGGTCAACCGAGGGCTTCGGTCTAAGTGGTAAGAGCGCAAGTGTAATGTGTGGATTAGGTGCGCCTCATGGGTTTGAATTCTGCGGCAAACAAAAGATTGGTATTTAAGTGAAGAAGGGCAGAGGGGCAGGCCATTATGCACCGTATTTCAAACTGTGCACCACTGACCCTTGGCAAGTTTTCCCGGATAACCAATAAAAAGGTACAACTGGGGAGGTAAGGAATGTATGTACACCAAACAGTTAAACTTTGAATGGACCAATAAAGCTAATGTGGAGGACTTGAAAACCTCCTCCGCCTTTTAGTCTTAATCTTGAGCAAAAATGTGTTCTTTTGCTTACTTTTTAGCGTAACATGGCCATGGTTTATGTTTCAGAGCCATCTGCCATGATAGATTTTCTTGGTTCTTTTTGTTCTCTGTAAAGTAACTTTGCGGATATACTTTCTCCAGCTTTGCTGGATCACGTCAATAAAACACTTACTTTTTAGAAAGGAAAAAAAAAGCTTTGCTGACCTAAGAAACAAAACACAAAATTCAAGGGTAGTCCTTTTACTGTAGTTATTAGAGATTATCTATTACACTGTTTAACCCATGAGAAAGGGAGAGGGGAGGGATCCCTTGTAAGTTTGATCAAGTGATTTCACTTATTTAGTCTAAATAAGACAACTCTCTAATCTGAGTTGATTTTCTTCAAGTGAAATTTAAGTTTTGTTAGAGTTGAATTAACTCACCGTAAATGAAACAATTAGCCAAAAAAAGTGAAATTTATCATAGTAAAAGCTGAAGACAAAGAAAGGTCATAATTTGATTGGCTGCTAAGCTTTAGGAATTGTTCGCCTCAATGATTCCATTAAAATCCAAGATTTTGAATACCCACAAAACCGAAATGCATATACACATATATAATGTATGTCACTTTTAATAAAAACAAAGACTTATAAATTCCATAAATTAACTCATCGTGAATGAAAATTGAAACTTATAGCAAAAACGGGTGAAAAGAAAGGGGATAACTTGATTGACTGCTAGCCTTTTAGACGAATTAATTCACCTTCAATGATTCCGTTAAAAATCAAGATTTTCAATACCGACAAAACCCAAATGCATATATACAACCACAACAACATTCCCAGTGTAATCCCACTAGGGGGTCTGGGAGGATAGTATGTATGCAAACCTTATCCCTACCTTTTCGGGGTAGAGAGGTTGTTTCTGTTAGACCTCACCAAAAAAGAGTCAAATTCACCTTCCGCCAAAGTTGAAGAAAAAGAAAGGGCATAACTTGATTGAACTGCTATGCCTTTAGACGAGGTAATACTACGACTATTAGTAAGGAAGGAAAAACGAGACAACATTCTACTACCTCTACTAGCCTTCTACCCTAATGTGTCATCCACAACCCAAAAACCCACAAAACCCAAATGCATATATACAGATATAATGTATTTATAAAACAATTCCATGAATTAACTCACCATAAATGAAAATTGAAACAACAACATACCCATTGAAATCCCACAAGTGGGGTCTGGGGAGGTAGAGTATATGCATACCTTACCCCTACCTTGGGAGGTAGAGAGGTTGTTTTCGGTAGACCATTGGCATAAGAAAAAGCAATTCAAAGCAATACTAAAAGGAAATAACGAGAACGAATAAGTCATGTCAAAATACTATAAAAAAGCATGATAGAGCAGTAACAAACACAAAAAAATGGATATTGACAACCACAAATTAATATGATAATCAAAATACAAGAAACAACAAATAGCAGCAGGAATTGAAGGAAAAGAAACTACAAAAGTAATACTATGACTATTAGTATGAAAGGATAAGTGGGACAATGATCAACTACCTAATAACCTTCTGCCCTACCCCATAAATGAAAATTGAAACATATAGCAAAAAGAGTGAAATTCGCCTTCAGTCAAAGTTGAAGACAAAGAAAGAGCAAAACTTGATTCACTGCTAAGCTTTGCAGCCCCGTGCACTACGCTTCCCGCTATGCGCGGGTACGGAGCGCCGGAACACAAGGGTCTATTGTATCACCTTCAATGATTTTGTTAAAAGCCAAGATTCAGATATAATGTATCTATAATAACAATTCCATGAATTAACACACCATTAATTAAAATTAAAACATATATAGGCAAAAAAATTGAAAACTTGGATAGAATGATTCCATTAAAAGCCAAGACTTTGGATACCCAAACACCCAAATACATATATACAGATATAATGTATCTATAAAACAATTTCATGAATTAACTCACCATGAAGAAGAAGAAGAAGAAGAAGCAACGTGAATGACAAATTGACAATGGCAGATAATGCATATATACAGATGTAATGTATCTATAACTAGTTGTTGTTTTTTTAGAAAAAAGGACCCAACTTATAGTATACTCCAAATTTTGCTAATCATTACTTCCATTTTTTTCCTTTTGGTTTCTTTTGTAGGGATAATAGTAAAAAAAAAAAAGGGATAATAGTATATATGATCGGTCGTTTATGGGTAAACTAAATTATGATTTTGGTTGTTATGATATATAATGTCACTATATTTAATTTTTAATTAATTAAATTGTGTCCTTTTGTGTTACATGTACTATGAAACAATTTTTTTAAAGGTATTCTTAGGATAACTTTATGTGATATAGTTTGATGAGGCAAAGAAATAAAGATTTTTGAAAATTGTGTCTAAAATAAGTCATAGATATTTGTGTTCATTAAGGATAAAACGGGAAATTTTAAATTGAATTATTTCTAAATATATAAATGTATTCGCTTTTTTTTTATAGACTAAAAAGGAAAGTGTATTACATGAATTGAGACAGAGGGAGTATATGATTTTGTGAATCCAATTTAGAGATTATATAGTCTTAATTGAAACTCACACATTTAAGTTATTCTTTATCACTTTTTCCATGCAATGATATTTTCTTATTTGATATTTTCTAAATCTTACGCCTATTTTTATGTTAATAAGAAGAAAAAAAAAGCAGTTCTGTGTAATAAATTCTCGTTATGCGTGAAGTTTGGAGAAAGATTGGACCACAAGAGTCTATTTGTACACTAATATATAGTTGAATGCATTGACATCCTCTTAAACTTGCTACATAATGTATTTCATTTATACACTGTAACTTATTTATTTTCAATTGAGTACTTGAACATGTGATAAAGTGTTCTTATTAGACATTTTCATATCAAATTTTGAAAATGTTTATGCCTATGTTCTCAAGCGCTATTAGGTAACAATTTAAAATAAGTCAACTCATTTAATTATATGTATCGACTTTAATAAGTTTTAAGTCCTGAGGCATGTCCTAATTGAGGTTGATGCATCAAGGATCAGCCTTTAGCTCGTTCCTATTTGCTTTAGTGATGGACGAATTGACACGCCATATTTAAGGGGAGGTGTAGTGGTGTACGTTATTCGTCGATGACATAGAATTGATTGACGAGACACGTAGTGGAGTTAACACTAAGTTGGAGGTTTGGCGACAGACCCTAAAGTCTAAAGATTTCATGTTAAGTAGGACTAAAATAGAGTATATGGAGTGTAAATTTAGTAACATAACGCATGAGTCGTGTAACACCCCGTACCTTCAAACTAAGCCTTGTTCATGATCCACGAGTGTAGAAAACCAAAACGAGGAGTTTACGTTGGAAAACCAAGTTCAGCTCTGTAGAGAAAATTTGACGGCAAGAAGTATGAATCGTAAAATGTTTTACGGTCCGTCAAACTAACCGTCGATCTTCACTTTTGAAAATGACGGACACGTTGTGAATTCTACGGACCGTCAAACTATTGACGGCCCGTTAATCTTCTCCGTCTCCTAATTTCATATTTTCCCACTCTCTGGAAATCTTCAGAAAATGACGGTACGGTCAGATTATACGGACCGTCAAACATTCGACGGACCGTCAATGGACTGTCAAAATATTGAACGCCCAGACTCAGACTGTCAAACATTCGACGGACCTTCAAAATCCCCTACAGCAAACAGTATAAATACGACATTTGATTCTAAAAACCAGTTTTTCATATTTCCAAGCCCTAGAACGAAGGTTCTCTCTTCCCAACTATATCCTACATCAAGGTAACTCCTTTTCACGTATTTCCATGCGATTCTAACATAGTATAATCAATTCCTAAGTGAATTTCATTACTCTTAACCTAGGGTTTTCAATATAACCTCTGTTTAAGGTTTCAAGGTGTAATTTTGGAGTTCTTCTTCAAAGTTTGAATTTTTATTACAAGTTTTGGAGCGATTAAGTTGTGTAGAGCTTCTATCTATGTGTGGGAATATCCATGTTCTTCCCCACACCACGCTTCCATGAAACCATTAAAATCTCATAACTTAGGATTTTGTTCTAATACCATGATAACCCTAACTATATGAATATTATGTCATGTTTATATTACTATTCATCAATTGTATTCATGATTGGTCATTATGATTGTCATGAACCTGTATGTACTCTATGAACCCACACCTTACTTTCCATGAGTTCTTAAATACAAGTTATGATTATATTTACTCAGTTTCATGAAGTTATATATGTTTTCATGATTTATATAAGTTATATTATGTATTTCTTTACATGTTAAATTTATGAAACTACAAGTCGTGATTTCAAGATATTTCATGAAATTCATGGGCTTTCAAGACACTATTTTCAAGTACATATTTTTGGGAGTTGTACAAATTACCGAGAAGGCTCATATAGCCTGAAACTACATATGTCAACGTAGGATAAGGGTCGCTCCGACAGAGGACGATACCTTCAGATTAATTATTGGATTCATCATGTTCATGTTCATGTCTCGTACTCCGAAAAAGTACGAGATAACTTAGTTGATCGGGCAGAGATCAGATTCCACGTTTACGCGTGGTGGTTCATGTCAGTTTGATTGTTGTTTTCCCCACATATATATATACAGCTATGCAGTCTATAGATTTTACACATGTTATATTATACTCATGTTCATGTTCATGTTCATGTTCATATTCATGTTCATGTTCATGTTCATGTTCATGTTTCAGTTTCAGTTTCAGTTCATATCTCTATTATTTCTTGTGCCTGTTTATTTTTTTCAGTTGCTTTACATACAATACAATTCAAATGTAAAAACGTCCCTTTGCATGAGGCCTACACTTCACGGTATAGGTGTTGAGTTTCAGGGAGACACATCTGCTCAGTAGGATTGCTTCAGATTTAGTTGTTTGGTGAGTCTCATCGCATTCGGGGTGTTAGTCTAAGTATTTTATGATTATGCATTATTAGTAGAGGTATGTCAGGGCCTTATTCTAGTAGATAGTTTTACAAACTCATGTTCAAAGGTTTCATAGACTATTCCAGTATCATGTCATTTCAGTTATGTCAGCATTATATTTTCAGACTTATCATGTTTAACTCAGATGTTCCGCAATTATATTTTCATACTATTATATTCAATATTATTATTTACATATTTTCATTATCATGTTGGTGTATGTTGTGATGCCCATGTTGACAAGCAAGCCATGTGGTTCGCTCGGTCATATGCAGTCAGGCACCGAGTGTCGTGTTCCTGCCAGGCCATGGCTCGGGGCATGACAAGGTGAAGGTGGAAGTGAAGATTGACGTGCAAGTTCTATCTAAGAGAAAAATCTTCAAGTGTCTTGGGTCCACAATTCAAGGAAATGGGAAGATTTATGAAGATGTCGTATATCGTATTGGAGCGGGGTGGATGAAATGGAGACTCACTCATGGGGTTTTGTGTGATAAGAATATGTTGCCAAAGCTAAAAGATAAGTTTTACAGAGTGATGGTTAGGCCAGCTTTGTTATATGGAGCAGAGTGTTGGTCAGTCAAGAACGCCACGTCTAAAAGACTAATGTATCAGAGATAAGGATGCTCAGATGGATGTGTGGGCATACTAAGAAAGATATGATTAGGAATGAAATTATTCGGGGCAAGGTGGGAGTGGCCTCTATTGCGGACAAAATGAGGGAAGTGAGACTGAGATGGTTTGGGCATGTGAAGAGGAGGTGTGAGGATGCACCAATAAGAAGGTGTGAGAGGTTGGCTATCGCAGAAGTTGGGAGAGGCATAGGTAGGCCGAATAAGAACTGGGGGAAGTGATTAAACAGGACATGACACATCTTCAGCTTATTGAGGACATGACTCTAGATAGTAAAGTGTGGTGATAAAGGATTAGGGTAGAAGGGTAGTATGTAGTCGAGTGATGTCGCATTGTAGGTAGGAGAGGTAGGGGCAAGCCCCCTCTACTCATATCTTTAGTAGTCGTAGTATTTAGTAACTTCATAGTTATTTATTCTTCGATGTATATCATTATCTATTGCGCGTTTGATTTGTATCTTGCTATTTTACTATCCTATTTTTTGTGTATGCGTCGTATTCCATTTCCTTTCTTTATTTTCTTTTCTTTCCTTTCGAGCCGATGGTCTTTCGGAAACTGCATCTCTGCCCTACAAAGGTAGAAGTAAGGTCTGTGTACATCCTACCATCCCCCAGACCTCACTTGTAGGATTACACTGGATATATTATTATTATTGTTGTTGTTGAAATTTTGTACGTGGATAGTTCATCCAGTAATGAGTATTTCAGAACACGCGCAGAAGCTTTTCTAAAATTTGAATCTGAAGTATCTAATAGGAACATGTTATCATGTGTTTAAAATCTCAATTGAAACATGTCGTAGTTCAAATGTCTAAATAAAATAAACTGGCAAGTTTAAGAGGTCATTAATGTGTTCTGCCTTAGATTAAGGCTATCGTTTGTTTTTACCAATAAGATATTTAAATCTGAATGCATATTCAGATATTAAGAAATTGCATATAAATATGAATAATTAGGAAATTATTTTTTTTGACATCTAAATGTGGATAATTTGTTTTACTTAAAAAACTAATAAATATAGAATTCAAAAAATTGTTAGTATAATTATCATGTACACAAAATATTAGAGAACTTATTAATTTACATGATATCGTATGAATTGTCTATTTGATGAATCATATCTAAAAGCTAGCAACAGTGACAACCGTGGCAGTGGTTGGTGATGTTATTTGTAAGATGGTGCTCATAGTGGTCATGGTTGTGTGGAGTCTAGTATGACAATTGGACAATGGTGGCCGAGGGTGGTTATGCATTGTGGTGGATATACAGTATGGTTAATGGTAACAGTTGGTAGTGGTGTGGTTGGTGGTGGTTGGGTAGTGGTTGGGCAACATAGGTGGGTGGTAGGGTGATTGGCGACTGTTGCTACTAGCTATTGAAAATAGTGATCTGCAATCGAGGTGGTCGGTGGTAGACAATTGTGCAATGAAGGCTAGTGGTAAAGGTACTGCGTAGTAGTTGTGGGTTACAACAATTGCAGAAAACGGAAAGTAAGTAAATATTACAAATTTGTTAGAAAGGATAAACTAAATATTACAACAAACTGGAATCAAGAACGAAACAAACTCCTTGTGTGATTCGCTGAGTCGAGTGGTGGCACTTTGTCTTTCAGACAAGATTGCCCCGTATATATCATTTTACGTTGTCGGGCAATAGTCTCCCAAGATACAACAGCAACTTAACAAATGAGCAAAAGAAACTCAAGTGTTACTCTTAAAGAACTTTGAGTAAAGTAAACTTGCTAGAGAGGAAGAAAAAGATTTCAGAAAATTCTGTAAGTGTTTTCTTAGTGTTTAACAATTGAGCCAAATGCCTCAATTTATAATGTAAGGAGATGACCCCTCAACTAGCCAACTAATGGCCTTCAAAAGCCATGTAATGACACTTATTGAGGGATTACATTCAGCCAAATAATGGCTGAATTCATGTGCCAAATAATGGAGAATCAATGCTACAAAACCAGCCCAAAAGTTTCCGTCGCAGCATTCTGCCTCCGAAGCGCCGCAACTCTGCGAATTAGCGTCGCGGCTCCAGTGACTGACCACCCAATTAGCGCCGCGGCGCTGCCTGGGAGGCGCCGTGACCCTTCGAGGCTCACCGGCGATTTCCGACTCGTTTCATCTTACACATCTTCCTTCGTTTACCAACGTGGAATACTTTGTCATTTGGCCAATAACCGTCCATCATTATATGTCTCAAACGTATTACGTACGTACCAATATCCCTTTCACTAATGAAATTTGCGATACTTGGCACTACATGTGCACGTGTGTGGAAACGATGTTTCCGACATGCGGGACTCAATTGTTCGAGTCATAAATAATGAGATAAATTTAATTCCACATTAGTAAATTTCCAACAGTAGTGACAACGGACAAGTTGTGGATGTGGCTGATGGTGGTTGAGGTAGCCGTTGATGACGTGATACTACATAGAATAGCGATAAAAATTATATTCACGAGAGTCTTTAAATGAACGTCTATGACATTATACGAGATCTGCACGATATAAATCTAGTAAGAAGCTAATAAATGCTTGTGAAAGAAAAAGAAAGAACATAGGGAACATATGAATAATACAAAAACAAATCTCCACTAAGTGCAAATAAATAGCTCCGAAATCCTAATCTCTACAAGTTAGTGTTGGAAATTTGCCTTTGGCGGGAGTTGCAACCGACCAACTTTAACGGCTTAAACACTAGTGTTACGTATGTTGGAGAATCCGGTTCTTCACACATGCATGATCTACTAAATACGTAGATAATCGTAGGGCCAAGAATCGTCAAATTTCATTGAGAAATGAAAGAGATATTGGTTCACGAAGTGAGGTGTTTGAAGCATGGAAAGTGTGGTATTGTGTTCAATTCTCCCTCATCGGTAGAGGAAGAAAGAATTGTTGTGTATATAAGACTCGAAATTGGTTTGGGGTTTGGGACCCCAAGGGGTATCCCATGTGTTTAAAGGAGGGAGGACCTAGATGTGCTTCGGTTCAAGGAAAGACCACACGCGCGCCGCCGCCGCCCGCCCGTCCGGTCCGGTTCCGGGTTCACGGGTCGTGGGCTGTGGGCTGTGGGCTGTGGGTCTTCTGTTATTATCTTTTTGGTCCCTGAAGTTCAGAATTTCGACGGTCAAGACAGAAAAGCCAAGCACTCAATTCAGCCATTTATTTTGGCTGAATTACTCCTCCTATAATGGCCAAATCCGTTGGTCTTTCACCATTTATGTTGGCGACTTTACTACCTCCATAATGGCCATTATTTGGCTATTATGGAGGCAGTTTTCAGGCAGTAAAACAGTCCATCCCTCTCCTATATAAACACCCCCCTTACACCATTGTTGAAGAGAAGAGTTAACAGTAAGAGATGCAGCAAAACAGTGCACGAAAATACACAACCAAAACAGTTTCTTCCTACACCTTCCAAGGCATCATTTCGTTACTCAGTATTCTTCACGGTAGCTCTTGAGTTTCCTTTGCTCAAGTGTTCCATTGCTGTTTTATCTTGGGAGACAAATTGTCCAGGACGTATAAAGGATACATACGGGGCAATATTGTCTTAAGGACAGAGTGCCACACTCGACTCAGCAAAACCAGTTTCCATTTTTTCGTTTTTCAACAAAATTGTAATTTCAGTTTTGTGGTTATCTTGTAATTTTCAGATTACTAGTTGAACTATTGAATCTTTGTTTATCCTTTCGAATACTTGTAATAGTTATATACTTCCCGTACTGCTTTATAAAGTACCATAGAGCAAAAATACCCAACAACTTAAGACAATATTCGTATAGTATTACTATTAGTGTTCGAAAGATGTCGGTCAAAAGTTGTGTGACCAAATCGGGATATGGAAATGATTTTCTGGTAGAAGAGAGTGATGATGATGAACGTATTCATAGTGTCACCGTTACCAAGACTGGTGGGAACAAGCGCTCTCGAGAGCCTGAGGATGTCAACTGGGACAAGAGGAGAAGACTGAAGATGTACTTCTATCTTGCAGCAGAAGGCCTGTATCTATCCCAGACAAAAGATCCGAATAATGGTAAGAAGAAACTGGACACTCGATCGATGAAGTGGTAAGTGAGCCAGAATCCGAAATTGGGATAAGTATTTTTCTTACTTGTCAAGAATAAAGATTAGATGATGAGTATTTTTCTTACTTGTCAAGAATAAAGATTAAATGATGTCTGATTAAAAATGGATTAAAGTAAGGAGGAATATGAAAATAATTTATATTCCTTACGCTTTAACAAATCAGAAGTTTAATCTCATCTTCTTTTCCGTTTAAAGATTGGAGTTTGTAAACGACTTAAAAAGATCCGTTCTTTTAAGTGTAAATTATTAAAAGCGTGTAAAGTATGTTCGCACATACGATGGAGAAAGATCCACTGACTGTGCGAAAACTGTTACCACACTTAAGTAAGCGCCAAGAATTATCTGGGCACCAATCATAACGGAAGAAGTCTAAAAGTTAATGACGTTGAGCCTGTCATATTATTTGGCAGAAGATCCTTCATAGGATGATATTGGACACTCAGTCATACAAAGCCTCCGGGCGACTGGAGTGGGCCAAAACTCTTTTGATATGATGATATTGAACAGTCAGTCATATAAAGCCTCCGGGCAACTGGAGTGGGGCCGGAATTCATTTCATAGAAAAAGTAATGGACACCTAGCAAGGTGGGCCAGAGTTTCCAGGTCTTAATGATCTGAAGGCCTAAAGAAAGGCAGTAAAGAAATTGGACACTCAGTCTGCTAAAGCAACTAGAGTGGGCCAGAGTATCGAGATCACATATGATCCGGTTGCGCCCTAACCACGGGCAAGAGGTTGTTCATGTGAAGCAACGCCACCTCTAAAATCAAAGGGGCTGGAGAGGTTGTCCTCAATAGGACTTCAAGGAATGAGATCACTCTAAAAAGAGGTGTTACAGATTCCTAACTTGGTTTAAGGGACGCTGTGGGTGAACGTGGTGTGAGAGTACTCCAACAGTGCAGTAATAACTAAGAATGGTACAAGACGTCAGAAATGAATGAATGATATATTTGTAATATGTGCATCTATGCCATCTTAGATTAAGACACGTTAAATAGCAAGTCATTCAAAAGCTAGCGAAGTTGAGATTGTTGCCTTCTTTCGACATAAACCCTCAAAATGTGATGTGAGGTAGGCGAAGAGGCAAAATCACCTTTCCAAATTCCGTCAAGGGAATAGCGAAAGAAGCACCGCTCCTCTAGAACTTAGTCACACCTACTTGGGTGATTTGAAGTTTATACAAAATAGAGGGGGGAGACAAGTACGTTGTGATCTTCATTGATGATGGTACAACGTATGGAATCCTTTGTTTATTGAAAAGCAAAGATGAAGTTGTTGAAGCGGATAAGCGCTACAAAGCAGAAGTTGAAAATCAACTAAGCCTATGGATTGAGAAATTCGTAGTGATAGAGGGGGAGAATGTGAAGCATCGTTCATTAAACGACTGTTCATTACTCACCTCAGTCTAACGGTGTTAGCCAAGCGCAAACCCGTACGCCTAAATTATGTGGGGCAAGGCGATCCTTACCGCTAATGTGATTCTCAACAGAACTCCGCATAAGGATAAGGATAACTCTCCGTGTGAGACATTGAAAGGATCTCACATACAAAAGTTGTGATGTGGGGTGGCTTGGTAGAAGTTGGACTACAAAGCAGGTCAAGTTCGACCTAGGACTGTAGATTGCATATCCACTGGATCTGTAAATAACAGTAGTACTTATCGCCTCCTGGCGTCAAAGAATGCTGAATTCTTATAAGATAACTTTCCTTGAAAAGGAAAAAGGAGTAATTGCTCAAGGTTAACAAGAACCCGCGAGGGCCTGACTGTCCGGAACTAGACGCTCCGTATCTACATGACTCGAAAGTTGCTGGCTGACCGGAACTTAATGTTCCTGATCTGCAGGACTCAGGGATTCTAGATGTTGAACCAAGACGGAGCAAAGAGGGGACAAAGACTTGTTCCAGTCCTTCTAGCTTGTATGGTTAAGAATGAACCATGGACAGTTAACAAATATTGTTATCTCCAAAAGCGCTGCTTTGGAAAGAAGCTAAAGAGAGAAATATATTCCATCATATAGAACCATACTTGTGTAATGGTTGATCTTCCTCCGGGAAAAGAACCTTTGGGTTGTAAAAAGTGCTCCCCTGTGAGTAGCTTCACATCCAGGGCCGTTGTAGTCTTACATGGCATGGGTGTTGAAACAGCCTTCCCAACCGGAGAGTTGGAAGAAGAGGATCAGAATTGATTTGCTGAACTGTTGGGCTTCTTCCTGAACTTTCATTTTGGTCCCTGAAATGTTAACATTTTGGTCCTGAAAGTCTCAGATAAAACAGAAACAATGAATCTGACCACCGAAACATTAACTCTGAAGTTAGAAAGCCAACAGTTGGAAAACCAACAGTCTGAAAATGAAAGTCATATTGAAACCAAGTCTCGATATGAAAGATATGGATATCACAGATGACATCTTAGGAATTGGATTTCTAAAGACATCGAACGGACTGGTCGATAATTGACAGTTTCGTTGAAGCCATCAATGGATATGAATCATAGAACTGATTGGAATCATGATGCACTCATAGACAAGGAGCGATACGCACAGATCACGTGTAGTTCAATGTATTGTACACACTACAACCGACCTGGTATCGTCCTACAAACAGGTCAGTTGAACTAAGTTTCACTGATGATCTTAATACATAATCAATAAAAGGCGTTAAGTCGGATATGACGATATCTGAATTATTCGCTTATCTTCGGATTATAGTATTCTGGATGTCCAGCGGTTCTGGGAGAACACAGTGATGCAAACTGGACATCAGATCTGAAGAACACCAAAGCCACAAGTAAATGTGTATGGTGGATCTTGGAAAATCCTCTAAGCAAACTTGCATCGTCCGATTCATGATGGTATCGGAGTTTATCGCTTTATACAAAGCATGAAAGAAGTTGAGTAACTTCACGACTCATTAGAGGACGTCCTTTATTGGGAAAACTCATGTCTTCAGCAGTTATACACTGTGGCTAGCCGGTCGGCTTTAGGAAGGACACAGATGACGGCGTCTGGACATATCTGTCAGGATTTGTCAGGAGACATAAGACCGTATGGCAGTTGATCATCACGGGTGTCACTTCCTTGTTTACTAACTAAGGGACTACCCGGAGATCAAATGTTGTGCTTGTCTAGGGGAATGGGCTTAAAACCCAAAATATACGGACCAATACAGTGGAAACCCAACCTTACGAACTGGAGATCCCAGTAATTTGGTTCAATGGGAAAACTAAGTTGTAAAGGTTCAGTTAATCGCTTCAGTGGAAGCATGAGCACTTCGGATAGTGATTTCTGAAAAGAAACACCAAATCCAAAGTCGTTCCCGCGATAGACTTTAAGTGCTATCTGCAGTGTGGGTAAAGGTTAAGTTTTCAAAACCTGTAATGCTCCTCAAACAGTTGAGGTTAGGTTTTTGGGAAACTTTTAATGGTTCCTAACACTTGTGAAGTGGGGTATAGCAGGATACCTTGTAGGAGACCACCTATTTAAGTGCGAGGACGGGCCGCCTCAAGATGAACGCACTTAAGAATCCAAGACGTTGTACATGGCCAAAACGGACAAAACATTACGAAGAAGAGAGTAAGGGAATTTGTTGTGTTGGTATCATTGTCTTGGCTTACACTAAACACTGACGGTTCAAGACATCACGTTCACCGCGCAGTAAGTAAGTCCGATGGTATTCAACTATGGAAGGTTCAAAGCTGAGGCTACCTCTCCTTATGCAACATCGGTCCGCTGAAATATTGCTGAAAATGAAAAAGGCACCATGTGAGTGCGCCAAAATCTCTTTCAAGAGGGGATTGTTGGAAATTTGCCTTTGGCGGGAGTTGCAACCGACCAACTTTAACGACTTAAACACTAGTGTTACGTATGTTGGAGAATCCGGTTCTTCACACATGCATGATCTACTAAATACGTAGATAATCGTAGGGCCAAGAATCGTCAAATTTCATTGAGAAATGAAAGAGATATTGGTTCACGAAGTGAGGTGTTTGAAGCATGGAAAGTGTGGTATTGTGTTCAATTCTCCCTCATCGGTAGAGGAAGAAAGAATTGTTGTGTATATAAGACTCGAAATTGGTTTGGGGTTTGGGACCCCAAGGGGTATCCCATGTGTTTAAAGGAGGGAGGACCTAGATGTGCTTCGGTTCAAGGAAAGACCACACGCTGCGCCGCCGCCCGCCCGTCCGGCCCGGCTCAGGTTCACTGTCGTGGGTGTGGGTGTGGAGTCTTCGATATTATCTTTTTGGGCCAGAAAACTTTGCCGTAAGTACAGTTTGATCCCGAAGTTTCAGATATCTGATTTGGACCAGAATTCTTTCAGATGTACAGTTTGGTCCCTGAAGTTTCAAGATGTACAGTTTGGTCCCTGAAGTTCAAAATTTCGACGGTCAAGACAGAAAAGCCAAGCACTCAATTCAGCCATTTATTTTGGATGAATTACTCCTCCTATAATGGCCAAATCCGTTGGTCTTTCACCATTTATGTTGGTGACTTTACTACCTCCATAATGGCCATTATTTGGCTATTATGGAGGCAGTTTTCAGGCAGTAAAACAGTCCATCCCTCTCCTATATAAACACCCCCCTTACACCATTGTTGAAGAGAAGAGTTAACAGTAAGAGATGCAGCAAAACAGTGCACGAAAATACACAACCAAAACAGTTTCTTCCTACACCTTCCAAGGCATCATTTCGTTACTCAGTATTCTTCACGGTAGCTCTTGAGTTTCCTTTGCTCAAGTGTTCCATTGCTGTTTTATCTTGGGAGACAAATTGTCCAGGATGTATAAAGGATACATACGGGGCAATATTGTCTTAAGGACAGAGTGCCACACTCGACTCAGCAAAACCAGTTTCCATTTTTTCGTTTTTCAACAAAATTGTAATTTCAGTTTTGTGGTTATCTTGTAATTTTCAGATTACTAGTTGAACTATTGAATCTTTGTTTATCCTTTCGAATACTTGTAATAGTTATATACTTCCCGTACTGCTTTATAAAGTACCATAGAGCAAAAATACCCAACAGTTAGTATGGTCATTATAGATCTTTCAATCCACCAAATTCCATTGTTAGCTAAGTTTGTATTGATTCTGAAAGATTACAAGTATTTTGCTCCAACATCGCATGCAATTTTAGGTTTGCTTCCTCTTGTTTTAGCACATTCAATCATCATGACGAGAGATTATAGGTATTTTTTCAACTTTCTCTATGCGATTTTAGGTCTGCTTCCTCTCATTTTAGAACATTCACTCATCGTAACATTAGTATGCATCACATCTGGAGGTCTACTTAGAACAAACCAAACCATCTCAAGCAACGCAAACTCACTTCAACATCTACGCTTGCTACTTGCACCGTCTGTTACATGTGATCATTTCTAATCCTACATCATGAAACTATGGCTGTTCAGTGGGCCCGGTCGGCCCGATCCCGGCCTGCCCCGTCCCGATCCCCCCAAAATAAAATAAAAAATTGTCGGGGACGGGGTATGGGTTTGTCCCGCCCGTCCCGATCCCCTTTGCAAAAATAGTTGTTGCAACAACGGCCAAATTTTTGCCGTTGTGCAACGGCTATAACGGTCATTTTTTGCCCCCACCTCATAAACCCTCCTACCCCCCTTAATATTTATTTTTAACTCCAAGTTAATATATTTACACTTTAACCCTATTTCTCAACTATAAATAACTCATTTTTCTCACAAATCATCCTACTATCTCTCTAATCTCTCAATTAATCTCTCTACAATTCTACAAATCTTCCTACTGTTAAATATTATATCAAAGTTAAAAAAATTGGGAGTGAAGTTGGCAACTAGCTTTAGGATCATCCATCGAGCAAAGTTTCAATTTTCAACCTCGATTACATGTCGACGTTTGGTACCTTCGTTCCTTCTTTAAATTATTATTGTTACTTAATTATAATTATCACACTTAATTTCATTTACTTTAATTATTTATTTGTATAATTAAAATGGAAGGATTGAAACGTATGATTTGGGGTAAAGATAAGGGTGTTTCTTCTAGTAGGGGTAACAAGGGTAAAGGTACTGCTTCTAGTAGTCATATTCCTAGTCCCGATGATTTGATTTATTTCAGTCATATTGATGAAACTGCTTTTTTTAATGATATATCATTAGATGATGAAGTAGATGAAACAGACTTTAATTTAGACGATAATATAGGTGCACACCCACTAGTGCACTTCAACCTCAGTCTCAGGCTGAGTCTCAGCCTGAAACTGAAACTGAAACTGGAATGACTCCTATTCCCCCTAGTATGAATCGAGGCCCCACAAAACGAAAATTAAAATTAGATGCATGGCATTTTTTTGATAGGGACGAAGAGAATCAACTAGCTAGATGTAAAATTCTGTAAAAATGTTTATAAATTTAAAATCGAAAAAGGTCGAGGGACGGGAGGTTTATTGAGACATGTACAAGGCAAGCACACAACTAGGTGGAATCAATACAAGGCTAAAAAATTGGGTGTGCCAATGCCATCTTAGTCGGGACAAGGTTCACATAGTGTCCCCGGCCTAGTACAAGGTCAAATTAACCCGACGACGGAGGAAATTTTTTGTCCTAAATATGATAAAAATAAAGATTGGAAAAATATGGCAAAATTAATTGTGGTGGAGGGTTTGCCGTTTTCATTTCCTTCATCTCCTGATTTTATTCATTACATTCGAGAAACATATAATCCTGCTTTTAATGATTTTCCTAGACTTGCTAAAATACTAGATGCAGAATGAGAATACATTTCCGGCACTAACAAAGATGGCCCGACATGTGTTGAACATTCAAGCATCATCAACAGCGTCTGAAAACGTTTTTTCTGCGAAAATTTTTCAAATAAGAGAGCACATACATTCATTGGCGGGTGACTCATTGGAGATTGCAGTTCCATTCAGAAATTGAATTCGTGCGGAGCGTAGAAGGTGCGGCCAACCGGAGACCAACAAAGAAGAAGACTACACTACAACGAAATCTTGTCCGAGGAAGCAGGAAGCGATTTTGAAATTGTATTACAAAAAAAATCATATTTCTATTAAATAATATAAGAAACACAAAAATAGCCTTGGAATATTTTTATTACACTATCTTGTTCAATTATTGAATTTGTATATATTGTTTTTTAAAATTAAGTGGCTAAAAAAAAAAACGAGTCCCGACCCGCCCCGTCCCAACCCAACTCCGTTCCGGCAGGATGTGGGACGGGACGGGACCTCCCATCGTCCCGCCAAGCCCGGCGGAACACAAGTCCCGACCCTCCCCCGTCCCGCCGGGACCCACCCCGCTGGACACCCTTACATGAAACACGCCCATCTTAACATCACATAAAATCAAAACACATGCACAAAACAAAAAATTACTACTGGCATTCTGCAAAATGCAACCAGTTCCACGAAGATGTAATACTGTCACAATTTATTCTTTCAAGGAATGTAGCAACCATTACTACCACGAGAACTAGTGCAAGAAGTCAAATACATTAGCCACAACTCTCAAGACTTACCTACAAACTGAAACTGTACCTTTCGAACACTTCAAGAAATAAAAATGGTGGCATCTAATTACATGATTATCATTGATGATAGTTGTTCGTGACTTCATCAGCAATACAACTACTGAAAACCAATCCTGCTGAGTTAATATTACTGAAAGCAAAGTAATGGGAAGTACAGCAATGTTAATATTACCTGAATCAGTAACAAGATCAGGATTTAAACAAAGACCCTCAACACAGTAAAGAATTTGGATGTGACCTCTGCTGACTAGTATGCATATGTGGTCTGTACCTTATAGTAACGCAAGATAAAAAAGTAAACTCTAAACATGGTAAAAACACATCGGCATAGTGCCTGAAGAAACCAGTAAATGCAGAAAACTAGTTGACAGAGAAAAGAGAACTAGTCAAGAGGAGTCAGTGGTGTAAAGAATAATGTTATTGAATAAGCAAAATTTGATAATGTACACTTCGCGAAAAGCATAATACATACTGTGACATACTGTCACATATAATCTAGGGAAATGCTCCTTCACTATCCACTATATACGTCAAAACAAAAAAAAACTGGGATTTTATCTATAACGGAAAGAAATTTGTGCCCTAGAAATTTCAATATATCCGAATCTTCATCTCCTGGATATAGAAAAGGGCCTCCGAGTTCACTGCTTCTGGCTTCTAAATGATGCAGTCTGGTTTACAGTTGCTTCAGAATAGCAGATGTGTGGCGAAGGAATAGGTAAAAAATTTGTATTCCCATGGGCCAACGCAATTCCGGGTAAAGAATATAGATCAAAGCAGCTAAAGCCACTGAGACAAAATTGAATGGCTTCCCTGCAGGGGTACCATGGCAGTTTATGTCCAGTAGAAGAGCTATCTGGGACCAGACGAGAAACCTGGTCTTTGGGGCAGGCCAGACTGATGGGTTCTGTAAGGCCTACCATTACCCGACTGTTTGCTATCTAAAGGAGCTGCGCCAAGAATCCCTGACGATAAGTTCGGTTCAGGAAGGCGTGAAGTATTAGTCAAAGTTCTTTGATGTTGGGGCTGAACTTGGGAATGAACATCAGCTTCAGCTCTTTTCCTTCGTTTCCATGCTTCAAATTTGGCCGCATCAAAACTTCGGGGTATAAACCCTGTTGTTGGATGCCCGGGTGCAGAACCATTAAATTCTGACGGTCCTACCCCTCCTCCTACAGGTTGCTTCTCTTTAAGTTTAGAATAAACCTGACGAAGCTTCTCGCCGGACAAATTTGAAAATGTACATACATAATTCCATAAACGGACTGTCATCCCTGTAGCAAGATTTTAAATGAGCATGTTAACTAAATGCGTTGAAGAAGAGAGAAATTAAGAGAGAAAGCATAGCTCCATTTCCACACTCATATAGTGTTTCATAACTAAGAGAAACGGAAAACTCATGCATCCACAGTCCATGTCAGGTACAGGGGCTCAAGGAGGGCAGTAAGTTATAAACTATTAGCTTAAGCCAAATAATGATAACATAAGAGGCATACTTTCTTGCTTATGCGGTTCCTTCTCGTAATTGAGAACAAGTTGATCAATCCTACGACCAAGAAGCTGCAAGTAGTTCCGTATTTCGGCTACCACCTGGTGTGATAATAAAACTCAGACCAATTGAATGAGAGAGAGAGAGAGAGATTGAAGTTAGTAGATTAACCTTGTCCTCCGGGAGATCATTACTAGTAGTCTGCAATCTTTGAAGACGTTTAAGTGTCTTTTCCTCATCCACCATCACATCTTGGCACCATTCCATCCATTTCACCTCTTTAAACTGCTCATAAACTTCATAATTGTCTGACATTTCACCTTCCTCTTTAACCAACGGTTCAACCTTCTGACCTTTTGCAGCTCTGCCTCTACCCATTTTAACATTTAATCCGGATGAGCTTAATTTAGTTTGTTTACCCTTCCCAAGAGGTGCTGTGTTGCTGGGAAGGCTTTCCTTCTGCTTGTTGGAAGCCTTACGGCCCACTTGTAAACTAGAGTTCTTCCCACCAACAGCTGCAACTTCCTAGTGGCAAGACAAACGTGGGTAAGTTATACAAGTAACCGAAAGTTCTTAGAATCAACACACAACAAAAAAAAGATCAGTGAACTTCCACATCCTACAGCTGGAAGAACATCTGCGAACTAAGAGGAAGTACAACCACAAACACAAAGGAATTTCAAGAAGAGAGAACTGTATGCATTCATTGCACTTGCTGGGAAAGCAGGTATCAAAAGTCAGTAGGAAGCAACTGAAGACCTTATGGTTGAACAAGTCCAAGATATTGGTACAATTCACCATTGTAAAGATAGAGATCATGTCATGACTGATATAAAGAAGCAGCATGAGCACCACACAGATGGAGAACTTCACTATTTATGTCAAATATTCCACAGAACATACTGATATTGGATCGGTATTTTCCTTCTTGAGGGCCAGAGAAGGGGAAGTGCAAAGGGGGGCAAAGAGGGCAGGTCAATCTTTCTTATGCCCAAGAGAAGAATTCATCCTTCACCTTTGTGTTGTTCAGTACAACTAGAGGAGGTGAACCGAGGACTTTGGTCTAAATGGTAAGAGCGCAAAGTGTCATGTGTGGATTAGGTGTGCGGTCACCGGTTTGAATTCTGCCGCAAACAAAAGCTTAGTATTTATGTGAAGAAGGGCAGAGGGGCAGGCACATTATTCACCAACTTTCAAAACTGTGCACCGCTGACCCTCGGGAAATTTTCTCAGTTATTTAAAAAAAAGTACAACTGGGGAGGTAAGGAATGTATGTACACTAAACAGTTGAACTTTGGATGAACCAATAAAGCTAATGTGGAGGACTTGGAAATCCTCTCCCCCTTGTAGGTCCTAACTACACAATGAAAAATGAACCATGCAGATCCCCCCACCTTTCCACTTTCCAGGTAAAAGTCTTAATCTTGAGCAAAAATGTGTACTTTTGCTTACTCTTTGGCGGAACATGGCCAAGGTTTATGTTTTAGAGCCTTCTGCCAAGATAGATTTTCTCGGTTCTTTCTGTTCCCTGTAAAGTAACTTATTGGATGTACTTTCTCCAGCTTTGCTGGTTCACGTCAATAAAATACTTACTTTACTGATTTTTGTTTTTTAAGAAAAAACTTTGCTGACCTAAGAAACAAAACACAAAATTCAAGGGTAGTCCTTTTACTTAAGTTATTACTGATTATTTATTACTCTGATTAACCCAAGAGACATGGAGAGGAGAGGGATCCCTTGTAAGTTTGATCAAGTGATTTCCACTTATTTACTCCTAGAAGCATATTCAAAATTAACAGTCTAAATAAGAAAACTCTCTAATCTGAGTTGAATTTCTTCAATAGTATTTTGGACACAGCAAATCTATTACCAAACATTCATTGACATGGAGCAAAACCCCACATACATTATTACTTCTAGTAAAAGAACACAAGGGCCAACTGAAATTTCAAGAAGCTGTGGGTTAACAGACAAATGTGTTAGTCCCTTAGACCCATCAAAGTCTGCTAAATCATGCATCAACACTTCCCTGCAGCATTTACACACACCTTATAAAAATTAAATACAATGTTAATTCTAAAGACCAAGATTGTAGCTTGATAACTTGTCTTCATGTCTTTTATGTTCTCATATCTTTTTTGTCATCATGTCTTTTTATTACGATTAAAAAGTGCTTCACGGTAGCAAAAAATATTATCTCTCAGTAGCAACTAAACAATGCTTCCGACAGCAATTGAAGGCAGATCAGTGAATGAAAACCAAAAAGGAGAATGATGACATAATAATGGAAAGATGGAACTATAGAGACTCGAGAGTGAGTTTTCTATACCATTTGCAGAAGTTGAGAAGCTCTCTCCTTCAACTGCGGAGCTCGTGGCAAGAAAGTCTCATGATGTTGTAATTGCACCGGAGCAATCTTCTTCATGAGGCCAAGTTTTTTATCTAACCGTATGTCTTCCCAATTGCCAAATCCGTGATAATGAATTCCGAGAAGCAGCCTGGCATCATCCTCTACCGAATAAAGGAGTTAAGGCAACCATACAGAATTTTCCAAGATCGCAACGGGAACAGAAATGAAAAGAACAAGAGTTGAACAATAAAAAGGGCTCAACTTACTCTGGTTCCAGCCACAACCTTTAGACCAAGTTGCAGGTTTTAGATAAGCCAAAGCACGGAACTGTGATACAGGATTCTCATACCGAGAAATGCGCTTTGCTAGGAGTTGAAGTTCCTCGACACGGCCCAGTAGTTCATCAGCCTTCACAGGAACACCAAAAAAATCTAAGAGTGGCCCCTGAAGGTGAAAACACACGAAATGTCAGCTTAAGTGCGTCATCCCCCAATCTTCAAAAGTACATTATGAACCCATATACAGACCTTTGGGTCAACAACTTCACCTTTAACTGCTTCTCTACAACCATCAATTAATGAGTCAAAAAGCTCAACTTGAGCTTCAGTTGGCGCCGCTTGAACTGTCCCACCAACATCTAATGATATTAAGTTAATTTGGCTATCATTCCCAAACTTCTTGACCTAAAAGTAGTGGGAAATAACAGATTAATGATTTTGATATCTACACAATCAAATAGTTTGATCAAAGACAATATTTTACTACGAAGAAAACCACACAACTACAGGAACAGATAACTGTCCACTCCAACAAATACATTTTATAAGTAGAACAGAGCCAAAATAAACTTAAGTACATAATTAATTAACCCTACCGCACGGGAAAAACGTGTGGCATCTCTCTTTGACAAGTTCCCATAAGACCATCCTCTCACTTGAGTAGAAGCACCATCAATTGCCGGAAGTGTGCACCTAAAATCTCCCTTGCGACGCTTTGGGAACCTATCCTGAGCATCAACACCCTTCTTTCTTTTATTAGTTTCCACCAGAGGGCTAGCTTCTGCATAACTCTTTTTATTTCGAGCAGCTCGAGGAGCCAAAGCGTCCTATCAAAGTAAATACAATAAAATAAAAAATTCATCAGTATAGGAACCATTAGAGAAATGCATACAACCCTACTAAAGTAGAATTACACACTTCAGCTTGTGCAGCAGCTTCTGGCTTTATCCACCGACTCCAAAAAGTTGCATCATCTTCAGCACCACAGAAATTGGCAACCTGCATAGGGAAATTGCAAAACACTGGTTATACAGGGAATAAAGGGAAAAAAGAAAAAAATTGAAGTCTCGAGCATGCCTGACCTCCAATGTGAGAGAAATAAAACTTAGTGGGAAGAAAAGACGACAAAAGGAGAGAAAGGAAAAGCAAAAAAAATGATATGCCACATATGTCAGAGAAATCAAAAGAGGAGAATCAGAAAAAGGGAACAGCACAAATATCTGCCAGAAGGAAAATTGCTACTTGCCTTAAAAGCACTCAGTAACTCATTCGCTTCCTCTGCCTCAGCTCCTCTCTCTTCAACCTTTTCAGCCCGTTCAAGAATTTCATCAATATCCATACTAAGAAGCCTCTTCTTGCTTTCTTCATCATTTTTGTCTTCCTTAAATAGTTCCTCAGCACCAAACCTCAAAATTGCAGAGAGCTCATTCTACAATCAAAGCAGGCAAACAGTAATATATAAACTATCCAAAAGATCAAATATGTTCGAACAGTATATAATTTTATCTTCATCATATCATTTGAGTTCTGTCTATATCAGGACAAACAAAACTTAACATGGAGTCTATCAGATATTTGTGACTCTACCACTAATATCCTTACCTTATCAAAGAGACTTCCTTTCTTGGTTTCTTTCTTCTCTAATTTACCCTCTGCATTCAGTTTCTGAATCACCAGATGGTCAAGAACCTGCCAGGTAAATATGACCGGTAAAACCATCACGCCACCAACATACAAAATGGAAAAGTTTAGATACTTGACGAATCAGGCTTTTGATTTCTCAACAACATAATATGTCACATCGAATAATTGCATTCAAAGGCATCCATATCTTGTCGTACCATCTTCTTCTTAGCACGTTCCAAGATATCTTCCTCCACACTTTTACTTGTAACAAATCTGTAGATGTTGACGACTTCTTGCTGCCCTATCCTATGAGCTCTACTCATTGCCTGATTAGGACAAACAAAGATGATATAGCATAAAGGAGCATGTCAAGGCAATTTTTTCACAAAAAAACCATCTTTTGATTTGCTCATAGTAAAACTTCACACAACACACTAGATAACAAGTGTGTTCTAACCTGCAAGTCATTTTGGGGATTCCAATCAGAATCAAATATGATGACTGTGTCTGCTGTTGCAAGATTTATGCCCAATCCACCAGCACGCGTCGAGAGAAGAAAACAGAAGTCTTCACTACCAGGTGCATTAAAGTGGTCCATAGCCTGCTGGCGTAACTCAGACTTAGTACTACCATCAAGCCGCTGATATTGGAATCCTTTGATAGACAAGTATTCTGCCAGTATATCCAGCATCCTAACCATCTGCAATCAGAAGATGGTTGACAGAACTTACTCAGCTAGTTGAAAGCACAGGTGAACATCATCATGACTCGGGGTGAGCTTCAAACATGCATTCTATAAGCTAAACTATCCTTCTCCCTAAGAGTAATAACATAAATGTTCTCTATATATATATATTTTAAACCAGCTCATAGGAAAAAGGAGTTGCCAACCTGAGAAAATATCAACACCCGGTGCTTTGTCTCATGCAATCTGTCCAGCAGCTTGTCAAGTATAACAAGTTTACCACTGCTAAGTATAATTCTATCCAATTTTGTGCTGCCAAAATAATTTGCATCCCCACCATAACCATGGTCCGCACTTTCAAATAAAAAGGGGTGATTGCAACATTTCTTCAACTCCACCACAATATTTAAAAGTGAAACCTACAAAGTTCACAAGGCCAACATAAGCAAAATAATAATTCTTTATGTTGCATATCAAGAAAATAATGTTTACTGCGAGCAATTATTTTAGTATGCAATTATGCATTGGTCACAAAAGATTTATCGGAACGTATAAGTAGAACTCACTGGAACATCACGTAACTTCTCTTCCTACTTCTGTCATTTTGGTCATGAAAATTCATGTTCATGGAGAAATCCCATACTGCCGCTCATTCAAATAAAAAATCAAGATCTCTAGAGTTTGGGAAGATTAAATTTGATACACATTGTTTTTTAAGAACTAAAATTTGATACACATTGTAATGCTATTATTTATTCTCCCTTACTAAAGGAAAAACAGATTTGGAGTTTGGACACCACATCAACCACTAGCCGAATATAAAAGCTTTCCGTTAATCTTTAAAGAAAATATCTTTAAAGGAAAATATAAGAGAAAATTTCAAAGAATGACAGGCGAAGTAAGTAGTTAAACATCTTTAAAGGAAAATATAAGAGAAAATTTAGAAAATACAACAAGGTAAGTGAGACTGTATCCATATGAAGAAATTGAAGATTCACAAGGGTCCTTTGACAACCTGATTCCCACGAACACCTTTATTCAAGTCTTGAAAATTCCTTTCCAAGATCCATTTGTAATACCTACCCAAATATAACATGGAAAATGATCGAATTAAGAAAACTAGGTGCTGCTAACAATTTAAAGGTAAGTATAAATTAAGTCAATGGGCAATACTGTTTCTGAAGCGGTGACATCTCAACCCTAAGAATTCGTTCTATCTTTGGAGGAAGTGACTTCTCCACATCTTTTATGACCCTCCTGAGAATGTGAGGCCTCAATTCCTTGTGAAGATTTGCAAGCTACAATACAACATAATATTCCCTTAAAATTGTACGCCCATGCCAAGGTCGCCAGACTAACAAAATTGCATCCACAGAGAAAAGACAACCAGGATAATAACATTTCTAAAGATACCTCCAGTTCATTAAACGAACTAAGATTCTTATAGTTCTGAACAAAATCATCCTTGCTCTTGAACTTATCAGGATTAAGAAAGTGGAGTAAGGCCCTGCCAAGGTCATGAACAAATAGACATATTAACAAACTGAAGGCATATATAACCTCACAAAGGCTTTTACAAAATGACGGATCCTTTCTTTCTTTTTTCTTTTCAAGGTAAAAATGGAGATTCTATTTTAACCAGTATGCAGAAGCAAAAACCAACAGGCTGGAATAAGACACTCTCCATGCTACAGGTGATAAAGATATACAAGAAAAGAAATGAATGCAGTTCTATACCAAAATAAACAGAAAGAGACCAGTTAGAGGTTACTCATGATAGATGGAGAGTACAATTCAATATTCAATTTTAAAGCAAGCCAACAAAGTAGAAGATTGAATGCAGTTTTATACCAAAAGAAACAGAAAGAGATTGGTTGGAGATTACTGGATAAACGAAAAAGTAGTAGATTGATTAGCTACTCCTGACATGGAGGAGAATACAATTTAATATTCAATTTTAAAGCAAGCCAACAAAATGCTTGTCCAGAGTTTCATCCCCGAATTTTTTCAACAAAAAAAATGCAAGATTAGCTTTCCGTCAACCGACGTAGAGAAGAATGACATTTGGTCATCAAAAAAATTATTAAAAAGAAGTCAAAACAAAAGGTTTTGCCCCAGATATGCTTATAAAGAGTGTCTTAATTTATGGAAGGAGCATACAAGTACACCCTGCAGCAAGTGAGACAGTGAGGCACTAAACAATTTGAGAGAATGAATTTGGAGATACTTGAAGCAGAAACAATTGAACGTTCTTGGAGAATGGAACTTGAGAAACTCTGTTTCGCAATTCCATCTCTGATGTCAAACACATCCATTACATAGAGGCAATACCATAATCATTCTTAAGGGGTTACTTCGCACTTCTGCATTCTCTTCTCTTTTTTCTTTCATCGCCGGGAAAGGGGAATTTTTGAGTCAATGCCCTGACTTCAACGTTGTACTATGCTTAAAAGATGAAATACTGTGGTTGGTCTTGTGGTAAGAGCATAGCACGTGATGTGTGGGCTAGGCGCGCGTCATGAATTCAAACCTTGTTGCATACAAAAGCCTGGTATTTAAGTGGAGAAGAGTAGAGGGCCAGGCCCACTATCCACCGAATTTTGAGGCGTTCACCACTAGCCCACGAGGATTTCTCAGTTATCTTAAGAAAAAGATGAAGAACTGTATCTAAATGCTAATGTCAATAGGTGATAGACTGCAAGTCATGATCAGTTCAAGGGAGAGCATCTATGTTTTGCTGGGTCGATGAGTCTTAGAGGCATAGTTGCTGAAACAATCTAGGTAATACATACACTTGCATTTCAACCTGGTCTCCTCCAGACCATTCTTTCCAAGTCCCATGATGATCCTGCATTCTTCCGTTAGCTAGGCACATTCTCTCTACCTCTTGCCTTCCCAGTTCTGCTTAACCCAAACCGATCAAATAATAATAATAAAAACCATTAAGAAGCAGCAGTATTGGACATTAGTAAACATACAGATGACCAAATGTTATTCTTTTTTTAATAGGTTGTGCCCAAATGTTATCCTATTCAGGGCAAATAAACTCTTGCAGGATAAAGAACTTCTAGACACTATCTCAGTCGCAAGAAAAGACAGACATTGCTTTACATTTGTAATTGGGCTGAAGAACTTGTTATAAGTTATATCTGCTTAAGACCTTGCTATTACCATCCCAAACAGATTAACTAGAAGATACTGCTCACAAACAAAGTTATATTACACACACAATGAATTAATCAGTAGAACCACAAAGTAAAACCAAATATATAAATAAAATAAAAGAAGAGAAAGCTCCTACCATAGTTCTTCGACGCTGTTCTGCAATGGCGTACCAGTGATAAGCAACTTGTTTTTCGTGCTGAACTCCTAAAGATACAAAGTAAACCCAAAAAAAGAAAAAGAGAGCAATTATCTGAGTGCTCAGCAATGCCAGCGACATATACATGCATGAAAGAAAATCAGCAGGATAAGTCATCATACCAAAAGTGTTGTATAAAAAGAAGCCTCACTGTTCTTTAACCTATGTGCTTCATCAACCATAAGGTAGTTCCACCTAATCTTTGAAAGCACTGCCTTGTCCTTCAATAGTACCTCATAAGTAGTAAGCAGCGCATCAAATTTGATAGTCCTGCCAACTTTATTATCATTGTAGAATTCGTATTGTTGACAGACCTGCAGAGATCACATGCAAGTAAAATTCAAGCAGAAAAAAGATCAGGACGAGCAACAGCAGAAAGTCATATCTAATTAAGAAGTAATTGAGTATAAGAAACATGGTTAGGAGAACATATATGAACAAGGATTCTCCCACATTGCAGCCTATACTGAGATGAGAAAAAGTCAAGAGCATGTTTTATCAGGTAAACGTATTTTCATTCATAACAAAAGTCATGAATATCTGTTTCTAAATGAGTAAAGTCAAGGTATCTGACAATAGCTTTTGGAGAGAGACATGGAGCAATCTCACAGCTAATAAAGGTCATGCAAGATATACTCAACCACCAGGCTAAGATGGCAATTCAAGGACAGCAACAACCCAATGACTGTATTACATGTTGTTCCAACTCTTCCCTCAAAAAACCTTTTATTAGAAATGCAATCCTCAAGTAACATCTGAAGCCATTTGGTTGGTTCCCCTGCTTACTTCCCCCTTTCAACTAAATATGGTATTTTGCTACAGAGCATAACAGCAAGAATTCTGGTCTAGCAATTCTCACTTCAGTTCACGTAGAAATTAGAATGAAATTTTACAGACTGAACTTAACAAAACTATAGCATAGCAGCATTCCAAGGCAAACACGAGAAGAACTGACCAAACAAAAAATTCATTAAGCCGTGTGTATCAACTAAGATTCTTAGCAAATAGCAACGAAACCAATAATGAACAAATATTCATACACTCAACAAATGACCATATCCAGAAAGTTACATACTAAAATGAATGAGTGAAAGCTGGACCAATAGTTTTAAGGTTTCTTCTTTTATATCTTGTACAAAGAGTGTCAATTTTCTAAACGAGCAACTGAGAAATATAATAGCAGTATAGTCAGTCGGGTATTATTGGAGTTTCACTATAACTATTAACAAGAGCAGCTATGAAATCAACATAGTTTTTTAATTAATTCAGGTCTAAACCAACCAATATTCACCAGCACAGTGTTCTCAAATTGGGGGGGAGGGGGGTGAGGATAAAGCTCCTGCAGTGCCAAAGCCAGTGTTTGCTTTAAAAAAAAGAATGTACGACAACTAAATTACATCGAAAAGAAATACATATCCTTCTGTAGTAGAAATAAACATCACCCAACAAAAAGGGCTGCAATGCACAGAGACAGCATATCAAGTAAAATAAGGATGAATAGACACTAGTAGTAAAGTCTCACACATTCCTGGAAAAAGAATACAGATATCATCTCCCTAGAGTCATTAAGTTAACAACTGCGTAGCTAGATAATTACCTAATCAAACAAAATACAGCGTGATCACTGTATAATCCAGACTTACCTCACGACTTGCACGTGCTCCAACATAGATAATAACATTCATATCAGGCAGCCATTTCCGAAATTCTTTTGCCCAATTGGAGAGAGTTGATAATGGGACAACAACCAGAAATGGTCCATGAATTTGCTGAGCATTCTGCAGGGACAATACAACAATCCTGTTTACCAAAGACGAAACAACAATACTTTGCAGAGCATAAAACATAGAGAAGCCAGCACCTGTAGAAAGCCGAGCATTGAAACTGACTGAACAGTTTTCCCCAGGCCCATTTCATCAGCTAATATAACATTAGTATCATTCCTCCAACTGTGCTGTGAGAAGACATATCAGGAGACAAAAACTATTGGGAAGAAAACATAGTGCATTTACTTTTTTTTGAAACTGAAACATAGTGCAATTACATATTTAACCATAATGCAGCGCCAACTTCATTACCTGTTAACCATAAAATTTAACCCTTCAAGCTGATAATCTCGAAGTTTTCCACCCTTTAACCATTCAGGCTGCTCTTCAAGCTTCCTCAAACTTCCTAATAATGTATCAGTTTTAAATTGACTATGACAGGAACATTGAACAGGTAAGAAGGAACAGAAGTAACAATACTATAAAGAAGACAGATGAGATAACACAGAAAGAGAAACAGAAATATGGAATGACAAGTTGAAATTGGATAGGGCAGAAGTTAATAACAGAATAAGAGGACGAGGTTACATGGAAATGGATAAGAAGTTAAAACCTCTGCTCTTTTTGCGCTGGAAATCCACTGATTTCCCTTGTACCATAATGGCAGCCTCACGAGCCTGCAAATTGCATAACAGTTTAAACATTGAAGAAGAAGATAATCTCACCAACAACAACAACATACCCAGTGAAATCCCACAACGTGGGGTCTGGGGAGGGTAGGATGGACACAGACCTTACCTCCACCTTGGTAGGTAGAGCGGTTGTTTCCGGGAGACCCTCGGCTCAAGAAAAAGATAATCTCACCGTGACCAAAAAACGAACTAGATCAAATACATTTAAAAAGATAACAAAGAAACTATGAAAATAAATGACTATTAAAAAGGGCAGATATAACAAGAACCCACTTAATTGACTTGCCTAGAAATGGAAAATGAATCTGACCTGCAGCTTTTAGTTAATTATAAGAAAATGTGATGGACGAACAATAGTGTTGAAAGTACCATGCTGTCAGGGTAGGATGCAAAGGAAATTCTATTTGTACACCACAATCTTGATCACATTAAGGAAACAAGATCCCTATATCAGTTCTCAGGAGATCAAGATTCAATGATTTACGGGTAATTTAGCAAACAAACCTTCTTGACCTTAAAATGTAAAGAAAATAGACCTTTTTGCCAAACTCAGCTCATGAGGTGAGAATTGCCAAAAACCATAAGGAGACAATGGTCCATTCCCTCAATTGACGTGGCACAGTCAATACTTCCCCCACCCTCGCATGCCCATGGCTGGACATCTCAGTTGGACAGTATGACATGGGACCCAACACTGGGTAACCAAAAACAGGCATGGGTTTGACTCAAATACCGTGATAAGAAAATGGACCCTGGCCCGATCCAAAGAGATTACAACATCAACATATGTGGAATGCTTTATCACACATACCCCCTCTCGTAACCCCCCCCCCCCCCAAGAGTGGATATCAAGAGCATGGAGAACCAATAATGGAAAACACAAAAACAAGAATGGGTATGTCTATGATGCCATGAAAAGAAATGGACGGTCTAACTCAACTCAAAGGTTAGCTCATGAAGTAAGAATTTCCCAAGACTTTGTAAGGAGACAACGGCACATTCACTTAACCAATATGGGATACTCTAACAAAGACAATCTTACTGGTGACTTTTTTTTTTATCAAGTAAAAGTATTTTCACTCATAATCATGGCCACAAAAACGCCTGTATACATGGAATATACCAAAAGGTAAAGAATCTACAACAATCTTACTGGTCACTTATCAGAATATAGAAGTATTGTAGATGTTATCAGGAGAAACCCAACTTTCCTATTTGATCTTCTCTATAAATAAAATTGGTGGCATGCTAATTTCATTCATCAAGATAATTTAAAGCAGCAATTACTGTGTGCTCAAGTTTCTCAAACACTTCTCCAGAAACAATAGGTATCCAGATATGTTCACTCATTAGTTTCACACTATAAACTCAATATATATGATCATACACATTAATAATATCTACACAAACAGCATTACTTAAGGAAATGAAGGAATTAATTGGTAATGCTGCAGAATATGAGGTGGATCAAAGAGTGATATGACATAATCATAATGTGGATGCTACCAAATTGCTACCTTGTACTCATCGATGGCGTCTTGACCAAAAGCAATATCAACATCCTTCTCCCTGAGATAACATGAAGGAGACCCACTAAGCACTCAAGTCTTAATTGCAATTTATACAGCTAAAACTACAACATAATTTGTTCAGCAGATAAAACAAAAAACAAACAATCCAAGGCAGGGAGAGGTGAGAAAAGACAGAAGTACATGCAGTTAATCAACCATTATTTTCAAAGTAGACCACAAGAAACATTGCCTTTAAGAACAAATCGACAGGCAGGGTCAAAAGAACAAATCGACAGGCAGGGTCAAAAGAACAAATAGAATGACACAAGCGCACAAACAATCTGCATACCAAGTTGCTTCAGCATAAGATAGCCCTTTCCATTTAACTAAATACTCTGGCACCACGTTACCATAACCATCTTTGCTGATTCTGTCTGCAATAACTCTCTCAACCTAAGGATGCATCGATCAAAACAAACAATAAGAGCTGTGTGATCTGTGCATTGAGGTGACAGAGGTCTCTAAAAACAACAAACCTGACTGTTCTGTTTGATGATATCCAAGTCCATTTCCTTGCTCACATCATTTACCTCGATCTAATGGACAACAGAGAAAAGGGGCCATAAGAGAGGAGGCTGTAAATAATTTATTAAAAAATCCTGCAGCTAACTATAAAATATCAACAACAATAAAGCAACAGGTTTTTTTTTATATGCAACCCCCCCCCCCCAAAAAAAACAGCAAAACACATGGCTACATGAGTAAATCAGGGACTCCTCTTTCTCATTTATCAGAAATTTCAAATGTTCTGACAAGTCAGCTTCTCATTTCATATTAGCTAAAAGGCCGAGAACCATGCAAAGGTCATTCACAAATCAAAGCTGAATATAACTCCATTCTATAACTATCTAACTTGGCTTAAAAATATTTTCACTAAACAACCACAAGCACACATGAGAAATTAAAATAGCCCATGCAAGTCAAGTCCTTTCTACAGGACTAAGAAATATATATATATATATATATATATATATATCAAAAGATTCTTGAGAAATAGTGTATAAAATTCTCACTCACTTCCTCGCGGGATACAGTCTTCCGATACTTCACATCCTCCATGACTCTTTTGGTATAATTCAAAACCTTCTTAAACCCACTAAGCTGCACGAGCATGGAAAGAATCAAGATAAAACTGAATTTAATCACTTCAATATGATGCTATCGAAACAGAATATGTAGCCAAACATAAGAACTTGCAGCAACATGAATTTGGTACTTCAATGCAGATCTGAAAAGGCTTACATTTTGTAGCTCAACAAATGACTTCCATTGACAATGCAAATGAGATTGGCCTTTCCATTTTATTAAGAACTCCATCTCATTCCAATCTGGTTCAGAGTCATACAAATGACTCAACAACATAGGATCAGCTGATTTGTTATTCATTCTAGCTTCTTCAGCCATGCCCTTTGGCTGATGCCACAGAACTTTCTCAATTGAGTCACCATCTTCCTCTTCAATTTCTTCCTGTTGCAAGAAATATGAACACTATCAATCGGGGCTAGAAAAGATAACAAGGATATGAAAAGACTCGCTGATGTGACATAATAAGCAAACATATTTAAAGCCAAATTCAGAAAGCACTAGCACTTTCAGCAGGAACTTTTGTTTTTTGATGAAAGGTAAAGAAGCAATTTCACCAGGCACATGCAATTTGTATGAAGGGCAAATGGCACATGCATTGTCCAGTGAAAACGGTCATTGACATAGATGGCACATAAAGAAATTGGTAAAGAAATTAAGATCCAAGCTATAAGATACATTCATAAGAAAAAGTTCAAACAACAGATATACAGAAAAAACGTAGTATGCATGGAACTCATGATAACACCTTTTGGCTCTTCTTTTGCTTGCTCTCATCAATTTCTTCACTTTCTTCACTCTCCGCGTATGAAACTTTCCGAGCTGATCGACGACTCGAAGTTCGGATTTCACTATTCCTGCCAGATACACTTGCAGCAGTAGATCTACCACCATTTTTCAGGCGGAGATTTGCAACTCTTCTAGGTTTATCTCGAAAATCCTCATCGCTCTCGTTTTCCGAATCATCTACTGATGATTCTTCCTCTTCATATGATGTTCTACCCCTTTTCCGTCGAGCAGATGTAGCAAGAGACTTAACTTCTCTGGTAGATTTTACACTATACCCACCCCTATTCTTTTGCTTGCCTTGATGTTTTCTGTAATATTCTTCATCTTCATCGGATATGCCCACCTCATCATCATCGCTGTTGATCTCATCGGACTCTCCACCCTCCCAGTCATCATCCTTGTCCTGCGACAGTAAAAGCAAATGACCAGGTCACTCGACGAGTACAATTATTTTTAAAATTGTTCTGACAGAAAAATTACGAAAAAGGGGAACAAAATCACCATGTCACTTGACTCCCAACTTACTGCAATTACAAGAAACTGAACAAATGAAAAGGAGAAACGATTTTTCCTGTACCAGCTGAGCTTAGAGAACAATAAAAAAAAGATTAGTTCCTTAGAATGGCAGAACAACATACATCTACTTTCTCCCTTCTGTTTTATTTTTCTTCATAATTCAACTTCCACCCCCTTCCAATTTTTAATTTTGCATGTGTATGGCATAGGTCTAATCTGTGCATGAACCTTATTAGCTACAAATTGAACACAGCTAGGGTCTTCATAGATCATGATATAACATGGTTAATTAGTTGCTAGTAGTTACCTGGATGTCAAAAATTTGGGTTCTGAAATAAAAGAACCTAGTCAACTCCAAGCTGATGTAAGACAAGCATGGGAGTCCAACCTCATGTAAATGTTATGTTCTAAAATTGTTCTTTCTGGAGTTGACTTTATAGTACTTTAAGAACAAAATATAGGAACCCATTGGGCCAAAAGAGCTTTTGAATAGACAAGTTATGGGTAATGATTTGGAACACAAAAGAGGCACACAATGCATAAATTAAAATCTGTTCTGAGGCCTAGTGAAAAGGGACAAGAATAGGGAGCATTATATAAATGTGACATACAAATCAATAGGAATGAAAATCTGCTTAAAGCATCAAATAAGTAAGAAAAGCTCCACAAAGGACCACAGAAAGAACCCACATCAAGATTCTTCAAAAATATGAATTGGTGATTTCAAGACAGCCCACATAAGTGACAATATTGTTACATATAACTCCTACTCTGCAAAGAATGGGAAGAACGTCCTGCTTACCACTTCCATAACTTTTCCAAGAACAAGTACTGGGATTTATTATCAATCCAAATTTACCTAAACTACCACAGCCAACTCGCTATCTTGACTTCCCATATTATACAAACCAACTTACACCAAATATAAATAACTATTTGCAGGATTCAGTGATCAAGCTGGATGAAAGTGAAATAATAATTAGAAAATTTAGCACCCAAGGGTGTGGTCTAGTAGTCAATGAAGTGGATGAAAACTATGGGAGACCGCACATTAAACTCCAAGTAGAGACAAAAGATTGTTAGGTGATTTGTTTCCATCAACCTAAAAACTTTGGTGGGCGGAGTCACCCGTACTTGTGTTGGTGAGAGGCAGCATGTACCTGGTGGAGTAGTCGAGGTGTGCTAGATGGACTCAAACACAATTGTTATTTAAAAAGAGGCCAAATACATAGATAGCCCATTAAAGTTGACATGAATTGCCTGTTAGACACCTTAAATTTGCCAATGACCAAGTAGACACTTCTACTTGACACGTGTCTCGTGGACAATCGGATCCAAACAGCCCTTATGCATGAGATGCAATCACAAATGATGCATCATATAGATAAATCGGTGAATGACACGTATATTGTTTTTTAAAAAGAATAATTTTAACTTAGTTTGTAATTTTAAAAAAAAAGTATAAAAAACACTTCCCTTCTCCACCTCCCCTCATTTTCTCCTTCTAAATCGAGAGAAAAACCTTGCCTTCCTCCCTCTTCTTCTCTTCCCAATCAGAAAAAAAAAACTCCCTGCATGTTTAGAACTTTTGCTTTTGGCAGGCATTTTTCAATTGCAAATATCATTAGATGTGGCTTCTCTGTTCTATGATTATATCCCTGTTTCTAGCTTCCTTTCTTGGCCATTAAGTTTGTGACCAAAGACCTTTTGCTTGTTCCTTCGTGATTTGTTACGCCCGTCGTCTCTTTTACGGTGATTGATGGGTCAGGTAATGGAGCTCTTTTTAATCTTTATGTGGATTATGTGCTACGTCTGGAAGAAAAAATGGCTTGTGGATTCTATTGACGAATGATCACCGGAAATGATTTGCCGGAATCTCCACATTTTCCGGTGAGAGACAGCAAGCCAGAATATTTTTGTTTTCAGCATCTTTTGATCTTCATCTTTCCATCCTCCTCTCTTTTGAAGGGGGGCGGACAATTAAGGTGGCAGTGGGTGGAGTTCGATGGTATTTGTGAGTGTGTTTTGAGTGTTTATGTAAAATGGTGTAGAGATGGTGAAGGAGGTAAGGTCAGCCATTGAAGGAAGAGAGAAATGAGGGATTTAAAAAAATGACTCACGCGCTCAAAATTTAGGTAAAACACGCATATTCCATGACAGTCACGGGTTTTCACAAAATACACTATAGCAGAATAGAGGGTTCTAACTGGTCACAAGGTTAGATAAGGTGCTTAATTGACAGATCGTGGCAACTTTAATCATATGCCATGACAGTCGTGGGTATTCACAAAATACACTCTCGCAGAATAGAGAGGTCTAACTGATTACAAGCCTAGATAAGGAGCTTAATGACGGTTCGCGCCAACTTTAAGGGGTTATTTATGCATTTGGCCTAAAAAGAGTAGAACACTTAAAATTAACATTGAAGGCAGCCAACGTTTGATATTATTCAAGTATAGTTAAGGTCATACAAGCATAAACGATTATTGGAAAAAGTACAAGATAAAACATGAGATACTGTTTTCTGCTCTTATTGAGTCAAAAGGACCTGCTATAACATACGAACTCACCCTATCATAAGAACCAGCTTATCGTAGCACCTCTAGGCGACATTATAGATTACTATTGTTGCATTTTCTTTTTATCGAGTCCATATCTCAAGTTAACATCTCAACAGAAGGCTCTAATGTCTATAAACATCGGATTCAAGAGAAGGATAAACCTTAACTTTCGCAAATTTTCATATGAAAATACCAAAGTAGGGCATTACAGCATGGAAAACAACCATCAGCATCAGGTGTGCTGAATAAAGATGCTTCTCTCTAACTCTCCTAATTAATCTTTCAGCATCAAGCTACTTAATCCTTACATATTTGTAAATGTTCGATACTATTGCTGCAATAATCTTGTTGTCATAGCAACTGACAAGGACCTCATTATTACAAAATTTTGCTGCCTATCATGTAGCTTAATTTTCATCTAAAACCATCTCAAATCTTCAGTACCTGCATCTCTATTTTCATGCAACATAAAGTAGAAAATCCACATTTACACCATATATTACTCATTGCCATTTTATCATTAAATTTCATCCCATCAATATAGCAAATACATTATTATGACTATACACAGGGATTTTCAAGTATTATATTTCGAAATACGAGACACTACATGAATGGTAAGGACCAAAGTTTCCTACTGCAAATATTCTAAAAGTGGACATGCTAAAAGGTATGTAAAATGCTAGGCAGGTAAATACTATAGAAAAAGCACAACATTCATCACATAGCATGATGTACCAGTAACAAGGCCAAGCAAGTCGAACAGTATATGATCAACACTATGCATAAGAACACACCTTAATACCCCTTCCACGACCTGTGCTACCATAGTCAGGATCATCGGGATCGTCTTCTGCAAGAAGTAAGAAAACAATTAATAAAAAAGGTTACGGTGAAAGTCAACTATGAATACAATCATTTGTTCTAATAACAACTTCTTGACCACTAGCAAGAACAGAAAAGAGGTTGATAGAGTAATCTACTAAATGGTTGGTTATTTAGTGTCATTCTACTCTCCCGCTTTATATTCCCACAATCCTCTATTTTTCCTCTTTTTCCCACATACACATTAGCAATTCATTAAAGTAATTTCTAACAAAATATCAATTGTCCTCACGCACGTGTGCTCCGCAAGTCCCAACACAGAAGAGGAAAGAATTGAAAATCACGATGACTATTCCCAACATGTTCTATCTAGAAAATTATTATACATTTGTTTTTTTAAAAAAAGGAATTTACCATCGTCACTGTCATCATCCTCGTAATCAGCATACTCGTCATCATACTGATCTTTTGAAGCTTTTGACTTCCGACTTGCATACTTGCTGGAAGCAACAGCCCTTGACTGCGGCTTTGAACTATACCCGCTTGAAGGGTTAGCAGCTCTGTAATGTAACGAGTCACTCTGATCATCACCATCTTGTTCATAATATTCATCAGATAACATCTCATCCGCGGGGACACTTTGACTCTTCCCCATTCCTTTCCGTCTTCCATCATCTTCTGACTCTAACTGATCTTCCCTACCATCAGATACCTCATCAGATTCTTCCTCATTCTTATACTCTGATCCGCTCTTCGACTCCTCTTCGGAACCAGACCTACCCGAGGGGCCCATAGGTTGACAATCCTTCCAAAAACCAGAACCCCATTTTCCAGCCAAATTAACTTTTCTTCCAGGCGGCACCTGATCCTCCGCCGCTGTTTCCACTTCTACACCAACTTCATCTTGCAACTGAACATTATCATCATTTTCACTCAAACTACCTTCCACTTCCTCATTTCCTACATCCTGATGTATTCCCTGCATATTATGTTCCCCCTGGATTTTGTCATCCAATGTAACCGTTTCATTCGAATAATTCCTATAGAAAGCCATACCGTTTCTTCTAGTTACTCTTACTTTCCCAAAAAGGAAATTGCTTTGAAATGCATTAATGCCAGTTCTCTTGCCTCCAAAAACCTCTGAAGCAGAAGGAAAAAATTCAAAACTAATCAATAAGCAGAGCATTCCTCAACAAAAATGAAGTAAAATTGCCAACAGAATGCACTAAAACGAACTAAAGTTCATTTCGAGAACAGTACAAACTATTTCAATGATATTTGAAATTGTTCTGTATGATGCAACAATCACATGCCATTGAACAAATGTTCTGTGAATTCAAATTCAGATACCCAATTGCTTAAAATCAGCAAACATATGATCATATATCCGATGTAACTGTTTCATTCGAATAAATCCTGTAAAAAGCCATACTGTTTCTTCACATTAAAATTTCAGTTGCTCTTATTTTTTCAAAAAAGTAATTGCTTTTAAATGTATCTTCCCTCCAAAAACCTCTGAAGCAGAATGAAAATTCAAAAAAATAATCAATAAGCAGAGCATTTCTCAACAAAACTTAAAGTAAAATCGCTAACAAAACGCACAAAAACAAACTAAAGCTCATTTCAATAACATCACAAACTATTTCAATAACATTTGAAATTGCTCAGATACCCAATTTTACTTAAAATCAGCAAACATATGATCAGATATCCAATGTAAGTGTTCCATTCGAATAATTCCTATAAAAAGCCATACCGTTTCTTCACATTAAAATTTTAGTTACTCTTATTTTTTCAAAAAGGTAATTGCTTTTAAGTATCTTCTCTCCAAAAACCTCTGAAGCAGAATGAAAATTCAGAACTAATCAATAAGCAAAGCATTTCTCAACAAAACTTAAAAGTAAAATTGCTAACAATAAGCACTAAAACAAACTAAAGTTCATTTCGAGAACAGAACAAACTATTTCAATAATATTTGAAACTGATTTGTATTATGCAACAATCACTTGCCATTGAACAAATGTTCTGTGAATTCAAATTCAGATACCCAATTGCTTAAAATCAGCAAAAATATAATCCAGAAATTTCACAATAAAATTTCAGTTGCTCTTATTTTCCCAAAAAGGTGATTGCTTTGAAATGTATTTATGCATGTTCTCTTCCCTCCAAAAACCTCTGAAGCAGAAGGTAAATCAAAACTAATCAATAAGCAGAGCATTCCTCAACAAAAATGAAGTAAAATTGCCAACAGAATGCACTAAAACGAACTAAAGTTCATTTCAAGAACAGCACAAACTATTTCAATAATATTTGAATTGCTCTGTATGATGCAACAATCACTCCCATTTAACCATGTTCTCTGAATTCAAATCCACATACCCAATTGCTTAAAAGCTATACCCTTTCTTCACATCAAATTGCAGTTGCTCTTCTTTTTCCAAAAAGGTAATTGCTTTAAAATGTATCTTCCCTCCAAAAACCTCTAAAGCAGAATGAAAAATTCAAAACTAATTAATAAGAAGAGCATTTCTCAACAAAATTGCCACTAAGCTCCCGTTGTGCGCGGGTCCGGGGAAGGCCGGACCACAAGTGTTTATTGTACGCAGGTTTGCATACACTCCACTTGTGTGATACACTGGGTATGTTGTTGTTTGTTGTTGTACCCAATTCACTTAAATCAGCAAAAAAATATGATCCAAAAAATAATAAAAACACAAAACACAGTATCCACCACTATTATAAACAATGGATCCATAACTAAACACCAAAAACTTCACTAATTCCAATTTACCTAACCCCAAAAACTTAAATCTAACACCTCAAAACCCTAATTCATAACCAATCCATCAATCAAAAACAATACTACACAATAACACATAACTCATACCATTGATTAATTTCAAAACGCATAAAACGACGTCGTTAAGTAATACCCGGAATATTAACACACCGGCGGCGTTAAAAATTTAAAAAAAAGTTGAAGGTAATAATACGACGACGTATTGAAGTTTGTTTTTTAAAACTGTATTAAAAAGCGATTGATGCTAATTTAAGCCTAGTAAGTTAAGGATTAAAATCGGAAACGATTAAGAAGAAGAAGGTTAATTGGATTTACCGGTGTGGATTTTTTTAGAGAGAGAGAGAGAGATGTGGGTGTTGTAGAGAGAGAAAAAGCAAAATATGAGAGTAAATGTTTTTTCTTTTCCTCTTTATTTATCTTTGTGATACTGATATGTTAGTATTAAGAGATAGTATATATATAATGTAAATACATATTAAATTATTAGAGAGAGAGAGAGAGAAAGTGGGATGTGAGATAATTTTGATATTAGAAAATTTCAAGTATTACCTACAATTGTAATGTACAAACATTTAAGTATATAATGGAGTAGATTACTCGCATCTCGACTATTTGATCGAAAAGATGTTAACTCTTGTCTCTCACTCGTGAAAAGAGAATTGTTGATCATTATGAATTTTTTCTAATTTTTTTTAGAAAGTTGTGAGGGTTGTAGAGAGAGAAAAGCAAAATTTGGGAAAATATGAGAGTAGTTATTATTTTTCTCTTTTATATTTATTTGTAATGTATGCATGATATGTTAGTATTAAGATATATATATATATATATATATATATATATATAATGTGTATTTGTTTTATTTAATAGATAGAGATCCGACTGGATAATATACAAAACATCACTAACGACGAATATATTAAAGTTAAACAATTATTTTCTAAAGACAATTTTTATGTTTCTAAAACAAGTGTGTCTATATAAAAATTAACATGTATAAGGATTTGTCACTTGCCAATGGCCATTTGAAGGTACAAACATTAAACCATGTAGTACAATGCTCGTTTTGCACCTTTGTCTTAGCAAAAGTGAAATTACTACTTGCGCTACAAGGCTGAGGGTATTTAAGTAATTATACTTTGCCTTTATTTCCTTTTCACTTTCCCAATTATGACAACTTTAGCTTTTCAAAAGAATCATTTTTTTGTCTCACCAATCCATTTTACTATGTGGTACTAGTAATAGATAAAATTACACAACAGCAAATGTATATTTCTCTGCAAAGAGAAACAACATACTTGTATTATTGTATATATCTTTAAATTAACAAACTTACATATATTTTTTCATTACCAAACTAAGGTACCATTATTCAAATAAATAGTAAACAGGGAATGTACATTTAGCGTCGTCAAAAGTATGTTCTTAAATATATATGATTTATAAGTGAAAAAGATAAGTATATATAATATTGGATGAGACTCTCTGTAAAAACTAAGGCTGGCCAGTGGGCCGGGACGACCCGACCCCGTCCCGACCCCGGCCCGGTCCCGCCCCGACCCCGCTCTAAAAAAAAAAAAAAAATTTAACGGGGGCGGGACTCGAACTCGGGACGGGACGATGTCTCGTCCCGCTGCACTGAAGCCCGCCCTCAGCCCGCGGACCCGAGCCCGCCTCGAGCCCGCCGAGCCCGACCCCACCCCACCCTTAACCCCTTTTAAAAATAGCCGTTGCACCAACGGCCATTTTAGATTATGGCCACACAACGGCCATTTTAGGCCCCCTCCCCAACCCCCCCTACCCCTTAATATTTATTTTTAACCCATAAGTTATTATATTTACACTTTAACCCAATTTTTCAACTATAAATAACTCATTTTCTCTTCATCTTTCTCACAAATCTTCCTACAATCTCTCTAATTTCTCAATATATCTCTCTACATTGTTTGCTAAATATTCAATTTTATTAATTCATTTGGGAATTGGGAGTGAAGTTGGCAACTAGCTTGAGGATCTTCCATCGAGCAAAGTTTCAATTTTCAACCTCTCGATTACACGTCGACGTTACGTCGGCGTTTGGTACATTCGTTTCTTCATTAAATTATTATTGTCTGTTTATTTTATTTAGCGCACTTAATTTTATTGTCTTTAATTATTTATTATCATAATTAAAATGGAAGGATTAAAAGGTATGTTTAAGGGTAAGGGTAAGGGTGCTTCTTCTAGTAGAGGCAACCAGGGCAAGTGGTACTTCTTCTAGTCATCTTATTCCTACAGTGATGATTTTGTTGATACTCAACATTTTCCTACAATACCATTAGATTTAGACGAGGAGTTATTTTTACGGAACTCAAGAAGACTTTAATTTAGGCGATGATCTAGACGATACACCCACTAATATTGATGACAACACGCCCACTAGTGCACCTTCAACTGAAATACCTCCTATTCCCCTAGTATGAGACGAGGTCCAAAGAAAGCGACCATTAAAATCGGATGCATGGACATTTTTTGATAGGGACGTAGAGAATCAAGTAGCCATATGTAAAATTTGTAAAAATGTTTTAAAATTTAAAAGCTGGAAAAGGTCACGGTGGGACGGGGTTTAATTAGACACGTAGTAAGTGCTCATCCACTAGGTATGCCCAATACCAGGCTTCAAAACCGGTGCGCAAACGGCGCTCCATCGGGACAAGGTTCACATACCGACATCGTCCCGGACCAAGTCTGGTCAAATTAACCCTATGACGGGGAATTGTAGGCTCTAAATACAACAAACATAGAGATAGGGAAGCAATATCAAAATTAGTTCTTTGTGGAGGGTTTGCCTTTTCATTTCCTTCATCTCCCGCTTTATTCATTACATTAGAGATATATATAATCCTCGCTTTTAACGGTTTTCCTAGGTCAACTGTTAAGAGAGATGTATTTAAATTTGCGCATGAATATCAACAATATTTACGTTTTCATTATATCATTTTAATGGCAAAGTATCTATCACGTCGATATAGGTCGTAGTACTAACGGCCATGATTATTTAACGTAACTTGTCATTGGATAGATTATAAATGGTCTATGCAAAAGCGTATTTTAGCGTATAGATATATAGATGATAGGCACACTGGTACTTTTATTGCGAAAATATTTATCAAGTGTGCGATTATTACTAATTACCGATAAAATTATGACTATTACATTAGATAACGCTTCTAATAACAATTACGCAATTACAAGGTTAAAAAATAGTTTAGCTCCATCTTTTCCAGACCATGTTCATATAAAATTCGCGTGGCAGATATAGAACTTAAGTGTAAAGGATGGTCTATCACTTTTTGAAGACATTCTTAGTAAAATACAATTTGCTATAAACTTTATTTTTAAAAGTAATAAAGTACAACGTAGAAAAGAATATAAAAAATTTGTCATGATTGTGGACTACCTTTTAGAAGAATTCCACAAGAAGTATCCACTAGGTGGAATTCTTTATCTGAGCAACTCCTTGTTGCTTATGACTATAAATTACCTATAACTTTATTTTTTAACTCTCATAATAAAAAGCCACCGATATGATTTTAGATAGTGATTGGGAAAAAATTTCCGAACTTATTGTATTTTTAGAGAAATTTTTTCAAGCAACAAAAGAATTTTCCTAAGATATATTATCCTACTATTTCAACTATGTTATTTTATATAACTCTAATATTTTTATTACTTAGTGAATATATGGAAAAACCAAACTTATAAGGCAGCCTATTAAAAATGTTTGTCAAAATAAAAATATTTTATTCCTATTCCTTCTATTTATATTATTGGTTCTGTATTAAATCCTACTATTAAAATAGGCGGTACTAAATCACTAATTGAAACTATTTACGATTGTATAGAAGTACTACCACCTCCAAGTCCCAAAAATCTAAATCACCCACCACCTATTGAACAAACTAAAGAAGAAGTGTTGAATAGCGTAGAACACCAACGCAAAAATATATATAGATTTTATCAACAAGAAAATGCTAGTAACGCATCGCTACCATACCATCTTCTTCATCTTCAACACAACCTCACAAAGACATCTTTGTTTCTGGCTAGTATTGAAAGCCTCGTAAATAGAATGTGCGGCCGCACTCTACTAACCAAATTAGCGAGTTGGATATTTTTGTTTTGCAGGTTACATCGTATCAAGAAGTTATCAATGAAGATGGACAAGAAGACTTGCTTTGAAATCTTGGAGGGAATGAGAAGACCTTTCCGACACTTTCATTGATGGCTCGAGATGTTTTGAACATTCAAGCGTCATCAACTGCGTCGAAAGCGCTTTTCTCGCAGCGGATATCAAATAGGAGACCCACAGACACTCATTGGTCGGAGACGGCTTGGAAATTGCGGTATTATTCGAGAGATTGGATACGGCGGAGCGGAGAAGGTGCGGTCAACCTGAGATCAACGAAGAAGATGATGAAAACTACAACGAAATCTTAACCGAAGGTAGTGGAAGCGGCGTGGATCAATTTGACCAACAAATACCTATTCCAACCGAAGAACCACATGAAATCATCAAGCAATTAGAACAGATTTTTTGAAAATGTAATTTTTAATTGCAATTTTATTATGTAATTTGCAACTTTTGGACAACACCATAAAGTTGCAATTTAGATTTTAGACAATTGTATTTGTATTACAAAAAATCATATGTCTATTAAATAATATAAGAGGCACAAAAACAACCTTGGGATGTTTTTATTACACTATCTTGTTTTATTTATTGAGTTTTTATACATATGTTATTTAAAAAAAAAAAGGAAAACCCGACCGCCGCTTCGCCCTCGAGCCCGACCTCGAGCCCGCCTCGCCTCGAGCATCGACGGATCGGATCGGACGGATCGAGCAGTCCCGCCTGCACGACCCCGCTTAGGCCCGCTAGTCCCGATCCCGACCCCCTGATCGTCTCCGCCCGACTCGACCCGCTGCATCTACCGCCAGATTCGAGCCCTACCACCGCCACCCCTAGTAAAAACGTGTCTATGAATGACAAGCTAATCGTATTCTATGTTCAAGAGAGTTGACATATTCGAAACTCCCATATGAATTCGTTATGTTTGTAACTTTAACAAATGAGCATTAAGATGATATCGTTTAAGACTAATTTATTTTAAAGTTTACAATTTCAAAATAGTAAATCATCGGATTCATACTCGCGATCTACATAATATGAGCATGGGAGTTGTTAATATGAAGAGTGTGAGAGGAGTCACAGGAAAACAGTAAAAAGAGAATAATGAAGAAACAAAAGGAGATAATAATTAGAAATCAACATTATGACTTTTTCTGTATTTTAAGTCAATGTTTTGAAAGTTATTTCTCAAACTAGTTCAATTGTTGTTCTATATTAATTTAAACAAGGAGGTAAGGATCAAATTTGCTCATGTACTATTAGGAATTCATCCTCTGATAGACCTTTGATCTAAGCTTACCCTCTCTTGTAGATAAAAAATCTTGATTTTACTCTTGACTTCTGATGGAGCTCTAAAATGCGATGGTAATTTTTATGGACAGATATGAGTGGGCAGATATGAGGCTAGCTTATCAGTAGCTTCAGTTCAAATCCTTTATTTATACTAAAACGCATTAAATATATACAAAAATTAATTCAAAACTCAATTTCTAACACCTGATGTTATTGGAATTATAATCACAATTTGAGGGGGTAAATTTTGATCTTTTCCCTTGAAGAATTTGGACATGTGAATCCACCAATTTTACACTTGAATTGTGCTAATGACAATGACAATATGAGGCGATTGACTAACGACATAAGCATTAACGAACCAAAAATTTAACCAAGGATAAAATTGAACTATTTTGAATAATACATAAAATAAATTTGAATCCTTTCCCCTTTAAACGAATCCATACATTTTCTATTATTACTATTACTATTACTATTATTCTTATTCTTATTATTATTGTTATTTTTATTATTCTTATTCTTATTATCGGAAACAGCCGCTCTATCTATCAAGGTAGAGGTAAGTTCTATGTAAACTATACCCTCCTCAGAGTTCACGTTGTGAGATTTCACTGAGTATGTTGTTATTGTTATTATTATTCTTATTATTATTGTAATATTTTTTAGTATTTGTAACACTTGAAATGACTCAAACATGTAAGAGAAAATAGATCATGATTCACGTTGAAGTCATCCGAACATGTGTCCATCTAAGTGTTGGTCTTTGGAGTCTACTCCAATGAAGATACTGCTAAATGCCAAATGCAGTGAAATCCTCTTCCTTGTGAAAACATTTTAGAAGCTTGAAAATATCATAAAAGAAATACGGAAAAAGATTTTAAAAAAATACCTTTAAAGTTTAAACTATGTCAAATTGAATAAAAATGTTCTCCGTTCATAAGTTTTATTCAAAAATACCTCTATAGTTACTCATTGGTCAAGAATTCCCTTTTCATAATAAATATTTTATTTCTTCTATTTTTTAAACACATTTTTTTCCTAATAACAACATTACTTTTAGAGAACTCTTGTTTCTTTTTTTTAAAAAAATCGATCTTTGAAAATAATATTTTATTAAGAAAAGAATATATTTAAAAAGAAAATAAATGATATTTTTATTAGAAGAAGGGCATTTTTGACCCAATTCAGTAATTATAGGCGCATAATACAAGTTTCAAATATGGAATATTGTCTCAAAAAGCAATAAAGACAAGTAAATAGGAGGGAGTCTCCGGACAACGGATCCATCAAGCAGTGCTCACCCTAGAAGACTCAGCAGGCAGCCTCGAGATCAGTCTCGAGGAGTAGATGTGGAACCGGTCATGTATTCTACACTCAAAAGAATGCAGTAAGATAATATCAGTATAAACACTATGTATTGGTAGGTATCATAGGCCGACAACAGTTAACTAACATTTATACAGAAAGAAACTGAAGAATAGACATGCTCGCAATTATTTATAAGTAATATCACAATCCAATAATAACAGTCCAAGTATAGAGAGTCAAGTACATAATCCAAGAGATTTGTGAATGTAATGATGAGTAAATATGCAATGTCCAAATGTAATTTCTGGACACACGTGCTCCGAACAGAATATCTCTACGTCCCGATAGTCATGACCTATGGGGGACCCGCGAAGTCTATGTACCAACCACTCCGTATCACACAACCTGGAGATGACTCTACCCCTGATTACACCGCTAGTCATTTCGTATCACACAGTCTAGAGGCGGCTACACATTCAATATTTCATAAGAATCACTGTTGTTTCCTTCTCATTTATCACCATCACGCCAATCACAAATAAAATCAATATATTATGGAAATGAGGATGAATGAAATGCAATGACAATATCAAGTGTATCATATCAAATCCTCAATCGTGCCTCAATCCTCAAATCCTAATAGTGTTTCTTTTCTTTAATTAGGCTTAGTTATAGATCTTTTTTAAGTCAATTGAATTCAAATGGGAATGAAATGTACACTGGTGATGAAATAGCAGCAATGAAGTTAAAACTTTTGCTACGGATATTCGACATTTAATATAAAAGTAAAATTTATTTTTAAATAATTTTTTTATATACAATACAATTTTTCGATAAAGAATTTTAAATTGACCATCTTTCATTTTATGTAGCTACACTACTCAAGACATGTATATGGTGGTAGAAGAAAATTGAAAACTACATATTTCATGTTTTCCCTCTCATGCATTGGTAGCTAAATGATCTTCCAAAACTATTTCAATTGGATGATAGTCTACAGACTCGAAACATGGGGTCATTCGCACAAATGCCTCTCTATTTTGATGTGATCTTTAATTTTTGTTTCTTAAATTTGTGTTCTTTAATTTTCGACCTTCATTTTTTTGCCCTGTATAATTATGATTTCGCAAAGCATAGTTAGTGTTTAGCTTCGACATATGTATCATAACAACCCACAAATTATGCCGGACAAGACATAACTTTTAACACTCAACAAAATCTTAAAAAAACATAATTTCAGATTTCGGCGGGCATAGTTAGCGTCTAACTATGATATATGTATCATACCATCCACACAAATTATGCCGTATTATGCATAATTTTCAACACTCAACATAATCTGGAAAAAAATACTACAAAATTATGCCGCATAACTTAATCCTACATAATTGATGCCAAGCCAGGGAAAATTTCAGTTTTCGAAGATAATTTTTTTGCTAAATAGGCCTAAATATTTTCATAAAATAGATAGCAAAGGCAAAAATTAAAGACCAGTGCGTGAAGCACTATCCGTGCCAAAAAATGCGAAACATGTCAACTGGGCTACCAGTCAGGCCCAATACAGTAAACTGTAAAAGGGGCTAGGCCAATCAAGTAACGAAACAGGACAGCCCGGTTCCATGCAGGCCCAGATTTAGTTGGAGAAATCTCATATTGGGCTGGCCATTGCACATTCGATGATAAATCCCATGAGCAAAAAAGGAGGAAGAGAAATGAAAGTGCAGAAAAATGAGTAAAAAGCCCTATGCCTAGTAGTCTAGTAGAACCATGTTAGCAAATGAAATTTGAACTTGCATTTATTGTTTTAGTGGAACGTAAATTAGATAATTAACTTTGTGATATCATCGCTAATTTTGTGATATCATCGGAATTAAGATCATTGTAAATAAAGCATCATTCTAGTTAGAAAAATTGTTCGATACTTGTGTTAGTAGAAGTTAGGAGAATAATCGAGATGCCTGCAAGTTGACTCAGACATCACCGTTATTTAATAAAAGAAGTATTTATAAGTCGATTTTATAATCACAGACGAATATTTACAATTAATAATGTTATGGACACCTCTCACGCATGAGGTTTTAATATTACATTTGTTGGAAATTTAACTATGTGGGTTTGAGTTTTTCCCTTCTTTAGTGAGTTAAACATGTGGGCCCCACATGTCGGAAAAAATGTTTATTCGCACATGCCTAATCTACTAAATGAGTAGATGATATTAGTGTCAAGTATCGTCAAATTTCGTTAAGGAATGAAAGAGATATTGGTACACAAAGTAAAGTATTTGAGACATGAATAGATGGATTGTCTTGGCCAAAATGACAAATCTCCCACATAGGTAGAAGATTGAAGGATTGAACACTATATAAGCTCTATTTTTTAGTAAGGGTTTGGGACCCCAAGGGGTAACCCATGTGTTTAGAAGAGGGAGGATCTAGGTGAGCTTGGGTTCGGGGCTAAGCCCCACACGCGCACCGCCACTCGCCCGTCCGGTCCGGCTCGGGCCACGGGCTGTGGGATGTGGGATGTGTCCTGTCTTCCGTAATTTTCTTTTTGGTCCCTGAAGATTTCGGAAACGAACTCTTCTGTTCTGTTCGAAATATAGAGAATATACAGAAACAGAAACACATACATATCCTCTCATCTTCATCAATCTGTTATATATTTATTTTTTCTTCGCTAGAATCAACCTTACTTGTTTTGTATTATTGATTGTTGTTGTTTTATCTAGGGAGTCTATTGTCCATTTACCGTAAAAAAAATATATACTGGACAATTATATCTTAAAAACAGAGAGTCATCTCTCGACTCAGCCTTCCTTTTTGTTTAACCTTTCTGACACCATTTTTACATATTGTTTAAGACAAAAATTTATGAGTGTTCGAAAGATGTTTGTTTCAAACTTTGTTTCTGCTTCCGCTTCTGCTGCTGCTACTCAAGGGAATGTTGTTGTCCCTGCTCCTGCTTGTTTCCAATGAGAACACCCATAAAAGTTTATGGGTACAAATTTCAAGAGATGACAATAAAAGATGATGTTCTATCTTACTACATTGAACCTGTCACGTTTTCTGACAGAAGATCCTCCTTCTGGTGGAGATGCAATAGACACTCAGTCTAACACAACGGCTGAAGTGGGCGAAGATATCCAGGTCACAAATGCCCTGAAGTTAACTCTGAATGCCTGGAATCATAGTGATTTAATGTGTAAAAACTGTATTCTGAATGGTTTGTCGGATACACTCTATATTGTGTATTGCACCGTGAAGACGGTAAAAGAGTTGTGGGAAAAACTTGAGAAAAAATACAGCGCACAAGATGCGGGTACTAAGAAATTAATCGTTGGAAAGTTTCTTAAATTTCAAATGGTGGATGGTAAATCAATGAAGCCAAATGAACAGTTTCTGATTGCGTATTTGATTGAGAAATTGCCTCCATCATGAAACGAGTTCATGAGTTATCTCAAACTAAAGACAAAAGAAATGGGGTTTGAAAATCTTATTGTCAAACTGCAAATAGAAGAGGACAATAAAAGAACTATATCTAAGGGAAATCAGCCAATTGAGGCAAAAGCGAATCTGGTTGATTCGAAGGGAAACGCTAACAAAAAATGCAAGTACCGAGGAGACGGCAAAAGGCAAACGATAGAGAAGTTAAAAGAAAACTGCCATCACTGTGGAAAGCCTTGCCATATGATCAAAGAGTACCGCAAACTGAAGCGGGAACGGAAGGAAAAAGTCAAGAACAAAGGCAAGGCCAAGGCTAACATTGTGCAAGACAAATATGATTCTTCGAACCTTGACGACATGATTGTGGATTTCTCTGTTGTAGTGCTGGAGGCAAATCTGGTGGAGAATCTATGGCAATAGTGGATAGACACGGGTGCAACCCGTCACATCTGCTCTGACAAGAGTGCATTATCCTCTTACCGCCCAATCTCGAGCAAAAAGTTGTCCATGGGCAACGACGCTACCTCAGAAGTGCAAGGGGTTGGAAAGGTTGTCCTAAAAATGACTTCAGGCAAAGAGCTTACTCTGGAGGAAGTGATGTACGTCCCTGACATCCGCAAGAACTTGGTTTCAGGGCCACTGTTGGTCAAGGCTGGCTTTAGAATTATTTTTTAGTCCAACAAATTTGTAATAACTAAGAATGATATATTTATAGGAAGGGGCTTCGCATGTGACGGCCTCTTCAAAATGAATACTATGTCTGTAATCCGTTCATCTAATGAAATAAAGCCTTCTACCTACTTGCTTGAATCCTCTAATTTATGGCATCATAGATTAGGACATATTAACTACAAATCAATTCAAAAGTTAGTAAAGTTTGAATTGTTGCCTTCCTTCGACATAAACCCTCAACATAAATGTGAGGTATGCGTAAAAGCAAAATTAACCAAATCATCTTTCCATTCAGTCGAAAGAAACATCGTCCCTCTAGAACTTATTCACACCGACATATGTGATTTAAAGTCTATGCAAACTAGAGGGGAGAACAAGTACTTTGTGACTTTCATTGATGATAATACAAGGTATTGTTATGTTTACTTGTTTAAAAGTAAAGATGAAGTATTTGAAGCATTTAAACGTTACAAAGCAAAAGTTAAAAATCAACTAAACTTATGGATTAAGGCAATTCGTAGTGATAGAGGGAGAGAATATGTAGCACCGTTTGAGGAACACTTTGCTCAATTCGGCATTGTTCATCAAATGACCGCTCCTTACTCGCCTCAGTCTAACAGTATTGCCGAGCGCAAAAATCGTACGTTAAAGGAAATGATGAATGATTTACTTATCAATTTCGGTTTAGCCTAAAACATGTGGGGTGAAACGATTCTTACGGCTAATACAATTTTCAATAGAGTTCCGCATAAAGATAAGGATAAAACTCCATATGAATCATAAAAAGGAAAAAAACCCACTTACAAATATTGGAAAGTGTGGGGTTGTTTGGCAAATGTCGAAGTACCTAAACCAAAACAGGTCAAAATTAGACCTAAGACTGTAGATTGCATATTAATCGGATATACAAATAACAGTAGTGCTTATCGCTTCTTAGTGTATAAGTCGAAGATACTTGATAACCACGAGGGTACGATTATGAAATCAAGGAATGCTGAATTCTTTGAACAGATCTTTCCTAGAAAGGAAAAAGAAATAATTTTGCTCAAACGAAGTTATGAACAAAATGGTCAAAATCAACAAGACCCGGGAGTTTCTGATTATCCGGAACTAGACGTTCCAGATCTACAGGACTAAAAAATTATTGACTATCCGAAACTTAATGTTCCAGTCCTACAAAACTTAGGTGTTCTAGAGGTTGAAGCAAGACAAAGCAAAAGGGCCAGAAAGGACAAAACATTTGGTCTAAATTTTCTAACCTATATGGTTGAAAATGAATCGTGGACAATTAAGAAAGCATTGTCAACTCCATAAGCACCGCTTTGAAAAGAAGCTATAGAAAGCGAAATAGCTTCCATCATGCAGAACCATACTTAGGAAATTGTTGATCTTCTTCTAGGAAGCAAACCTTTGGGTTGTAAGTGGATACTCAAAAGAAAGTACAAAGCAGATGGAACTATTGACAAACATAAGGCCATATTAGTAGTCAAAGGCTACAGACAAAAGAAAAACCTCGATTACTTTGACACATACTCCCATGTGTCTAGATTAACGTCCATAGGGGTATTCATATCCATTGCAGCTTTGCGTGACCTTGAGATACATCAAATGGATGTTAAGACACCCTTCCTAAACGAAGAGTTGAAAGAGAAAATATACATGGAACAACCCGAGGGGTATGTGGTTCCAGGACAAGAAAAGAAAGTATGTCGACTTGTTAAGTCTCTGTACAGACTCAAACAATCCCCGAAACAATGGCATGAAAAGTTTGATAATACTTTATTATCAAAAGGTTTCTCCATAAATAAATGTGATAAATGCATCTATATAAAATGAACTATGACTTATTTGTCATGATATGCCTTTACGTAGATGACATGCTCATCACCGGAAGTAATCTAAACTTGATCCTGAAAACCAAGAATATATTGAAATAATGTTTCGACATGAATGATGTGAGTATTGCAGATGTAATATTAGGAATTAAGATTTCTAAGACATATGACAGACTGATTTTATCTCAATCTCATTATATTGAAGATGTTTTGAGGAAATTTGATGTATTTGACAGTCCCTTATGAAGTCACCAATGCATATGAATCATAGAATTGATAAGAATCGTGGTGCACCCGTATCCCAAGAGCGATATGCGCACGTCATTGGTAGCTTAATGTACATTACAAACTGCACCCAATCCGATATCGCTTATCCAGTCAATAAGTTGGCTAAGTTTACTCGTAATCCTGGAAATGATCATTATAAGGCGTTAAATTGGATACTACGATATCTGAAATATTCGCTGACTTACGGATTACATTATTTAAGATATACAACTGTATTGGAAGGATACAATAATGCAAACTGGATATCGGACATAAAGAACACCAAATCCACTGGTGGGTAAGTTTTCACAATTGGTGGTGGGGATGTGTTTTGGAAGTCCTCTAAGCAAACATGCATCGCCCAATCCACATCCAGAAGAAGCATAATGGCTTCATGACTTCTTAGAGGATATCTCTTACTGGGATAAACTCGTACCTTCGGTGATGATTCATTGTGACAGCCAATCAGCTTAAGGAAGGGCACATAACAGTATGTACAACAACAAGTCTAGACATATTCATCGGAGACATAAGACCGTTAGGTAGTTGATCACCACGGGTGTCATTTTCATTGATTACGTCAAATCAAAGGATAATATAGTAGATCCATTAACTAAAGGCCTACTCAAAGATCAAATATTCTGTCTGTCTAGGGGAATGAGCTTAAAACCTAAACAATAATTTTTTTTATGGTGGTAACCCAACTTTACTGACTGGAGATCCCAAGAATTTGATTCAATGGGACAACTAAACTGTAGAGGTTCAGTTTTAGCGCTTCACTTAAAGCAAGAGCACTTCAGATTATTATTCTTTAAAGAAATATAATTCCAAAAGTTGTTCCCGCGATAGACATTAAGTGCTCTGCATAATGGTAAATGATAAGTTTATAAAACTTTTAACGATTTCTAAGACTTGCAAGTGGGGTATAGCAGAATACCTTATAGGAGATCACTTATTTAAGTGCGAAGACATGCCGCTTCAAATGTACGCACTTAAGAATCCAAGAGTTGTCCATGGCCACAACAGACAAAACTATAAGAAGAAATGAATAAGGGGAGTTGTTGTGTTGATATCATTGTCTTGATTTACACTAAACACTGCCGGTTCAAGACATCACATTCACCGCGCAGTAAGTAAATCCGATGGGAATCGACTAAGTAAGGTTCAAAGCCGAAAGCTACCTTCTCTGATGCAATATCTTTCCGCTGAAAGATTGTTGAACTTTGGCACCCTGTGTGCACCAATTCTCTTTCAAGAGGGGATTGTTGGAAATTTAACTATGTGGGATTGAGTTTTTCCCGTCTTTATTGACTTAAACACATGGGCCCCCGCATATCGGAAACATCATTTCTTTGCACATGCCTAATCTACTAAATGAGTAGATGATATTAGTGTCAAGTATCGTCAAATTTCGTTAAGGAATGGAAGAGATATTGGTACACAAAGTAAAGTATTTGAGACATGAATAGATGGATTGTCTTGGCTAAAATGACAAATCTCCCACATAGGTAGAAGATTGAAGGATTGAGCACTATATAAGCTCTATTTTTTAGTAAGGGTTTGGGACCCCAAGGGGTAACCCATGTGTTTAGAAGAGAGAGGATCTAGCTGAGCTTGGGTTCGGGGCTAAGCCCCACAAGCGCGCCGCCTCCCGCCCGTCCGGTCCGGCTCGAGCCTCGGGCCACGGGCCACGGGCTGTGGGATGTGTCATGTCTTGCGGAATTTTCTTTTTGGTCCATGTAGTATTTCTTATTTACACTTTGGTCCCTGCAGATTTCGAAAATGTTGCAACGGTTCGAAAGATTTCAGAAGCAACGACCCTCCTCTTCACCTATAAATTGAACATTACTGTTCAATTTAAACAGATAACGAAAACTCTTTTGTTCTGTTTGAAATACAAAGAATATACAGAAACAGAAACACACACAAATCCTCTCCTCTTCAGCAATATGTTATGTATTTATTTTCTTCGCTAGAATCAACCTTACTTGCTTTGTATTGTTGATTGTTGATTGTTGATGTTTTATCCAGAGAGACTATTGTCCAAACCGTAAAAGCATACATACGGGACAATTTTATTTTAAAGACAGAGAGTCATCTCTCGACTCAACCTTCCTTTTTGTTTAACCTTTCTGACACCGTTTTTACCTACAACATTGCTACAATATTTAAGCTTGTCGCAAGAACTTGATGTTTCCAGAAATATAAATTTGTGCACTGAGATATGAGTAGTTTTCTCTCTCTAGGTATTATTCTCAACTAGTTTAGAACTGACGCGTGGTTGTTTCGATAAATATCGTTCATTCTAATCACATTTATTGAAAAGGGAGGTGATATGAAACATGATTGGATTGATTTATTTTAAGTGTTTAATGGTTGAGTAAGATAAAAAAAATGTTTTAAGCACTTATTTTAAGCCAAAATAACAAACATATAAGTTAGTATTTCTAACTTATAAGCCATAAGTTATAAGCCCATCCAACCAAAAAGACGAATAATGTGGTGTTTCAATGATAGATAAAAAAAGAACTTCATAAGCCCAAAAAAAAAGAAAAAGGGAACTTTCTGAATTCCGATACCTGTATCCATTATTGTTGTGGTTACATGCTCAAGCTTTTTCTAATTCCCAACAAACAATACCAGGTGGAATTTGATTCATTGCTAGTTAAAACAAGTAGTATATGTCTTTAATATGCAACTATCATATAGAATCAGAAAGCTTATCTAGTTCCACAAATGCAAACACTAAACAAGAAAATATGACCTGAAACAAGAACATTAAGAAAACATCATCTAGATTGATCCTCATCAAAGTGGAAATGTAAACACTAGAGAGAAACTCACATGAGATAAAAAAAGACTCAAACATGTCAATGGAAATCTTACTAACAAAAGTTCATCCTACAAATATTATGTTACGAAACAAAAAAACAAGAGAGAAATGAAAAACCACACAATGAGAACTAAGTTTAATCTCACTTCCTACATCTCCAAGACGAAACGGAGAAAAGGGCTCGATCTTGCCAGCATATCACCACACAATCGTTCTCTTCTTTGATCTTGTAACCTTCACAACTATAACTCTGCAACAACCTTCTTGCCTGCAACATCGCGTAATAACTCAAAGGCACATTTCTAAAACCGGATGTATCAAATCTTTGGAACCATTTTTCGAGCTTTTCATGCCTCTCCTTTCGTTCGATCCCTTCACATGCTATAATGTTCTTGATCTCCTCACCTAGTAGCATCTTTTCCACCTTTAATCTCTCCAATGACGTTCTTGGTAGCGTTGATTCTAGACAATCGAATAATGCAGCATAAAAATGTAAAGACTCCGAAAGCCTCTCCATAAGCGTTGTTCCGTTATGGTTAGAATCTTGTTCTGTTACCACCATGACCTTTGGTGATAAACCCCACAAAGCATTTAGGAAACTATCCATCTTTGCTGAACCAGTTGAACATAGCGGGGATGAAGAGGCCGTGTCATTGCCTGGACTATAACCATTAGCGATATCTTTTGAATGCTTAAAAGTCAATGAGGAATTCTTTTCATTATCATGGCCAAGAAGGGTGTGCAATTGCATAACTGAACTAATCGCGAGAGCCTCACCTGTTTTCACGCGAAGTTTCTCAACATCAAGATTTTCCAATTTGCTAACTACTTGATGGAACTGAAAAGGGATATCAAGCTTTTCTGCTTCTTCAGTAAGCACATGTGCCATTTGATCCAACGCCTCTTTTTGCATGTGAACCCCGGTAATACGCAAATGGGGCGGTCCATCAGGACGAGCACTTAAGTCCTGAAGCAGCGCGCGCCATTGCAAGGGTTCAGCAGCATTAAGATCAACAATATGAACCATCTTTTCACCTTCCATAGCTTCAATTATCGCTTGATTTGTGACCACAAACGCCACTTTCAAGAACGGAAAGAACTCGAAAAACATCTTCCTTACCAAAATATCTTCTGAGACAACCGATAACTTAGTGGAACACAAGGCCTTATAAAGACCAGCCCAACTTCTTAAAACCCTATCAGCTAAAGCCTGAGTAAAATATGAAGCAATTCTTTGCATAGTGTCTCCATTAGGAGATGCAAGTTGGGAAATATGGTCAAGTGCTATATTAGCATTCTCAAGGCTACCAGAAGCAACATGATTAGCACAAGCAAGTAAAAGGTGTATTAAATACAACCCTCTTTCTTCAGATTTTAGCTCCTTAAGCCATTGATTTGATGAACCCAAGCTAGGTGATGGTGATGACATAATGGGAAATATTTGAAGGGGTGATGATGAAGTCACAGATGATGAACCATCAGCTTGTAACATTATCACAAAAATCACAACAAGGAATTGTTGGTCCCAATATAACAATAGAAAAACTCACACACCTCAAGGCGGTTGAATGATTTTTTTTTTTGAATCAAGACATAAAAATTCAACTTGGATGCAATACTAAAAGTAGGTGAAACAAGGAAAAGAGACTGAATCAACAACTACTTCAGTCCAAAGCGTAATAGCTCAGCAGAAAAGCAAAAATGAATGTGGAAAATGAAATCTTGGCTCAGTTGTTGACGAATAACCAAACAGAAAACAGAGTAAAAACAGAGCAAAAGTAACAAATTTGGCAAGAACTCACCAAATAGAGGAAGAATAACCAAATCCTTTAAGGGTTATTTGAATCATCAAAAACCCATAAAAACCCAAAAACAATTCCTCACAAATCACTTTCTATAGTGACAAATTTGGCAAGATTTGAGAACAGAGTAAAAGCAGAGCAAAAGTTACAAATTATAGCAATAAGAACAAATTCCTTTAAGGGTTATTCAAATCATCAAAAACCCACAAAAAAGCACAAAACAATTCCTCACAAATCACTTTCTATAATGAGAAATATCAAATATTTGCTAAAACTAGCAGTTCAAGAATCAAGACTGTTTTTTTTTAACTTGCTAGTGAATTGGGATTTTTAGGGTTTAATTAAAGATGTGTTCAGAGAGAGAGAGAGAGTTGTGTCAGGTTATGAAAGAGTTCTTCATGGCTACGTTTGTCGACAATGGCGTGGGTGTGGTTTTTGTCCTTACTGTTTTATTTATTGTCTTTTTGCAATTTTTTCAGAAGAATATGGAATTTGTGAGAAAAATAAGCTCCCTTTTTTGGCCCTTTGTATTGAGCTTTTATTAGTCTTTCCAAAATTTATCTAACCCCCCCCCCCCGCAGGGGCGGATTTAGAGAGTGGAGAGGGCAATTCACGGTAAAAAAATATATTATATATACATGATATATTTTTTGTGTTTAGTATATATATCAATTTTTGAATAACATGAAAAAATGCAAAATGTTAGTTCAATCGTCTAGGTGTTCAAAATCATCTCTAGTATCCTAAGTTCAATTCTTAGAGATAACATTATTTTTTTCTATTTAACTTTTGTTATTTTTTTTGAGTCCCTTAGTAAAATTTTGAATTCGGCACTGTCCCCATACCACCTTTATTCATACAAGAACTTATTTTTGTTGTTAATCAAAACTTAGGATTAGTATTTTAGTTTGTCTTAATTATGATAGTTGATTACTTTACCTTATAATTGAAAAGTCACGGAGTGAACAACTCATTATTTAGAACTTAGTGAGTAATAATGTCATTTTCTACTCTTGACTACTTAATATCAGATGTCTATATTATTATTTGAATCAGTCATAAAGATCAAACCATACATTACATGTTGTTTTTTATCACTAATTCAAAATTTAAATACAACGAACTTTTATTTATTTTACCTCATCTTTTTAGTTAATGAAAAGATTCTTTAAATAATTATGTATCATGTCAATTAAACCCTACGACAAAACATTATAGAAATTTTCACCTCAAGTTAATCAATATATATTATTATCTAAAATTTATTTTTCATTATGACAAACTAGTGTAGTTTGATATAATAAGCGATTATGAATTAATTCTTTTAAGAAAAGAATCATTTCAGTTGTTATTTGAAATTCTTCTTCCTATGCTGAAAAATTCTTTTAACTTAACTTTATTAACCACTAAAAGAGGAAAAAGGTGAAATGCTTTGTTACATAGTCATTACCTTTTTTTTTTTTTTTTGATAATCCAGATTTTCGCGCCATACCGACTACTTCACCCAGATACCCAGACGCCCCGGAGGTAATAGCCAATCGATCAATGAGACAACGCCAAATTCCCCAACACGCACTTCTTCGCCATGAATCGAACCCACGCCGTCTACGCCAGAGCCTTTATACGCCAGACTTTGCACCGACTATGCCCCGGAGGACGCATAGTCATTACCTTTAATTACTACTTATTATGAGTTTATGAGATCCGAATTTGAATAAATTGAGGTCCAATATGATGTCGAACATAATAAAAATTTAAAAAACAAAATCAAAGCATATTGAATAAATTGAGGTCCAATATGGCCAATTGATATTTGTCTTCTTTTTTCCTATTAATAACAAGACAAAGAGGCAAAAGAGTTAAAGAAACAGCCAAATGTAGACTCCACCATTTATGGTTTTTGTCACCCACTTGTTAGACTCTTAACCACAACAAAACAATGAATAGAAAATTTGACTGGTTTTTGAAGTTCTGTGGGATATTATAGGCAACCGACCACCTTTTTTTAATTTGACTCAATGCATATGCTGCCTCTAAAATTATCTTCTTCTTTTTACCGACACATCAATTAAACGGTGTTTATGTTAAATGTATGAACTTGATTTCAAATGTGTCTATCAAACACAATCCGACTTATACATAATATATATATGATGAGTTTTATTTTTATTAGCCTTACGCGTGAATATCAATTTCCTCGTACGTGGAAAATTCAACCAATTAAAAGGTTCGCCTATTTTAATTATACACATTAGATATTAAGTTTTGATTTTGATTTTGATTTTTTAGGTTTCAATTTTGGTTTCTTATTTTTCAGTTTTTGATTTTTTTTTTCAGTTTTTATTTCTTATTTTTCATTTTTATTATTCAGTTTTCAGTTTTAGTTTTCAATTTTAATTTCTTATTTTCCAGTTTTGTTGTTTGATTGGTTTAAGTGGTGGTTCTTCTCTTGTATAATATAGTAGCTCACTTCTTCATATCTGATGTATAAAATTAAAATGGGTGGAGTGTTTTAATTAGTTGAATTTTCCACGTAGGATGCGATTGATATTCACGCGCAAGACTAAAAAAAATGAAACTCACCATATATGATATGTAAGTTGAATTATATTTGATACACACGCTTGAGACCAAGTTCAGAGGTTTAATAAGAACAACACTTAGTTAAGATGTCAAAATAAACAAGTTTAGAGGGCTGGATATGCATTAAGCCTTTTCATTTTATTCTTCTTGAAATTTTTGAAATTTAGAGAGAAATCTTAAAGCTAGTGTTGAAAGAATAAACTGTTAAAGAGTGCCACGTCGTCTATTGGTTTGGGTCAGTTTGAATTTCGTTATGGGCTTTGGGCTCATACCAACACTCTTTCCATCCATAGGTCTGTTTATTTGTCAATGGGCTATTTACCTGAGCCCTATAACTTATGGAAATGGCATGGGATGGCCCCTTTAGCGCCGGTATTCAAAATCTAGCCACAATTAGAAATACAACAACATAATCCGTGTAATAACACACAACGGGGGTATGTGAGGTAAGATGTACGCATATCTTACATTTACCATTGTGGGGTAGAGAGGTTTCCGATAGACCCTCGGCTCAAAAGAACGTAGCCACAATTGCAACTTGCCTTAAAACATAAAAGCACTCAGCAACTCATTTCCTTTCTCAGCCTCGGCTTCTCTCTTCAACCTTTTTATACGGTTGAAAACATTTCAACAATTTTTATACTATTCTTGCTCATTTTTGTAAATTTCATACAAAGAGAATTTTCGAACTCATAATACACCTTGGTGCATCTAAACTAATCACACAATATACTTTCAAGAACGGATACTCATAGAAAAAAAGGAAAATAAAATTAAAACAATCAAAGATTTATCGGATGCTCAAATCGAACAAAAAGAAAGAAAAAGTCCTTTTTTTCTCACTCTTTATGTAGTTGTACTTTGAAGACCAAATCAATTTCGATCTCATGAGCTGGACCTTCGAAAGTCTTAATATAAGCAAAAGGGATTCATATATCTTCCCGTTATAGAACGTGCAAGATTTTAAACCTTAATACATTACCTACAATAAAAGTAAACATGTTAGTAATAGAACCTTCTTCAAAAATGTATAAAGGATAAGCTACATTAGCAATTAGGCCAAACTCATCGGCGGCTTCTTGTGGTCGTCAAGATCTTTCACTTAGACACCTTAATTAAATCTTGTTCCATTTAGACACCTGAGTTGGACCCCACTATATATATATATATATATATATATATATATATATATATTAAATTTCATTCTTCTTCTTCATTTTTCATTTTTTTTTTGTATTTTTTATTTATTTCTTCTTCTTCTTCATTCTTTTCTCTACCATCACGGATATTCCCGCCGCCGCTACCAATACCGGAAAAAAAATCAATTACATTTTTAATTCAACTCAATTTCTTGCTCTCTCTCTCATAGTAAACAGAAAAAAATCAAAGGAACTCGAAACACCATTAAAAAGTTCTTTAGAAAGTTTGAAGGTTTAAAATGAGTTACTTTATTTGATAAATTTTTTGAGAAATTAATGTTGGGGTTATCTTCGCGTCTTCGTGGAGAATCTTTAGCTGAAGTTATAACAAATTTGGAGGAGTCTTTCTTAAAATTTTGGATTAAAATTGTGGTTGGAACAAGAGCACACATGTAAATGGTGAAGAACACTAAGAACATGATTTCAATTTTTTTCTTTTGTTAGTAAATGGATTTTTTTGTGTTAATAATGTGTAGTGTTTAAAAAATAGATTTTTCTTTTCTTCTCTTAAATATTTGTTTTACTCAAAATTTATTTTTATATTATTATGAGATCAAATGACACATGTCATAATTTAATTTGTCATGTCATCGGCGAGTGTGTTACACACACATTACATATTTGGTTGATTCAGTGAAAAATGTCTAGATGGCACATTCGGACCCTACCTCATGTGTTTAAATGGAACAAGATTTAGTTGAGATATTTAAATGAAAGATCTTGACGACCACAAGGGGACGCCGATAGGTTTGCCTAGCAATTTGTTACACCTTGTATTTTGTACATCGACGTCATCGTATTGGTAGCCGACATAGGTTCGGAGAGGGTGAGATCCCTCCAATAGACTATTAATGATTTGCGGGAGTATTGAGTATGTCCCAGAAGAGTTTAAGACTTATCGGATCGACATAAGTATGTATCGACGAAAAGTTAGCCTTCAGAGGACTCTGCGGAACACAGAGCATGATCTGTGAATCGCAAACCATGTCTGCGAACCGCGAATGGTCAGCAAAATGTGACAAGGACTTGGGTGACCTGAGGCAAAGTCTACGACACCACCTGTGGTTCACAGGCAGTGTCTGCGAATCACATATCATGCCGCAGGTAGTGGTCGGTGCATTCTTATTCGAAATGTTATATATAGACCCTAACTCGACTTTCACTTTATTAAGTCATATTTTTCATATCATATGAACCCTAAAACTCTCCCAAATACTCTCAAAGGAGTTCTCCATCATTGGAGCTTAAATCTCAAGTAAATAAAGTGATTTCTTTCTTAAGGAAGGTTAAAGATCCTCTTGTTGATCTCTCCATCTTGTTGGATAAGCTTAGGAGCTAATTGAATCTTGAAGGAAAGCTTGTTAGGAGTGTTCTTGATGCCAGGGTAAGATTTCATAACTTCCTCATGTCTTCTAATCCTTATGCACCTAGTTAACAAGTTGAATAAGATAACTTGTAAGTTTTCTTCATTTACCAACGTGGAACACATGTCATTTAACAAATAACCATCCATCATTCTATGTCTCAAACATTCCACTTACGTACCAATATCTCTTTCATTAACGAAATTTACGATACTTGGCACTAAGATTGCACGTGTGTAGAAACAACATTTCCGACGTGCGGGGCCCAATTGTTCGAGTCATAAATAATGGGATAAACTTAATTCCACATTAGTAAATTTCCAACAGTTTATCCATAAAAATTAGCTGGTAATGATGACAAAAGAGAAAGGAAGAGTTCCCTATCCATCTTATACAATCAAGGTTCATCAACGTCAGTCAAGTCACATTATCAATTTTCATATTGCGCTATGCCTATCTATATTAACCTTTTCTACCCTATATGATGAACCACAACACTGATGAAGAAATAACTAAAAAGAATCAGAAAGAAAGAAACAACCAAGTGGACATATAGCTCTCATGTTTGCATAGCTAGGATCCAAATTAGGAGCTTCAAGACCACGTAAAGAATTAGTTAACCACTCAAATGCCTCAATGTTTTGAAGCAATATTGCCTCATCAAATGAATCACCTGTTAAAGATGCTAGGCATACTATTAAATAAGAATGATCAACTAGAAATATTAGTTTATTTAGGGTGTCCATTAACAAGCTCATAGACAAAAAGAGAGACCTCAGAGGGTATACGCAATCTCGCAAGAAGCTTATCAAGTTCCTCAATCAATGCTTTGTTGTTAACTGACTGCATTTCTAGCTTGTTGTTGCGGCTCTCTATCTGCATAGGGAAAGGATCAGCAGTGCAAGCAAAGGAGATCATACATCAAATAATAGACTGTCAACATTCTAATGCAAATGCATATTTGAATATGTATGTGTAATGTAGCATACTCAGTCTTATAACAACTAGAACCATGCAAACGTAGAATTATCATCCTTTTTCCCCGAAACCATATATACAGAAAGGCTGACTTCTAGATAACCAATCTTGGTTCAAGTAGGTAAGGAAATGATATTATCTTTTTTTTTTTGATGAAGTAAGCAAATGGTAAAGAATGAATCTTGGGTCTAACTCAACCCAAAAGCTAGTTTGCAAGGAGTCCATGTTTTCATTCCATATCCGATGTGGGACTCTTAACACTTCCCGCACTCACAGACCTTGTTAACTGGAGCGTGAATAATATAATTTGAGGGCCCCACATCCGTGAACAAAGAATTGGATTGAAATGTGTCTGGCTCTGATACCATGTAAATAATGTATTTTGGGCCTAACTCAACCAAAAAAACTAGCTTATGAGGGGAGGATTGTCCAAGTTCATATAAGGAGTCCAAATTATCATTGCATTTCCGATGTGGAACTCTTAACACAAATGATATTATCTAGGTTTATCCATTGGTCATTACGTTGGAAAAAAACTACAAAACTATATATTAGATAAAGCTGTCAATGTACCTTTTCGGCCTATTATCCATATTAAGAATCTCTTCTTGCTATGTGTTGGAGTTTCACATAAAAGGAATTTCCGAACTCATAATAAGCCTTTTTAGTACAAATCTAAATTAATTAGGACAATAACTGATGTTTAAAAAAGAGGAAAATATAAAAATTTAAAACAATCAAAGATTTATCGGATGCTCAAAAGAAAGCCATTAAGCAGGTTGTGTGCGGGTTTCGGAGAAAGGCCCGACAATAAGTATCGGATGATCAAACCAAACAAAAAAAAATCTTATATTTTTACGCTACGCTTTATGTAGTCGTACTTTGATGACCAAAATACCCTTTCCTTATTAAAGGAGTACACAAATTCTACCTCTCTTCTCAGTCTTCAACCCCATTTTCTAGGGTTTCTATTCCCCACACACATCATCCAATTTCCGGCCGCCATGTCTCCAATTTCCGGCCGCCACGCGCCGTCGGAGCTAACCGCAGAAGGAATCGCAGCCTCCGGTCTCACATCGGAGAAACTATCCTTACCAACTCTACAATCAAAAATGAAATGCGATCCAGAAGGTTACGAATCCGAACTAATATTAGTATACGAACAATTCAAATCATCAATGAATCTATTCGAAGAACAAGCAGCATGTAGTTTCACTTCACTTAGTGGTGTATCAACTGATTCAACTGTATCAAAGGATTTAGGTGATCGATCAATGTTTTTATCACATGTAACACCTTTTTACCCTAAATTACTTGTTAATTTTCCTAAAGAGTTGGCGATATTGTTAAAATCTTCGGCGAAGACTTTGCCTCCCGGATTACGTGTTCATGTTACTCAAGCTTTGATTTTGCTCATTAATCGAAAGGTATTGCTTCGTTTCGATTACGTGTTGATGTTTTTTTTTAATATTTAATTGAATATATAGTGCTAAATGCTTTAGTTGCGTTTTATATGTGATGCTGTTTCACATTCCTTAGTTTCGTTTCATATATGTGATGCTGATTGATTGAGCACATAGTAACGGTTAAAAAGAGAAAAGTATTGATTTTACTCATTAATCGAAAGTTAAAGCAGTTATTTGACTCATTAATCGAAAGTTAAAGCTGTTATTTGACTCATTAATCGAAAGGTATTGCTCATCAATTTGATTTTTGTAATGTTTAATTGAACGTAAAGTATGCATGCTTTAGTTTCGTTTTATATGTGATGCTGGTTGATTGAGCACATAGTAACGTTCCTTAGTTTCGTTTTATATGTGATGTTGTTTGATCGAGCACATAGTAACATTCCTTAGTTTCGTTTTATATAGTAATTTGATGTGTTTTTTAATATTTGATTTAATATATGGTACATGTTCATGTTACTCAAGCTTTGATTTTGTTCATTAATCGAAAGGTATTACTCCTCAATTTGATGTTTTTTTAAATTTAATTGATATTATAGTACTCAATGCGTTAGTTTCGTTTTATATGTGAAGCTGTTTGATTGAGCATATAATTTAAAATTTGACTTGTGTAGAAATTATTGAAAGGTTTTGATTTTGCTCATTAATCAAAAGGTATTGCTCCTCAATTTTGATAATTTTTTAATATTTAATTGAACATATAGTACTAATGCATCTGTTCCGTTTTATGTGTGATGTTGTTTTGATTGAGCATGTAGTTCAAAATTTGACTTGTGTAGAAATTATTGAAAGGTTTTGATTTTGCTCATTAGTCGAAGCGTATTGCTCCTCAATTTGATGTTGTTTGTAATGTTTAATTGAATATATAGTACTAAATGTGTAAGTTTCGTTTTATATGTGATGCTGTTTGACTGAGCACATAGTAACGTTCCTTAGTTTCGTTTTATATGTGATGCTGTTTGATTGAACACATAGTAACGTTCCTTAGTTTCGTTTTATATGTGATGCTATTTGATTGAGCACGTAGTTTCATTTAATCGAAAGGTATTGCTCCTCAATTTGATGTTTTTATGATATTTAATTGAATATATAGTACTAAATGCCTTAGCTAGCGTTTGGACATAGATTCTGGAGCAGATTTTGAAAATTTATCTTCAAAAATCTGTTTGGCCATAGAATTTGGATCAGATTTTGAAAATCTGTCTTCAAAATATTTTCAAGTTCCAAAAACTTCAAAATTTTTCCAAGTAAAATCCATGTCCAAACACAACTTCAAGTTCCAAAAATCACAACTTCAAAAACTCAAATTTTCAAGTTTGTCTTCAAAATTTATGGTCAAACGGGAGCTTAGTTTCGTTATATATGTGATGCTGCTTGATTGAGCACATAGTTTAAATTTTGACTTGAAAATATTGAAAGGTTTTGATTTTACTCATTAATCGAAGGTTAAAGCAGTAATTTTACTCCTATTGAAAGGTATTTTTTCTCAATTTGGCGTTTTTTAATGTTTAATTGAACATAAAGTTTGAATGCATTAGTTTCGTTTTATATATGATGTTTGATTGAGCACGTAGTAACATAGTGGTTAAAAAGAGAAAGGTATTGCTCCTCAATTTGATTTTTTTTGAATATTTAATTGAACATAAAGTACTAAATTTTTTGTTTCGTTTTATATGTGATGTTGTTTGATTGAGCACATAGTTTAAAATTTGACTTGAAAATATTGAAAGGTTTTGATTTTACTCATTAATCAAAGGTTAAAGCAGTAATTTTATTTATATTGAAAGGTATTTTCCCTCAATTTGATGTTTTTTAATGTTTAATTGAACGTAAAGTACTATTGCTTTAGTTTTGTTTTATATGTGATGTTTGATTGAGCAATGAGCATATAGTAACGTAGTGGTTAAAAAGAGAAAGGTATTGTTCCTCAATTTGATGTTTTTTTTGAGTATTTACTTGAACATAGAGTACTAATGCCTCCGTTTCGTTTTATATGTGGTGCTGTTTGATTGAGCACATTGTAACGTAGTGGTTAAAAAGAGACAAGAATTGATTTTACTCATTAATGGAAAGGTATTGTTCATCAATTTGATATCTTTTTATATTGCATTGAATATATAATACTAATGCCCCCGTTTCGTTTTAGTTTTATACGTGATGCTGTTTGATTGAGCATATAGTTTAAATTTGCCTTCTGGACTACGTGTTCATGTTACTCAAGCTTTGATTTTGCTCATTAATCGAAAGGTATTGCTCCTCAATTTTTGATTTTTTGTTTAATATTTAATTGAACATAAAGTACGAATGCCTTACTTTCGTTATATATGTGTTGTTGTTTGATTGAGCACATACTAAGAACCTGTTTGGATTGGCTTATTTAAGGTGCTTTTACGTCAAAATAGCTTTTAAGCGCTTTTATAGTCTTTGGGTAAGATACCAAAATGCTTTTTAAGGACTTGTTCTTAAGACAAAATAAGCCAAAATGTGTTACTTGCTTTCCTGTTGTTTCTTATAATTGTTTGCAGATAACCTAATAGAAAATACCATGTTTTGTTGGTACGTGATGCAAAAGTAGTCTTAGATTTTTCTAAACCAAGGAAGTGCTGCTCGTCAATGGTTTTTCAATTGTCCCTTCAACTTCAAGGGAATCCATAAAATTTGAAGGATAAGGATAAGCTCAGTATGGCCTTGCCTAGGATGATGCCAAAATCAAGATTCCATTTTACTTTATCCTTTCTTGTTCATGTCAGCGATAATAATTCAATAACCAGTATCAAGCACCCAAGGGTGTGGGTTAGTGCTTAGTGAAGTGAGTTGAGAACCACGAGGGTCTCAAGTTCAAATCCTAGCAAAGGCAAAAAATACTAGGTGATTTCGTCCTATCTGTCCAAGCCCGGGTGGATATAGTTACCTGGAAATTATGCTGGTGGGAGGTAGTAGTTATTCTGTGGATAGTCAAGGTGCACGCAAGCTGGCGCACACACCACAATTTTTTTTTTCCAATAGTCCGTGCATCACATAGTAATTGACAGCTCACTCAGCATGTGTGTTTTAGCCATGAAAGAACCAATTGAATACCTTGTAATCAGATGGATAAGGGGCTAATGTAGATCAACATTGATGAAATATTACCCGACAAATTAAAAAAAGGAATTAACTTAGATCAACCTTGATGTTATGTTTTATTTCAGATTGTTGACATTGGGGAGACACTTGAATTGTTCATGGAGCTCCAGACTCTTGGGGATAGGGTTTTGAGAAAATTGGCTTTCTCACATATTGTCCATAGTATTCGGCGTATGAATCAGAAGCACAAGAATGATATGAAGAATCGGGCACTTCAGAATATATTGTTTGGCTTGCTACAGGTTTGGGTCTGCCTTTTCTTGTAATGCCTTCTGAATTTCTTTTTGGTTGAAGGTTGAAATTTTGCTTATTTGTAAATGTGATAGCAAGAGGATGAAGCAAAAGCAAAAAGATCACTCATCACACTTTGTGAGATTCATCGAAGAAGGGTGTGGTTTGATGATAGAACAGCAAATGCTATATGCTCGGCATGCTTTCATTCATCATCGAGGTAGGCTTTGTTGCTAATAGTTTTTTTTTGAGAATGGTAACATTTCTTTGTTGCTAATAGTTGCTCACTGCATTCATCACTTTACAACTAAAGCTCTTTGTACTTGTTTAAATTCCTCAGGATTATGATTGCCTCTTTATCCTTTCTTCTTGATTATGAGAAAATTGAAGATGACTCGGATGGTGATATGGCAGATAGTGAAGATGAGCAGACAGCCAATCCTCAGGTTGTCGTAAATAAAGAGGCTATTTACAAGGTTGGTTCTCATATTAAATCCTCTATAGGCATTCCTTATATAATACACGTCTGCGGAGCAATGATGCCTGCACTAGTGATTACAGTGAATGGTTTATAATTCTAAAGCGTGTCATTCATTTACATGGTTATTTAATCCATGTCAGCGTATTTGTTTCACTCTTTATTTTTTTTTAGTTCGATGAGATTATTGATCTTATTTGGCACTAGTATAGAATAACGGTCTGTTCAAGATGTAATGCATTCCAGTGTAGGTTGGAAAACATGCAGATGAGTTTTTGCATTCAGACCTGATCCTTCTGTTTTAGAGTGGATAATGAGTTTCCATATTTTGATCTTTGAATGTCGGAACAACGTACCACCGATGTCTCTGGTTTTCAATACTTAACTTAGTTCAAACTCTCAAGGGAGTAATGAAAGTCTGTCCTCAGTTGTGGTAAATATTCATCAAATCTGTTGTACTTACGACTACTTGCACATCTAGGCAAATAATAAGGGTACATCGTCCAGCAAAAAGAAAAAGCAAGCAAAGCTGCAGCGTGTCGTCCGCAGCATGAAGAAGCAGCAGCGCGTGCAATCCGAAAATAACAACACTAGTTATTATTCTCCATTAAACCACTTAAAGGATGCTCAGGTTTGTTTAGTTCTTAGTACTCTACGATGCAGTCTTTGTGATTTGGAATATGTGGAAAAGATACCTATAGTACATATTTTCTTGCAGGGATTTGCTGAAAAGCTGTTCTCACGTCTTCAGACTTGCAATGAGAGGTTTGAGGTAGATTACCTTTTGTTACTTTCTGTAGTTTTGCTTTGGTACGACTGAAATGGATTTCCCAATTGCATTTTTTTGTTCATTTCCCGTCTCTCTCCAGATTAAGATGATGATGCTGAAAGTAATTGCACGAACAGTTGGGCTTCATCACTTGATTTTGTTGAACTTCTATCCGTACCTTCAGAGATATGTTCAGGTATCTACTTATGAAATTTCCTTTGGCATAACAGCTGATATTTCTTTTGGCAGTGTACTTTTACATTCATACTTAAGGTTGGTGCGTGGGTGTGCTTATAATTGCAGCCCCATCAGCGTGATGTGACAAATTTGCTTGCTGCAGCGGTTCAGGCATGTCATGATATGGTACGGTGCTTTTTGTTCTGCAATTTCTTTATGTTTCTTTTGATAAACTTGCTAGCCTTCTCCTGCTCAGATGATATCTTATCTTGACAGGTGCCTCCTGATGCAGTTGAACCATTATTTAAACAAGTAGTCAATCAGTTTGTGCATGACCGTTCAAGGCCTGAGGTATTCAAAATGACCTCATATCTCATTAGGATCATATATGTTGTACGCAAATAAAATTCATGCTATATCTGTATCTGACATTTGCAGGCTATATCTGTTGGAATCAATGTAGTCCGAGAAATATGTTTACGCATGCCTTTGGTATGTACAAGGTTTCTCCCAAGTATTTGGCATTTAATACGTGTTCGTATATTCACAACTTTTGTCATTTCATCTTTTTTGTTTTAGTTGATGACAGAAGATTTGCTGCAAGACCTTGTGTTGTATAAAAAATCGAATGAGAAGGCCGTTTCTGCAGCGGCTCGATCACTTCTTACTTTGTTCAGAGAGGTACGAATAATTTCCCCTTTTCCCTCCTTAAATATGCATGTTAAGAATCAGCGAAGTTTTATTTCGTTCGACCGCAACAATTGCTTGCAGATTTGCCCTTCACTTCTAGTTAAGAAGGACAGAGGGCGCCCTACTAACCCAAAAGCAAGGCCTAAGGCATTTGGTGAGGTTAGTGTTGCCAGCAGCGTTCCTGGCATTGAGTTACTGGATCAGGAGGATAATGACAGTGATGATGATGTAGAGGAGGGGTCTGTTGGCTTGTCTGACGATGACAATCAAAGTGATGAAGATGTTGACTCTGGCAAAGAGGATGTCAATTGTGAAAATGATGGAGATAATGCTTCCGACAATGAGTCCGGTGATGATGATGAAATTGACGATGAATGTAATAGTGATGAAGAATTTTCAGAAGATGATGATGCAATTGATAGTGCCACTGAAGATGATGAGAGTGATGGTGAAGCAGAGGATATTGATGATAGTAAAATGCAGGATAATAGTAGCTTGGCTTCTGAAGATGATGATGTGGATGAAAAGGAATCTAAAGGAATAAAAAGGAAAATATCTGATATTGATGTAAATGCTGCCAGTAATAGCCTTCGTGCTTTAAAGAAATTAGCAGGGGCAAAAATGGAACATAACTCCTCGAATATGGAGGAGGATGGTATTCTATCTAATGAGGACTTCCAAAGAATCAAAGAACTCAAGGTATGATGATTCTGAAGAAACTGAATCCCACTTGCAGTGAGTCCTCCATTTATGTCTGCGACCTTACAGGTTTTCTGTTTTTGCTCATTAGGCTAAAAAGGATGCGAGGAATGTTTTAGCACAACATGGATTTAAGCTTCCCAGCTCAGACCAACTTAGTACTAAAAGAGTTGATGCTGCTAAACTTGAGGTTAGGTGCCTTACGCTTTCACAGCTTTTATTCTTCTGCAGTCACTATTGTATCTGGAGTTGCGAATTGCCTCAGAAGAAAATGCTTCCCCCAGAAAAGAAAAAAAGGGAAGATAGGAAAATGCTTCCCCTATGTTAAGCTGATAAAAGATGATTTTAAATTGTGCTGCAGTTGCTTTCAAACTTTTGTCCCCTTGTGTTTGATTTTCTTTAGGAGTTGGTTGTTTTGTTTCTTGTTAATTGCGATCTTCTGCGCTAACAGGATGCATCTTATGCTATTATTTCTACTACTTTAGGCTAACATACGAAAGAAGCTTAGCAAGGAAGAGAGACTGGCAATTATTCGGGCTGGCAGAGAGGATAGAGGAAGATACCAGGCTAAAACTGCTCTGAAAAAGAAAAAGGTACTTTTATTCTTTATAAATGATTTCATTTATATGAGCTTAGCATTGCATATTTCCAAGTTTCTCTTATTGCCCAGCTTTTTCTTACTATTGGCTACGTGTCCGAGCTACATACATATTTTTTTACCCTAAGAATGGGGAAGTCAGCATTTTTCATAAGGAACTTTACACTTAATACATAGAAAACTACTTCTATTTTCAAAGTGCATGAATAGGATTTGATGATTTACTTGCTGTATGTCCGTATCCCAAAGCACACTTTGCATCTACTTCCTGGATGCATTATGAATGTTACTTTCTTTCGACGAGCTATTGTGTTGGAAGATTTTGAAATAAACAAGACATTTAAAGGCACACGTCTTCCTAAAATTTCAAAATTGGTTTCTAATTATACCATCAGGTGGATTTCTACTTTGTTTATGAATTTCATGTTTTACCGTACAAGTTACACATAACTTCATCTCTTCCCTTCGTATCCTGTTCTCCCTCTCTTTCAAAATTTCTACTCTTGCTTTCACATCTCACATAATTGTCGCACTTGCTTGAACTAAGGTCCTCATTTTGCGCAAAAAGGACATGGATCTTTAGTAGTTGAGGTTACCATTATAGTGAAATGCACTTGTGATTTGGATGATGTGATTACATCTGTGTTTCAATTTTGCAGACGGGTGGTTCAAGCAATCAGCAAAAAGAGCACAAAAAACTCATGCCATTAGCAGCAAAGAGATCCAAAGTAGCAAGATCTAAGATAGAGAAAAAGAGGAAGCAGGCGCGCGCTGGCAAACAATTTCGAGGGAGAAAAGCTTGGAAGTAGAATGAAAACTAGCTTTCTTCTATCCAATTTTGTCAAAAGAAAAAGCATCGAAGCAGAAAATGTGCTTTGCTTTTATCATTACCCTTTTTCATATTTGATTGTGTTTTTGTCGCAATTTACTGTGGACAGTAGTGTCAGTAATTTTTTATTCGAAAAACAGCGCGATTCTTTCTCGTTGCCTGTACTCTTAAGGAAGTCTCCTCATATGCATTTTTCTTCTTAAATTTATTGTATATCTGCTTGCAAATGTTACTGCTATGTGATTTTAACATCATTGGCACCATTCCACCTCGAACGAACGTTTGATAATTGCTCTATTTAGGGACCTTAATTTTACTAGTCATATCTGAGAACATGGAAGCTCCCTATGTATGGTGAGCAACTGCTTTGTCACAATATTTACTTATGGGCGGGTCACACTTTGGTCAAGTATCCAACGTAAGAAACTCCGGGGAACTTGGTTGTGCATCTTCTCTGACACTCATCCTTGGCTTAGGGAGTGATCTCTTCAGTCTCAACCTACGTTGCTCAGACCCTCCAATAAGGTTGTAACCATGTCAAATTTTTCAAAAATGCGCAGTTTTTAGAGAATTCGACACACGCCGGATAATATTTTTGTTCGTGCAATATAGGTCTCATTGAAGGAAGGATAAGAGTAAGAGCAACCAACTTCTTTTTATTCTCGGAAGGATCTTACTTTATTCATTAGAAACTTAACTTCTACTTCACTGTGTGGTCTTGGTGTTTAGGCCACCAAATGTCTTTAACTAAAGGGGCTTGTCATTTCGCTCCTACCTTTTTGTTTCAGGCTTCCAACTGAACTTAATGGCTTTGCCTCTCAAGAGAAGGAGCACTCTCCTATATTTTGATTTGGAAAGTGGCACATACACCAATTGAGGGGAGTAACAAAGACTGTTTATTAAAAATACAAGATTATGTCAAGTGGCAACACGACATAAGAAACCTGAAAACCTTTTGATGTGGTAATGTGTTCAACCAAGTTGGTATGCCTACTTACTTGGTGTCACAAGGATGCAAAATAATATAAGGTAATCATGTTTATGTATGATCGAGTCACTTTTTTCTTTCTTTTTTTTTTTCCCAATTTTTTTTAAGGTAATCATGCTACAATTAATGCGATCCACACCCATTAATGAAATAAAAAGAGAGAGAAAATAGATTAAAACAAGAGGAAAGCTGCAGTCTAGACTTGTCTTTGGCATTAACAGGTTCGCCACTTGCAGAACTTTTCATGGGATTTTGCAATTGCAATGTTTCCTCCATTTTTTTTATATCCAGTTTCCCGGCTTACGCCAGACTATTCCTGAAGATAGTAATTCATGTCGCTCAACACTACTACCAGTAAATCGCGGGATGTGCCTGAATGACCAAGGTTTGAGAACAGAGCAATTGATATCACCTACAAGGTCCTACCCGAGAAGAGAGCAAAATACTTCCTCCATTTTGATTGGTGAAAAAAGTGGTGCTCCGAGCTCTTTAGCTCCTCATTCAATGCACCAAACTCAGAGAGAAACATATCTGAGAGCATAGACAATAGTGTGAGGTATTTACACGCAGTGTAGTTTGTAAGGAAAAATAGAGTGTGAGCGATATTGTAGTAAGGTGGAAAATCAAAAGAGGGTTATTTTCTTTTGAGTGTATAGTGGTCTTTAGAGTATTGTGCTCGGGACTATCAGTGTAAAATTTCTCATTATAGTGGATTACTTTGCTCCTCTCGGACACGTGATTTCCCCCCCTTATTCAGAAGAGTATTTTCACAAAAAAATCTTCATGTTATTATTGCTCTTTTGTTGATTACCGTATCACTGTGCTACGTTGTTATTCTGCATTTATTACCGTGAATATTATTTCTGTGGCGTGTTTATCCCCAACAACTGGTATCAGAGCATAGGTTCTGCTCATTCACTGAAATACCGTTCACGGTCACACAAATATCTAAGATTTGTTTTGGATCACACATTTTATAAGTCTTTCTTTATTTCTTAAACTTTGTGTCAAGTCAACCTAGGACATTTTTTTGAGACGGAGGGAGTATTAATTTATATTTTACGTAAAGTTGGTTATTATGGAAGGGCATATACAGGGCGGCGTGAGGAAGGGCCAAGGGGGTTCATCCGAACCCCTTCGGCGAATAATTAAAATTATTTTTATGTATATATAGTAGACGTTGAACCTTCTTTTATTTCTCTATGTGTTTGTTTTTTCATATTTTCAACCTCCTTAATAAAAATCTTGACTTCGTCATTAAGCATATATGTTTCACTTGAATAAACGTTATTTGTGTGAGAAAAAGCAACTGGAGGATATAATTAGTCAAACGGTAAGCACATTTTTGTAATTAAAAAACAGACTAGAAGCATAAGTTGAAGAGCATTTTTCTTAGAGTTAATGATCAAAAACATATATGAACTGTCACGCTTTCGTGAGTTTCATATTGCAATATTAGTTATTGTCTTTCCTATCTAAATTATCACGATTAATATACTAAAACATACCTCAAGCTTATTAGATTAATTATAAAAAAAATTCTATTTGAACTATCATCTAGGTGTATTTTAATACATAAATAATGATAATTCCTATAAAAAAAAAGAAATAACTTATAATTTGAGTGTGAAACTCGCAAAAAGCGATAGCTCGGTATCTTTTATCATTATCTATTTTTCTTACATAAATAGCTCTCCTTATAACACCATATTTTTTTTGTTAGTACTACAGTACTATACTACTTCCTCTGTCCTAATTTATACCACACTTTTCTTTTTAGTCATTTTAAAAAAGAATGACACATTTTCTTATTTGTCAATAATTTAATTTTAAACTTTATCTTTTACGACGACGATCTATAATCATACAAATATCTTTGACTCTTTTATCCAGTCAAACTACATCCGACTATGTTGTATGGGGAAGAGTGTTGGCCAGTCAAGACTTCACACATCCAAAAGATGAAAGTTGCGGAGATGAGGATGCTGAGATGGATGTGCGGACATACAAAGAGGAATATGATTAGAAATGATGATATTCGGGAATGAGTGAGAGTGGCCTCGGTGGATGATAAGATGCGCGAAGCGAGGTTGAGATGGTTTGGGCATGTGCAGAGGAGAGACACAAATGCCCCAGTGCGGATGTGTGAGAGGTTGGCTATGGACAGGTTCATGAGGGGTAGAAGTAGGCCGAAGAGGTATTAGGGAGAAGTGATTAGACGAGATATGGCACAGGTGCAACTTACTGATGAAATGACATTAAATAGAGGGTTGTGGAGGACGCATATTAGGTTAGAAGGCTAGTAGGTAGTCGAGCGTAGTCCTACTTACGCTTACAAACTGGTAGTGTAGTGTTGTTATTGTAGGCCCGCTTCGCCTATCATACTAATAGATGCAGTATTAATGTATAGTTCCTCGTAGTTTAATTTTTGCTGCTATGTGTTCTTTAGTGTACTCTGTTTATCTTATTTACATGCGGTAGTTACTGGGGTTTTTTCCCAGAATGCGCTGTTATGACTTATTCGCTTGTGATATCAGCATTTTCATAATGCTTTAAAATTCTTGTCCGAGCCTGACTGTTTCTCTTGGCTTGATTTGCTTTGCTTATACTTATGCTTTGTCTTGAGCTGAGGGTCTATCGGAAACATCCGCTCTAACTAACAAGATAGAGATAAAGTATGCCTACACTCTAACCTCCCAGACCCGTTGTGACTGGGTATGTTGTTGTTGAATAAATTACTTCTACAGTATCTATGTTCCACCATGCTCACATTTCTCGAATAGCTTCCAATCTCCTCATCGGCAAAAAATCTCTACAAACTCACTCAATCACCCATATTTCCATTCCCAATCACAATACTCACAAAATCCAATGAATTTTTTTTAGTTCATGGAAAAGTTGGTGATTATTTGGTAGGTGCATATAAGGTGTTTGATGAAATATCCGAAAGAGACTTTCTCTCATTATGTGCCACAATAAAATCTCTTCATCAAACACAACAAACCCACGCTTTTGCCATTATCAATGGCCTTCTCCCTATCAACATTTCCATTTCCGTTGCTCTTATCCTCCGTTACGCCATTTTTTTGTCGAAATCAAGAATTATACAGACACTTTTCTATCAAAGTCTTCTTTTTTCGCGTTCTGCGTTTTTGTATAATACCCTTATTCGAGCTGAAGTGATTTTGGGTGTTGTTGATTATGATGATGATCATTCTTTCCCTTTTGTTATTTATAATGGGATAATGAGAAGTGTTGTTGTACCTGATGATCATACTTTCCCTTTTGTGATTAAGCTTTGTTCGGATTTTAACGAGGTTAAAAAAGGATTGGAAGTTCATGGGTTGTTGATAAAATTGGAATTTGATTATGATGTGTTTGTGAATAATAGATTGATGTTATTTTATGGGAGTTTTGGTGATTTGGTGGGTGCGCGGAAGGTGTTTGATGAAATGCTTGAAAGGGACTTGGTTTCATGGAATAGTGTTATTCGGGTGTTTTCAGATAGTAAGTGTCATTTTGAAGCTATTGGTATGTTTAGGAAGATTGTTTTGTTGTCTGAGTTTAAGCCGAATGTCGTAAGTGTTGTGAGTGTTTTGCCTGTTTATGCAGTGCTGGAGGATGGGATAGTGGTTAGTGTTGTAAAAATTGGTGTATTCGAAAGATTAAACAAAATAAATGATTTGTTGAGTTGAGAGATGACTCTCTGTCTTTAATACAAAATTGCCACAGTATAAATATTTTTACGGTGTTGGACAATAGTCTTCCAAAATAAAATAGCAACTAATCAAAACATAATACTGATTCTCTTTTACGGTGTTGAGTTTCTGGTTTTCTGTTTTTGTTTATGTCAAACAAAACGGAATATTGATTCTCTGTTTTGAATAGAACAAATTGAAGAATTCGAAATCTATTTCTGTTCCTGAGTTTACAGAAGAAAGGAATTCAAATTCTGTTTCTGTATAACAGAAGAAAGGTGTTTGCCTCTATTTCGAAAAACAGAAGAGTTTGGGTTTGTATTGTGTGTTCTCTATCTCTTTCGATTGAACAGACTGTTCAATTTATAGTTGAGGAGGGGGACTGTTGCAATGTTTCCTAATATTCCGAACCGTTGCAACATTTTTGGAATATTCCGACTTGTTGCAACATTTCGGAAATCTTCAGGGATCAAAGTGTAAATAGGAAACACTTCAAGGACCAAAAATAAAATATTTGGAAGACAACCGAGAACCCGAGACCCAACCGGATCGGTGGGCGGCGGTGCGCATGTGGGGCTTAGCCTCGAACCCAAGCTCACCTAGGTCCTAAACACATGGGTCACCCCTTGGGGCCCCAAACCCTTACTTAAACTTAGAGTTTATATATTGCATAAACTCTCCATCTTCTACCAATGAGGAAGATTAGTCATTTTTTGCCAAAAACACTCCATCTTTTCATGTCTCAAACACCTTACTCTGTGTATCAATATCTCTTTCATTTCTTAACAAAGTTTGATGATACTTGGCACTAACATCATCTACTTACTTAGTAGATTAGGCATGTGCGAAGAAATGATGTTTCCGACATGCGGGACCTATGTATTTAAGTCATTAAAGACGGGATAAACTCAATCCCACATTAATAAATTTCCAACAGTTAGTGAGATTCATTGTTATGCGATTAAAGTAGGTTTAGATTGTCAAGTGACTATTGGGAATACTTTCATCGATGCATATGGGAAGTGCTTGAATGTTGAGTCGTCCAGACGAGCTTTTGATGAGATGGATTAAAAGAATGAGGTTTCTTGGAATTCAAAGATTGGTACTTTTGCTCATAACTGGTTTAATAAGCATGTGTTGGAAAGTTTCAAGTTTATGGTTAGTGAAGGTTGGAAAGTAAATTGGACTACAATTTCAAGTTTGCTACCTGTCTTGGTTGAACTTGGAAAGATTAGTAAGGGAAGAGAAGTTCATGGTTTTTGTCTAAGAAGAGATTCAAAGTGTGATGTATTTGTTGCGAATGCCTTGATTGATATGTATGCGAAATTAGAGCGTTCAGCTGAAGCATCAGCCGTGTTCCACAAAATGGGTTTGAGAAATGTTGTGTCATGGAATACAATGGTTGCAAGCTCCGCTCAAAATAGGCTTGAGTTAGAGGTTATAAGACTTGTTAGGGAAATGCAGTCTTGTGGTAAAACTCCAACATCTGTTACGCTTACAAATGTTCTTCCTGCATCTGCACAAATTGGTTGTCTTCGTTCAGGAAAGGAGATACATGCCATGTCAGTAATAAATGGGTCTGCCAATGATCTTTTTGTATCAAATGCTAACCTATATGTACGCAAAATGTGGTTGTCTAAATCATGCACAAAATGTGTTTGACATGTCTTTTAAAGATGAGGTATCTCATAATATACTGATTGTTGGTTATTCACTGACAAATAATTGCTCAAAGTCTCTTGTATTGTTCTCTGAATGGTGCTGATAGGGATATATAATGACACTGTTTCCTTTGTTGGAGTTCTCTCAGTTTGTGCAACTATTTCGGCGGTTAAACAAGGAAAGGAAATCCATGCATTTGCGGTTAGAAGAACGTTTCATGAACATCTCTTTGTCTCAAATTCTCTCTTGGATTTGTATACCAAATGTGGACGAATTGATCTTTCTCAGAAGATATTTGATAGGATTAAGAACAAGGATGTAGATGTTGGAAATTTATTAATGTGGAATTAAGTTTATCCCGTTATTTATGACTCGGACAATTGAGGCCCCGCACGTCAGAAATATTGTTTCCACACACGTACACTTGTAGTGCCAAGTATCGTAAATTTTGTTAGTGAAAGAGATATTGGTACGTAAGTAAATATTTGAGACATAGAATAATGGACGGTTATTGGCTAAATAATAAGTATCCCACGTCGGTAAACGAATGAAGGATTGTGCGAAGTGTAAGATGGAACGAGTCGGAAAGGGTCGCGACGCCAACCCGTCAGAGCCACGGCTCCGGAGAGCCGCGACGCTAAATTGGCCCGATGGCCACTGGAGCCGCGTCGCTTCCTTGGCAGTGACTGTGCGACCGAAAGCCAAAAGTTTTGGTTGTTGGGGTGGCTTCAATGACATTGATTCCACCAATAATTGGCCATTACTAGTGCCATTACTTGGCTATTGAAGGGACACTACTTGGCTATTGAAGGGCCATTACATGGGCATATGAAGAGCCATCTTGCACACCTATAAATTGAGGCCTTTGGCTCAATTCTATATACTGATACACAAGTTAACAACACCACAAAGAGATCAGATTTTCCTAATAGCAATCCTTTTCTTAGCAATCTTCTTTATTCATGTTATTCGCTGTGATCATTTGTGTAGGCTTTGCACATTTGATGGTTTGCTGTTTTATCTTGGAAGAATATTGCCAACACTTCCGTAAAAGCATATATATACGGGGGCAATCTTATCTTAAAGACAAATAGTCATCTCTCGACTCAGCCGGTGGTGTTGTGATTATCTAATTGGTTGCTAAGTGTTTCAGGTGTGAAATTGAATCTCAAAGGACTCTAACCGTTCAGATTCTCAGCGGTTCGACAAACCACAAGTATAGCAGTTCATGTTCTTGTATTTCTAAATACAAGATCCAGATTTGAAACTCTAGTTCAAGGATTAAATGATTGACAACTTGTTGTTGTAATCTTTAATGTTTACCCTTTCGAAGCACTTGTAATAGTTATTTACTAATCCCGTACTGCTTTAGATCCAACAGTTTTAAGACAAGATTGTATTAGTGTTCGAAAGATGTCGGTCAACAGTTGGGTGACAAAATCTGGCTATGGTTGTGGTTTTCTGGTTAAAGACAGTTCCATTAACAGTTCTATTAACAGTAACACTGTTTCTGCCAACAAACTAGACAATTGTTCTGATGCTGAGGTTCAGAGGGCTTATGTTGATCATGTTGTTGATGATCAAGGTGTTGATGGTGTCACCGCTCCCGAGAGTGGTGGAAACTAGCGCCCACGAGAGGCTGAGGATGTCAACTGGGACAAGAGGAGAAGGTTGAAGATGTTGTTCTATCTTGTAGCAGAAGGCCTATATCTGTCTCAGACAAAGGATCCGAATTATGGTAAGGAGGAAATGGACACTCAGTCTAACTGAAGTGGGCCAGAATCCAAAAGGTGTAAGTTAATTATATTTCCTTGTCTATAACGTGTTAAGATAATATCTGAATAAAAGTGTGTAAAGCAAGGCTAGGAATATGAAAGTATTTTCATTAAAAACTTATATTCCCTACACTCTAAAATCAGAAATTGAATCTCCATCCTTCCCGGTTAAAGATTGATAATGGAAAATAAAACTTAAAAGATCCGTTCTTCTGGGTGTAATTATTAAAAGTGTGTGAAGTATGTTCGCATATACGAATGAGAGATACCCACTGACTGTGCGAAAACTGTTACTACTCTTAAGCAAGCGCCATGAATTGTTTGGACATCAATCTCAAGGGAAGAAGACTAAAATATAATGGCTTATCTTAAGACGTTGAACCTGTCACACTATCTGACAGAAGATCATTAATTTGATTGGATGATATTGGACACTCAGTCGTACAAAGCCTACGGGAGACTGGAGTGGGCCAGAGTTTCCAGGTCTGAAATGATCTAAAGGCCAAAAGAAAGACAGGAAAGAAATTGGACACTCAGTCTGCCAAAGCAACTGGAGTGGGCCAGAGTATCCAGATCACATATGATCCCGTTACGCCCTAACCACTGGCAAAAAGTTGTTTACGTGAAGCAACACCGCCTCTAAAGTAGAAGGAGTTGGAGACGTTGTCCTAAAAAAGACTTCATGAATGGGATCACTCTAAAGGAGGTGATACATGTCCCAAACTTGGTTTCAGAGATGATGTTGGTCAAGCTGGTTTGAGACTAGTCCAACAGGTCTGTAATAACTAAGAACGGTACAGTATGTCTGTAGCCAAATGAATGATATATTAGTAATTCGTGTATCTATGCCATTATAGATTAAGACACGTTAAATAGAAAGTCATTCAAAAGCTAACTAAATTAGATTGTTGCCTTCCGTCGACATAAACACTCAAAATGAATGTGAGGTGGGCGAAGAGGCAAAATCACCTCTCCATTCCCCAAAAGGAATAGCGATAGAAGCACCGCTCCTCTAGAACTTAGTCACACCTACATGGGTGAATTGAAATTTGTACAAAATAGAAGGGGGAGACAAGTACTTTGTGACCTTCATTGACGATGGTATAACGTATTGCGTCCTTTGTTTGTTCAAAAGCAAAGATGAAATTGTTGAAGCAGATAAGCGCTACAAAGCAGAAGTTTAAAATAAACTTAGCATACAGATTGAGGAATTCATAGTGATAGTGGGGGAGAATGTGAAACATCGTTTATCAAATGACTGCTCCTTACTCACTTCAGTCTACTAGTGTTAGCCAAGCGCAAAGCCGTATACCCAAAATATGTGGGGCAATGCGATCCTCACCGCTAATGTGATTCTCAACAAAACTCCACATAAGGATAATGATAAGGATAACCCTCCGTGGGAAACATGAAAATGATCTGACCTACAAATATTGTGATGTGGGGTGGCTTGGTAGAGGTTGGAATACCGAAACAGGTCAAGACTGTAGATTGCATATCCACTGGATCTGTAAATAACAGTAGTGCTTATCGCCTCTTGGTGTCAAAGAATGCTGAATTCTTTAAAGATAACTTTCCTTGAGAAGGAAAAAGAAATAATTGCTCAAGGTTAATAACAACCCGCGGGTGCCTGATTATCCGGAACCAGACGTTCCTGATCTACATGACTCGAAAGTTGTTAACTATCCGAAACTTAATGTTCCAGATCTACAGAACTCATGGATTCTAGATGTTGAACCGAGAAGGAGCAAAGAGGGAACAAATACTTGTTCCATACCTTCTAGCTTGTATGGTTGGAAATGAACCATGGACAATTAACAAAGAATTGTCATCTCCAGAAGCGCTGCTTTGGAAAGAAGCTACAGATTCCATCGGAAAGAACCATACTTGTGTAATGGTTGGCCTTCCTCCGGGAAAAGAACCTTTGGGTTGTAAAAATGGATACTCAAATTGAGTACAAAGTAAATGGATCTACTGATGAGTATAAGGCGTCGACTACTTGGACATGTGCTCCCCTGTGAATAACTTAACATTCAGGGTCATTGCAGTCTTGCATGACATGGATGTTGAGACAACCTTCCTAATCGAAGAGTTGGAAGGGGAGGATCAGAGTTGGTTTATTGGACTATTGGGCTTCTTCGTGAACTTTCTTTTTGGTCCCTGAAATATTTACATTTTGGTCCTGAAAGTTTTAGATGAAACAAAAATAATGAATCTGACAACAGAAACATTGACTCTGAAGTTAGAAAGCCAGCAGTCTGAAAGTGAAAGTCATATTGAAACAAAGTCTCGATATGAAAGATATGAGTATCACATATGACATCTTAAGAATTGAGATTTCTAAGACATCTAACGGACTGGTCTAATTCCAAACTTATTTGTGAGGTATTTGACAGTCTCGTTGAGTCACTAATGGATACGAATAATAGAATTGATTGGAATCATGGTGCACCCGTATACAAGGAGCGATATGCGCATGTCACATGTAGTTCAATGTATTTTAAACACTACAACCGACCTGATATCGGCTTATAAAGTAGATCAGTTGAACTAAGGTTCACTCGTGATTCTGGAAATGATCAATAGAAGGTGTTAAATCAGATATGACGATATCTAAAATATTCTCTTATCTACGGATTATGGTATTCTGGATGTGTAGAGGTTCTGGGAGAACACAGTGATGCAAACTGGACATCGGACTTGAACAACACCAAAGCCACAAGTGGATGTGTATGGTGTGTCTTTGGAAATCCTCTAAGCAAACTTGCATCGGCCGATTCATGATGGAATCAGAGTTTATTTCTTTTGACAAAGCATGAAAATAAGTTGAGTAATTTCACGACCTCTTAGAAGATGTCCCTTATTGGGAGAAACATGTGCCTTCGTCAGTTATACACTGTGACTAGCCAATCGGCTTCAGGGAGGGCACATATGATGGTGTCTGGACATATTAGTCAGAGACATAAGACCGTTGGGCAATTTATCATCACGGTGTCACTTCCTTGATTACTAATCAAAGGATATAACAAACCCTTTAACTAAGGGACTACCCGAAGATCAAGAGTTCTGCCTGTCTAGGGGAATGAGCTTAAAACCCAAATAATACGAACCGTTGACGTGGTAACCCAACCATATTGACTGGAGATCCCAAGAATCTGGTTCAATGGGAAAACTAAGTTGTAAAAGGTTCAGTTGAGCGTTTTGGTAGAAGCAAGAGCACTTCGGATTATGATTTCTGTAAAAAATGTAAATCCAAATCCGTTCCCGCGATAGACGTTAAGTGCTACCTGCATGGTGGGTAAAGGTTAAGTTTCAAAACCTTTAACGATCATCAAATGGTTGAGGTTAAGGTTTGAAAAACTTTTAATGATTCATAACGCTTGTAAAGTGGGGTATAGCAGGATATCTTGTAGGAGATCACCTATTTAAGTGTGAGGACAGGCCACCTCAAATGAACGCACTTAAGAATCCAAGTGTGTCCACGGCCACAACGGACAAAACAATAAGAAGAAATGAATAAATGGGAGGTATTGTGTTGGTACCGTTGTCTTGGTTTATATTAAACACTGACGGTTCAAGACATCACATTCACCGCGCAGTAAGTAAGTGTGATGGTATTCAACTAGGGAAGGTTCAAAGCGGAAGCTACCTCTCCTGATGCAGTATCTTTTCACTGAAAGATTGCTGAAAGTAGGCATCTTGTGTGTGCACCAAAATCTCTTTCAAGAGAGGATTGTTGGAAATTTACTAATATGGAATTAAGTTTATCCCGTTATTTATGACTCGAACAATTGGGGGCCCGCATATCGAAAATATCATTTTCACACACGTGCACTTGTAGTGTCAACTATCGTAAATTTTGTTAGTGAAAGAGTTATTGGTACGTAAGTAAATGTTTGAGACATAGAATAATGGACAGTTATTGGATAAATAACAAGTATTCCACGTCGGTAAACGAAGGAAGGATTGTGAGAAGTGTAAGATAGAACGAGTCGGAAAGGGTCGCGGAGCCGCGAAGGGCCGCGGCGCCAACCCGTCAGAGCCACGGCTCCGGGGATCCGCGACGCCTCCAGGGCTGGGCCGCGACGCTAATTGGCCCGATGGCCACTGGAGCCGCGACGCTAATTGGCTCGATGGCCACTGGAGCCGTGGTGCTAATTGGCCCGATGGCCACTGGAGCCGTGGTGCTAATTGGCCCGATGGCCACTGGAGCCGTGGTGCTAATTGGCCCGATGGCCACTGGAGCCGTGGTGCTAATTGGCCCGATGGCCACTGGAGCCGTGGTGCTAATTGGCCCGATGGCCACTGGAGCCGCGGCGCCAGTGTGGCAGAGCCGCGACACTTCCTTGGCAGTGACTTTGCGACTGAAGGCCAAAAGTTTTGGCTGTTGGGGTGGCTTCAATGACATTGATTCCACCACTAATTGGTCATTACTAGTGCCATTACTTGGCTATTGAAGGCCCATTACATGGGCATATGAAGAGTCATCTTGCACACTTATAAATTGAGGCCTTTGGCTCAATTCTATATACAGATACACAAGTTAACAACACACAAAGAGATCAGATTTTCCTAATAGCAATTCTTCTCTTAGCAATCTTCTTTATTCGTGTTCTTCGCTGGGATCATTCGTGTAGGCTTTGCAAATTTAATGGTTTGTTGTTTTATCTTGGGCGACTATTGCCCACACTTCCATAAAAGCATAAATATACGGGGCAATCTTGTCTTAAAGACAGAGAGTCATCTCTCGACTCAGCCGGTGGTGTTGTGATTATCTAATTGGTTGCTAAATGTTTCAGGTGTGAAATTGAATCTCAAAGGACTCTAACCGTTCGGATTCTCAGCGGTTCGACAAGCCACAAGTGTAGCAGTTTATGTTCTTGTATTTCTGAATACAAGATCCAGATTTGAAGCTCTAGTTCAATGATTAAAAGATTGACAACTTGTTGTTGTAATCTTTGTTGTTTACCCTTTCGAAGCACTTGTAATAGTTATTTACTATTCCCGTACTACGTTAGTTCCAACAGTAGCATCATGTAAAACTATGATTTTAGGTTATGGGATGCTTGGTGATTTACATACTGCAATTGATATGTTCGAGGCCATGCGAGAGGATGGTGTTGAACACGATTCAGTCTCCTAGCCATGGAGGACTAGTTGATAAGGGAAAGAACTACTTTAATGACATGGTTGCTCGTAATATTGAACCATCACAGATGCACTACGCTTGCATGGTTGATCTTCTTGGTCGTTCTGGGCTTATGGATGAGGCCATTAACCTTATTACTGGTCTACCATTTAAATGAGATGCCAAGGTTTGGGCTGCTCTACTTGGAGCATGTCGACTCCATGGAAATGTGTACTTGGGTTCTTGGGCAGCTGAGCATTTATTTAAGCTGCAGCCGCATCATCCTGGGTACTATGCTCTTCTCTCAAATATGTACGCTGAAGCAGGTCGTTGGGGTGAAGCTGGTAGGATCAGGGAGTTGATGAAGCTGAGGGGAGTGAAGAAAAACCCTAGATGTAGTTGGGTTCAAATTCAAGACAAGGTGCATGCTTTTATTGTTGGACAAAGACTCGAAGGATTGGATCCATGTTTGTCGCTTGAGAACGTTGGTTAAGATGGGTTGTTTCTTTGAGCCTTCAAAGTGTGAATACTACTTGTACTATATGGGATGACTTTATTTTTCATGTGATACGCCTAATTGAACACCAATTCAGATTTTGATTCCTTGTGAAGACTCATTTGCTGCATTATTGACAAGGTTTTGGGTCAGGGAAGCTGGGGAAAGTTTCTGACTGTCCACTTCTGTGAGAGTACTGAGCTGGCACTGGAGTGCAAGCTTTGTCCAGGACAAGAACTGAAAGATAGACCAAGAGCTCTGGTGAATGATTTGATCAAAAGCTTTGTCCACTGGAGCAATTTCCAGCCAACTTGAAAGCAACTTTAAAGTTTATTACTTGACGTGCTTCTGGCCTGCACCATGAAAATGCCAAGCTAATTATACAAAGAACTCGAGGAGTTACTTGTAGGAGAAGAGCAGCAGAACAAGGCTGCTTTGTAAATGTACCCATGTGTTAATTGCCCATTACGGGGCTTATGTATAGGTCTCTCAAGGTGTCTTGGCGCACACCTCAATGTATTTGGCGTTTAACAACCATGCCAGTATACCATCATCAAAATTCAAATTCATACTGATGATCCCTTTGAGTTCAATATTACTGGTTTTCCATGTCTTCCAACTTCAATCTTGATTTTATCTTTTCGCATATGAGGTCTTTCAGAGAGAGGTTGCATGTTTTGTTAGATTCATTGTTGTCTTTTTACATGAAGATATACAAGTATAGAATTTTGGACAAGTTCAAGTGGGAAGATTTGTTACCTACCTAATGAAGAACAAGAGACATTTTGGTTGAGATAGATTTGTAGACAATATGTAGGATAACATGTGTTTGAACTATTGAGCTTTGGCATCTATTCCATTGTATTGCTCTTTGAAACTTAAGATGTTACTCTACTATAAAGGTGCTTATATTTTACTACTTTTTGCTTGCAGTTAGAATGGGAGATTTGGCACTCAAATTATTTCTTTATACATATATATATACATCTAAAATGTACATACACAACCAAAACAAGACAGCAATTTACATCTTAGAACTTATAGAGCACAGAAGGCAAGCGAGGAGTGATAAACACTTCTATAGGATTTACTTTGCGCATGGTCATGCCTAAACCTTGTTTCATATCCAAAGGCTCGTTCGATGGTGTACTAAAATCAAAACCTTGGAATAAATGAGCTATTGCAAGGTGTGTCACTTGAGTTGCATATGTGATCCCTGGACAAGATCTTCTTCCAGAACCAAACGGGATGAACTCATATTGTTGACCACGAACATCAACCCCTACTTGACTAGTCAAGAATCTCTCTGGATCAAACATATCAGGATTCGACCAAATCTTAGGATCTCGCTGCAGTTTCATAGTATTGACCCACAATCTTGTACCCTTAGGAATGTGGTATCCTTGTACAATGCAGTCCTCTACAGATTCATGGGGTACTAACAAAGGTGCTGGCGGATATAATCGCAGTGTTTCTTTAACGACAGCTTGGAAGTATACCAAATTCTTGATATCACTCTCTTCTACCCATCTGTTTCTGCCAACTTTTGTGTCTAGCTCTTCTTGGACTTTCTTCATCACATCCCTATGGTTTAACAATGTAGCCATTACCCAATTTAAGTGAATAGCAGTTGTGTCCGAAGCATCCAACACCATACTCTGGTAGAAATAACAGTTTAAGAAAAACATTAAAAAAAACAATCTTTTCACCAAAGCAATAGGTATCTCCTAGTTACCATTTATATATTCATTATGTTGGCATGATATTAAATGGTTGCACAATTTAATTTGGAACACCGTCTCTCCATATCAGACTTGATATAAAGAGTTAATGGTCGTTATAACTAAATCTGATAGCAATTTTGGAGGAGCATGTGACTGACACCCGATAGGCATCGAGCAGACCAACTGAATGTCTACCCATATCTATGTTGCTCGTACTTTTAAAAAATATTGTCGTATCAGATCCTCCAAAAATGCACTACTTTTGGAGGATCCAACACGCACATGTCGATATTTTCAAAGAGTCCGAGCAACATAGGTCATGATCATGAACATCTACGCACCGACATGTCATAAAAACATTATATCTTTCATGAATGATACCCAATGCCTTACCCGTGCATCAAGCGAACCAACTGAATGCCTACCTATGATCTATGTTGCTCGAACTCTCCAAAGATGTTGCCCCACTCGTATCAAATCCTCCAAAAATGACTACTTTTGGAGGATCCTACACGAACTCGGTGACATTTTTGAAGAGTCCTCATAAACATTTTAACTTTCATAGTGTAAATTCACTATCAATGCATATAACATAAATTCATGCTATAATTCAAGATAATTTCAAGAAAAGCAATGTATATATAGAAGCAAGAGACAGTACTCACCAGAACTGTAGCTTTAATGGTGGTTTCTCTAGTATAACCATCTGAAAAATCATCATGGTTCATCATAGAAAGCATTACATCAATAAAATCATGTTCATTTCCAGCAACAACATCAACACTTACTCTTTTCTTCACATGTTCATCCAACCAATTTTGAAGTACACAATCAATATCTTTAAAAGTCCTTTTCATGAACTTAACATGCCCTTGAAAATCAATCCATTTGAATAAAGCAATAGGAAATGCATCCCATAACACAAACTCCATTGAAATATACATAAAATCCTTTAATGCTCTTTTAAATCTTTCAGCTTCTTCTTCATTTTCAAGCCTTCCATAGCTTTTTCCAGCTATCATTTTGACTATCAAGCTCAAAGTTAACTTTTCTATCCAATCAGTAAGATTGACTTTCACCGAAATATTATCTCCAGTCACCGGAAAATTAACATTATCTCCGGTGATTGGTAATTGATCTCCGGTCACCGTCATTTGATCTCTAGTGACTGGCAATTGATCTCCGGTGACCGGAAAATCAATGTTATCTTCGGTCACCTGTAATTGATCTCTCACTGGCCATTGATCTCCGGTGACTGTAAAATCAACATTCTCTCCGATGACCGGTAATTGATCTCCGGTCACCAGCAAGTGATCTCCGGTGCCAGGAAACTGAACATTATCTCCGGTAACTGGTGATTGATCGCCGATGACCAGCAATTGATCTCTCGTGACCATCAATTGATCTCCGGTGACCAGAAGATCAACATTATCTCCGGTCACCGGTAATTGATCTCCGGTGATCGGTAATTGATCTCCGGAGCCAGGAAACTGAACATTACCTCCGGTGACCGGAAAATTATCGCCGGCAACAAAAAACAAAGAGAAAAGCTCTTTAATACTCATTTGAACTTCAGAAACCCTAACATATTTCAATTTATCTAACCTGCTACTCGATAACACTTCCTTTATTACAATTTTTCGAATATTTCTCCAATAAACACCATAACTAGCTAAAAAAAGCATAGCATTATTATAACCAATATACTCACCGGCCAAACTCGACGGCCGATCAGAAAAAACCTTATCATTAGTGTTCAAACAATCCTTAACGGCGTCGTAACTACTAACGACTAATATACGCGGTAAACCTAACCGGAAAGTGAAAACCGGGCCATATTTATCGGCTAAAAATGCGAGTTTTCGCGATAAAGGTATGTCGTCGTTGCCGGAAAATTCGAGGAGGTGACCGATCACCGGCCAGCCACCGGAGATTTCTGGCGGGAAAGGGTTATGAGGTTTTGAAAGTTTAAATGATTTTGTTTTCCATATGAAAATGGAGAAAAAAGCTAAAGATATGATTAGTAAAATTGCATTAAAATGAGAAAATATATGATCTTCCATTTTCTTGATGTGTTGGCTTTAGTTGCAATCTATCATGTTTTTCAAGTCCCTTTGATATCTGGTATTAGTAGGGTGTCAAATGGACGGTTTGGATTGAGATACATGTTAAAATGGATTGAATTAATAAATGTGTTAGGCTAAAAATGATCCAAAATTTATTTGGGCTGAAATGAGATGGGTCATGACCCACCCAATTTTTTTGAAGGATCACCTTTAGTGAAAAATATTTTTGAGGAAAACCTTTTCCGTGAAGAATATTTTCGAATAAAACATTTTTCCGTTTTCTAGGAAAGCATTTTCTGTGAAAAAATTTTGTGAAAATTATTTTCTAGGAAAACATCCATGAAAAACATTTTCCTTCATATCAAACACAAATGAAAGTAAATCTAAAGCAATAAACTCAAATTAAAGTAAATTTTAAAATGGGTTAAAATTAGGCTAAATTGGAGATTGTTCTAACAATGGGTTATGTTGGATTGAGCTAAAATCAGCCCAATAATACATTACCTTGGCCAACTCATAAAATTTTAGATGGGTTGGGCGGGCCATCAAGTTTTGGGCCATATTTGACACACTTACTTATTAGTCAAGTGTTGGCGCAGCTATAGAATAAATCTTTTTCTTTTATCAATAAGATCGAAAGAAAAAAATCGAGAGTTGTCCATTTTATGATCTATCACATTTTTTATAACATAGTGAATAAGTCGTCTCTCTTAAATATAATCAAATCATAATCAATATTCTTAATATTTAAGTGATTTATATAGTGGAAATAAATTAAAATGATTCATATAACAACTTTTTCAGCAAGATAGTCAATAGATTGATTGATATGTGAAAGTATGAAATTTGTAGTTTTAAACTAATGGGATAAGGACGCAATTTTCTTGTTTTATTTTCGGTCATTCAATACCGCAATTATTAACAAAGGACGTAAGAAATTGACGAATTGTAACTACTAACTACTCCACTAATTAGGATGAGTTCACTCGAAAGTTAGAGGTATAAAAAATTTCAAGTTTGAGCCTAAGAATGAAAAAATTATGGTAGAAGTGCTTTAGACGATTAGTGTCGGCCTACTCGATGTGAAATCGAATTGGTCAGACTAATAAATTTTGAATATTACACCATTGAAAAAAATGTATATGAAAGTTAGAAGTATAAAAAAGTTTGAGTTCGAGCCTAAGAATAAAAAAGTTATGGAGGAAGTGCTTTAGTCGCTTAGTGTCGACCTACTCAATGTGAAATCGGATTAATATGACTACTAAATTTTGAATATTACACTCTTAAAAAAATGTATATGAAAGTTAAATAGCAAAAATATATTGCTAAGAGTATTAGAGTCATAAAGAGAGAAACAAGAAAAGATAATATTTAGTCACTTAATGTGGTTAGATAGTTGAAACTTTGTAACACATAGTTTTTATCACTTGTTTTTATGATACAGACAAGAAATGTTTATGGAACTAATGACTTAGCTATATTCTATAATTGAGAACAAGACAACACTTTCATTAAACTTCTATTTGGTCATCGTCACCATTTATTTGTTAATAATATATTGTCATTGTGTCAAGAATAGTAAGTGTAGTTTCTTTTTGTCACTACTATAAATAACATGTCATTGTATTGACTCTAGGACAATGGCATCATAATCATACTTAGTTAGACGAGGACAATAACGATTAAGAAATGATTATGGTCTAATTAAGTCGATGACTCAATTGGACTTGAAAGCAATGCTCGCTTAAAAGTCTATTCAATCCAAACTCCTAAGCATAATGTAAGAACCTAAAAAATATTTTCGTTATTTGAACTTTAAAGTATACACGACTATTCATATTTAATTTTCTAAAGAGAACGCCGGAGACTTCATTTTACTTAGATTGATCTATCTAACACAAATGGTTAATCTATCTCATAATTTGTGAGAGTAGGAGACTAGGTTCATGCAAGCCCTATTTTGTAACACAATTTATAATATACACATATACATAAATAATCTAGCATGGGCTACATGAGCATGTAGTAATTTACGGATTAATTGATAAGTCGAGCATTCCCGATCCAAGTTTTGATGGAGCAAAAGAATTTACATAATCAAGTAATTTACTAGGTTATTGTCGATTTTTTTCTTTTGGATTGACAATTGATTAATAACCTACAATAAATTATGAGTAACCTGCTATAACGCAATCCACTTGAATCTTATTTTGCATAATATCTCGTTAACAACTACTATATTTATATATTTTATTTCTCATATAAAGTACGACCCCAAAGTGATTACTTTGTCGTCTTCTTAAATATATTATTCCCTCCGTCTCAATTTATGTGGCACCATTTCATTTTTAGTCTGTCCAAAATGAATGTCTTTCTTTTTTTAGTAACTAATTAATGGCACCATCTCTATTTTACATTTTTTGGGTCCCACTTAATTTTAAAGATATACTTTTATTGTGAAGAAAAGTCAACAAAAGTGGACACTAAAGTAAGAGCAATCTAGTAAACATAACAAAGTCTTCTCTTATTTCTTGAACTTCATACCTGGTCAAATGGTGACAGGTAAATTGGAACGAATAGAGTATTAAAGAATGCAAAATGAAATCAACAAATACAGTAAAAGCTCACACTTTCATTCAGTTTCTTAATCACATTACCAAAACCAAGTTTTTGGACCATATGCTATGAGAGAGAGTAGAGATAGCAAAACCAAAACAAAAAAAAGAGAAAAAGAAAAAAGTTATATTTTAATGGCATAAAACATACATAGGTACTCAAATTTCATCTCAGCCGTCAAGTATGCCCTTCAATTTTGGATATACACAAGTAGACATTTTAACTTGTCTGTTGCACACTCCAACTTAAAAAATAATAATCTAGACACCTCCAAAATTTATGTGTCACGTGTTCAATTTTATACAAGTTGAGGTGCCTACTTTTGCACACACAAAATTGAAGGGTATATTTATCAATTGAGGTCAAGTTTGAGAACATGTTTATGTATTATGCCTATTTTATTTATATCTCTTTTTTTCACACAGTAAAATGAGTGCGTGAGTCGGTATGTGTGTGCAATCTTTTCAAGTCCCGTCTCATCCTGTCCGACTGGCCACCCTTATTTCAAAAGGCTTGAGAAAGTACCAAGGCCCACCGAATACATATTCTCCTACATCGACTATTGACTAACAAATTACATCCTTTATAAAAAACTTGTTAGACAAAGAGCAACTGCTCGGGGTGTGGGGTTGGGAAATGCACACAATTGTATCATGATGAACCCTTATGTCTCAGTAATCAGAGTTTAAATTTGGGGTTGTTTGTCCGGTGTTTTCCCCATTGATTAAAAATAATAAACATCGATGCCTATGATAAATATACACGTGATATACTAGGAAACACTTACCATAAATTAGCCGAGTGTATATTACGGTATACATCATAGTTAGCCGTGTATATTTAGTATTTAGGTAACATTGTACACTTACCATAATTATAGAATTCTTGTACAAATAGAATAGGGTTTTGGGAGTAGAATAGGAATAGAATTTTCCATATTATAAAAATTGTAAATTGTATATATACTCATTCATTAATGAAAATAATGAAAGAGATTATTTCTTTCATGGTATCAGAAGTCTAGATTTTTCATACCTCTCCTATTTTTTTCTCTTCCGTCGTACCTCGGTTTCCGTAATCTTCATCTCTCTTCCTAAATTAATCCAAATCCCTCCTTTTGTTCTTTGGTTATGTCGACGTCAAAGAACCACTTTCATCCTGGCCTTACTATTTCTAACATCAAGAATAACATCTCTATTGTTATTGAGATGGAAAACGTCCAATACGCAACGTGGGCAGAGTTGTTTAAAATTCACGTCATCTCACATCAAGTCCTACATCACATAATTCCTCCCGCTACCCCTACACCCGCGGAGGATCCTCAGTTATGGATTACACTTGATGCTACTGTCCTTCAGTGGATTTATTTCACTATTTCTACCGACCTTTTACAGACGATTATTGAGCCGGACACTACGGCTATGGCTACGTGGAATAGATTGCGTGATATATTCCAAGATAACCAACACTCCCGCGTTGTCATCCTTGAGCAGGAATTTTCCCAAGTCCGTATGGAAAATTTTCCAAATGTTTCAGCTTATTGTAAACTGCTCAAGAAATTGGCAGACCAACACTGTAACGTTGGAGCGTCCGTTACTAATAATTGTCTTATTCTACAAATGGTTGCAGGCCTTTCTGTGGCCTATAATGGCGTGGGGACTCTCCTTCGTCAAAGTAATCATTTTCCGCCTTTTTATCAAGCTCGCTCGATCGCACGTTAGAAGAAGCCGATTTTGCTAAAAAAAATGGCTACCGACGCCAATCCCGTGGTCATGATGACGTCCTCCTCTAATTCTCAAGGTTTTGTTGATAATTCTGGCCAAAACCGTCCTCACGGTGGAGGCAAGAAAAATAAAAAAAATAATAGCAAAAATTGCGGTGGAAATCATGATGGTTCCGGTAGTGGTGGGGGCGGCCAAAATAGTGGCACTGGCCCCCAGTATGGTGGCAGTGGACCGCAAGCCAACGGGTCCCAGCTTTGGGCCCCCTGGCTGTGGGCCTGGGCCGGTGGCCAGTGGCCCAACGACCCCTATTTTCCACTTTCATCGCCCACAAGCGGTGGGCTTCCTGCATTTCTTTCGGCCCAATTCGACGTGGTCCAGTGGCTTCCGCAACAACACTGGGCTGGGGCAGCAATCATGTGTGCTTGGGCCAAATCCGACGTGGCCCATCATGCTGCGGTCCCACTCCGACCGACATTGAGGCCGCAATGCACACACTTGGATTGAATCCTCCAGACGCAAATTGGTACATGGACACCGACGCCACTTCTCACATGACGTCCGACCAAGGTACTCTCTCGTCTTATTTCAATTTGAGCAACAATCGTGGCATAATTATTGGTGATGGAAAATCAATTCCAATACGTGGTTACAGTCATAAAACTTTGTCTCCCCCACATCCACCTCCTATCTTAAAAATGCCTTCATGCCCATAACTTAATTAAAAATTTGGTGTTTGCCCGTAAATTCACCACTGATAATTGAGTTTTTGTTGGTTTTGATCCATTTGGGTTTTCTGTGAAGGATTTCAAGACGGGGATACCTCTCATGAGATGTGATAGTAGGGGGGATATTTATCCTACCACGCCCACATCCAGTCTCTCGAGTCGAGCCTTGCCATTTACTTTTGCAGCTAGCTCCTTCCTTGTGGCATGCACGTTTGGGTCACCCTGAGTCATCCATTGTTTCTTCCTTGCATAAAAATAATTTTATTTCTAGTAAGGGTACGCATAATACTCTAATTTGTCAATCCTGTGCTTTGGGAAAACATGTTAGATTACCATTTTTAGCTTATACATCTCGTACTTTAATGCCATTTGATATTATTCATAGCGATTTATGGAAATTTTCCGTTTTAAGTTCTCTGAGCCATCGTTATTATGTTCTATTTTTGGATGATTATTCTAATTTTTATGGACCTTTCCGTTAGCGAAAAAATCACAAGTTTTTTCCACATTCTTAAAATTTAGAGCATTCATCCGTACCCAATTCGATCAGAAAATAAAAAATATTCAATGTGATAATGACAAAGAATATGATAATGGGGAGTTTCAAAATTTTTGTGATACAAATGACTTAGTTTTTCGTTTCTCTTGCCCTCATACGTCCTCACAAAATGGGAAAGCCGAATGAAAAATTCATACCATTAATAACATTATCCGCACTATATTGGTCCATGCTTCCGTACCCCCTTCCTTTTGACATCATGCTCTACAAATGACTACCTATCTTCTTAACATACTTCTTACCAAATGGTTGGCAAATGCGTCTCCTCTTAAAGTCATCTATAAAAAGAATCATTCGTATTCCCATCTTAGGGTCTTTGGGTGTTTATGCTATCCGCTATTTTCGTCAACTACAATTAACAAACTTCAAGGCCGTTCTACCCCTTGTGTGTTTTTGAGTTATCCATCTAATCATCGTGGTTACAAATATTTTGATTTATCGTCTAATAAAATTATAATTAGTCGCCATGTTATTTTTGATGAAACTCAATTTTCGTTTTCTAAAGTGAGTAGTCCCGGGCCTAGTTCGTATAATTTTTTAGATAACGTGGTCTCTCCGTTTATTATCCACCACTTATCATAATTGTTCCGCACCCAAAATCCGCTAACGGGCCCACTGCCCGCTGGAGCTCCATTACCGTCGAACCAACCTAGTCCTCCCGTCACTAGTCCGGAAATTGGGCCGCATATTCAGCCCAGTACTGGTCCTGCTTCTGTTTCACGTACCGATGCCAAAGTTGGGCCAGCAGGCCCACTTTCTGCTGGCCTCTCACCTCTCCAATTTTGTCCCAAAATCCACTCAATTAATCTAAATTCTAATGTTTTTAAATCCCCACTACCCCGTAAGCCAGTGTTCGAATTAAATGACCCGAATCAGAAATTGGCTATGAACGACGAATATGATGCTCTTATTGATAATAAGATGTGGGAGTTGGTACCCCGTCCTTCTGGTGTTAATATTATTCGGTCTATGTGGATTTTTACTCATAAGGATAATTCTGATGGTTCTTTTGCGAGGCATAAGACTCGTCTTGTAGATGATGGTAAGACTCAGAAGGTTGGCATAGATTATGGTGATACGTTTAGTCCGGTAGTCAAACCGGCTACCATTCGCATTGTTCTCAGTCTGGCTCTTTCCAAGGCTTGGCACATTCATCAGTTAGATGTGAAGAATGCTTTCTTACATGGTGATCTAAAGGAGACCGTCTATATGCATCATCCCTTGGGTTTTCGAGACCCCAAATATCCTCATTATGTCTGTTTATTGAAAAAGTCATTGTATGGGCTTAAGCATGCCCCTCGGGCTTGGTATAAGAGATTTGCAGACTATGTTTCATGTATTGGGTTTACTCATAGCAGGTCTGATAATTCATTGTTCATAAATCATCGTGGTACCTCTCTAGCTTATATTATATTATATGTGGATAATATTATCTTGACCGCCTATTCTGATGTTTTGCGCAAGTCTATCATGACAATACTCAGTTCTGAGTTTGCTATGAAAGACTTTGGGCCCTTGAGTTACTCTTTGGGGATTGCTGTCACTCGTCATGCCGGTGAGTTATTCTTATCACAACAGAATTATGCAGTTGAGATCATTGAGCGAACTGGTATCTCCTCGTGCAAGTCTATTTCCACTCCCGTTGATACTAAACCCAAGCTGGGTGCTGCGGCTGGCTCACCTTACGAGGATCCGACCCACTATCGCAGTCTTGCAAGGGCTATTCAATATCTTACTTTCACGAGACCAGATATTACGTATGTCGTACATCATGTGTGCTTGTTTATGCATGATCCTAGGGTTGAGCACATGAATGCACTCAAACGCATTCTTCAATATATCCAGGGAACACTTGACTATGGCTTACATTTATATCCTTCATCGACGTCTACACTTGTCTCATATACAAATGTTGATTAGGGTGGCTGTCCCGATACTAGACGCTCCACGTCTGGCTATTGTATGTTTCTTGGTAATAACTTGTCTCTTGGTTTGTGAATCGTCAGTCTACATTATCTCGCTCTAGTGCAGAGGCCGAGTATCGAGGGGTAGCCACTGTGGTCTCTGAATCATATTGGTTACGTAATCTTCTCTTAGAACTTCATTCTCCAATTCAGAAAGCTACCTTGGTTTATTGTGATAATATTAGTGCCGTCTATCTTTCTGGTAATCTGGTTCAACATCAATGCACTAAACACATCGAGATGGATATCCACTTTGTTCGCGAAAAGGTAACTCATGGACAAGTACGCGTCTGCCATGTCACTTCCAAGTATCAAATGGCAGACATATTTACTAACGGTCTTCCCTCGGTTCTGTTTGAAGATTTTAGGGACAGTCTCAACGTACGAAGACCGCCCACTATGACTGCGGGGGTGTGATAAATATACACTGATATACACGGTATATACTCTACCTTGTATATACCATGTATATCACGGACATACAAGGAAACACTTACCATAAATTAGTTGAGTGTATATCACAGTATACATCATAGTTAACCGTGTATATTTAGTATTTAGGTAACATTGTACACTTACCATAATTATAGAATTCTGTGTACAAATAGAATATGGTTTTTGGAGTAGAATAGGAATATGATTTTCCATATTATGAAAATTGTAAATTGTATATATACTCATTCATTAATGAAAATAATGAAAGGGCCTATTACGACAATATCGTATGGTTACTTTGTTCCTCGCTTGCCAAGCACCTCCCCCCCCCCCCCCTTTGTTTTTTGATTTTTATAGTGAAGAAAAAAGTATGCTGAAATTGAACTTGGTGATTTTCTCATTTTTGGTTATTCATTAGGCGTTTGGACATAGATTTAATAGGTGCTGGACATAGATTTGACTGAATTTTTTTAAAAAGTACCAATGGTTTAGTTTGGGTATTGCTTTGGATTGTGATTTACGTGTGTCCGAGGGTTTACCGAAAATAACATCTTTTGGTAGGAGTAAATTATGCATACATTCTATCATTCTCAATCCTCATTCGATGAAATTTTACTGGATATGTTGTTGTTGATTCAGTTTTGATACATAGTTTTAAAACTATTTTTAAAAAAAAAAAAGTACCAAGCACCCCGCTTTTTTGGTCTTTTTTAGTGGAATGATTTGGTCTGACCTTTCTTAGAACGGAACTCTATCTTTATTTTCGTCTGATTAATTAATTTTTTAAAAGACCTAACAGATTATGGAGTGAATGATTTGATCAATGAATATTCTATTCGTTCTTTAATGTAGAATTGATTCACAACAATTCTTTTATTTTTTTTAATAAAAAATATGAATTCAGGTCGTTATTAATCATTTGATATAGTATTCAATATGTATGTATGTACCTTTATCCTTCACTTCATTCACTTTCTTTATGAAGTTCCGATGTAAAGATTTCTCTACCGATGCGTTTAACTTTCATTTGTTAGAGTAACTTTCATTAAGTCTCTATCCTTTTTTTTCTGAACCTTTTTGTTTTTTACAAAAACCTCCGATGTAACACTTCCACGACAAAATAGATATCCCATACAAGGCATGGTGCTATTATACCAATGGTGGAGTGGCTTGGTCAGATCTTTCGCTCGGATGTAAGACCAAAAACGATTCATAGATATCCCATGCACTTTTTGTAAATAACTATACCAAAAAATGAGCGATAAGCATCAAATATGTCGATTTAATCGAGCTAATTCTTACTTGTTCATCACCAACTCACACCCCCTTATACTAGGTATATCTTGCATTTATTCCTCTACGAGGGTATATCAAAAATTAGGTATTTTGAAATATAATTATTAAAAGATAATTTAGAATTATAAATAAAAAGTTTTTTAATGTAACAACAACATACTCATTGTAATATCACAAAATATAGTATGCATAAGGTAGTATGTACACAAATCTTACCCCTATTTTGGATGGTAGAGACACTGTTTTGATAGACCCTCAGTTTAAGAAAAACAGTTCAAAGCAGTTCGAAAAAAGAAATAACGAAAGTGAAGAAGTTACGGCAAAATACCACTCCTACTAAAGATATAGTTTTTTTAATGTAATTTTAAGATAATTTTAAAACGGAAGAATAAACAAACAAACAAAAATAAAAACAAGAACTTCTTATATAATAAAATATTATAATTAATAAAAATGTCCTCTTTTCCCTAATAAAATTAAGTATACAAAGTCATTATCCGAGGTGTTTGGCCAAGTGGTCATTACACTAAGGGTATTGCTGCCTTGGGTCTCGAGTTCGATTCCCATGACCAGCGAGACTAGTGCCAAGCCTCATAAAAAATCCCTCCACTGTTCGCCTGCAAGCCTTGCGGTACTCACTCCGTAGGGCCAGGATGGGGGTGGGGTTTCTTGTGTGTGGAGCCGCAGTGATGCGGTGGGGATGGCTAGTATAAAAAGTTTACCCTCAAAGTTTTAGTCCTCCGGGGCATAGTCCAGTGACAAAGCCTGGGCGCTATAAGGCGCTCTGGCATGGGACAGCGTGGGTTCGATTCCCCGCAAGCACGAAGAAACTCTGCATGTTGGGGAATTTGACCTTGTCTCATTGATCGGTTATGCGCTCTAAAACCGCCACCGGAGCACATCCCGCGATTTACCCGTAATAGTGTTGAAGGACCGGTCTTATTACCTCCAGTGACGTAGTCGCGCAGTTCTGAGACCTGGATTATCAAAAAAAAAACAAAAAAAAAGAAAAAAGTATACAAAGTCATTCATCAACAAGCTACGAGCTATAGCTGTAAAATGTCCAGAACTTTTGCACTTCGCCGTTCCTTCAAACTTTCCGGCACCGGTAAACACCCTTTCGCCTACAAATTCTTCCATTCAACTCAATTACTACACCAAGAACAAATCAATACTATCACAAATGAAAAAACAAAGGGTATTTTAGGTAACCAAAATCTTGAAGAACAACTTCGTAAGCTCCGAATTCTACTCCAACAACATCGTATCGAAAATGCAAAGGGTATTTTAAGTACCCTTATTCACAAAACCTCAGTTTCTCAACTCTACACTCAATTTCAAGCATCCCCAACAAAACCCATTTACTCAGATTTGTTATTAATGGTTTATTTAGAGTCAAAACTAATAAATGAAGCTCAAGAACTGTATTATTTAATAAGGAATGATAAAAAGTTTCCATCTTTATCATGTTTTAATGTGTTTCTTGAATCTTTGAATAGTTTAAGGATGTACAAAAAGACCCTTGAAGTTTTTTGTGATGTTATGAATTGGGGTATAAGAGTTGATAGGTTTAGTTATGGTAAAGCGATACAGTCGGCGGTGAAGGTTGGGGATTTAGGTAAAGCTTTGGAGTTGTTGGGTTGTATGAGAAGAGGTAGGTTGAATCCGAATGAGTTTGTGTATAATGTAGTGATATGTGGGTTGTGTAAAGAGAAGAGAGTTGTGGAAGCACGGAAACTGTTCGATGAAATGCTTGAGAGAAGAGTTGGACCGAGTAAGGTGACGTATAATATTCTTATGGATGGGTATTGTAAAGTGGGGAAGTTGGATGAGGCTTTTAAGTTGAGAGAAAAGATGAAGAGTGATAATGTGGAACCTAATATTGTGACGTTTAATACGTTGCTTAGTGGACTTTGTAAGTCGGGGAAGATGGAGGAAGTTGATTGCGTAGTGGAGGAAATGAAGGGTTATGGATTTGTACCTGATGGGTTTACTTATAGTATACTTTTCGATGGGCATTCGCGATGTGACGATGTTAATTCCTCGTTGGCGTTGTATGAAGAAGCGGTTAAGAAAGGGGTGCAGTTGAATGAGTACACGAGTAGTGTTTTGTTGAATGGCTTGTGCAAGAAAGGGAAGACAGATAAAGTCAGAGATTTTGAAGAAGATGATGGAAAACGGGCTTACTCCTACGGAGGTGTTGTTTAATACCGTTTTGAGCGGCTATTGCAAAGAAGGCAATATGGAGAAGGCTTATTCAACTATTGACGAAATGGAAATTTCTGGGGTGAAGCCGAGTTGTGTCACATTTAATACTCTGATCGCGAAATTCTCAACAAAATATGTGGGGCAATGCGATCCTCACCGCTAATGTGATTCTCAACAAAACTCCACATAAGGATAATGATAAGGATAACCCTCCGTGGGAAACATGGAAATGATCTGACCTACAAATATTGTGATGTGGGGTGGCTTGGTAGAGGTTGGAATACCGAAACAGGTCAAGACTGTAGATTGCATATCCACTGGATCTGTAAATAACAGTAGTGCTTATCGCCTCTTGGTGTCAAAGAATGTTGAATTCTTTAAAGATAACTTTCCTTGAGAAGGAAAAAGAAATAATTGCTCAAGGTTAATAACAACCCGCGGTGCACGATTATCCGAACTGCAGGCGTTCGATCTACATGACTCGAAAGTTGTTAACTATCCGAAACTTAATGTTCCAGATCTACAGAACTCATGGATTCTAGATGTTGAACCGAGAAGGAGCAAAGAGGGAACAAATACTTGTTCCATGCCTTCTAGCTTGTATGGTTGGAAATGAACCATGGACAATTAACAAAGAATTGTCATCTCCAGAAGCGCTGCTTTGGAAAGAAGCTACAGATTCCATCGGAAAGAACCATACTTGTGTAATGGTTGGCCTTCCTCCGGGAAAAGAACCTTTGGGTTGTAAAAATGGATACTCAAATTGAGTACAAAGTAAATGGATCTACTGATGAGTATAAGGCGTCGACTACTTGGACATGTGCTCCCCTGTGAATAACTTAACATTCAGGGTCATTGCAGTCTTGCATGACATGGATGTTGAGACAACCTTCCTAATCGAAGAGTTGGAAGGGGAGGATCAGAGTTGGTTTGTTGGACTATTGGGCTTCTTCGTGAACTTTCTTTTTGGTCCCTGAAATATTTACATTTTGGTCCTGAAAATTTTAGATAAAACAAAAATAATGAATCTGACAACAGAAACATTGACTCTGAAGTTAGAAAGCCAGCAGTCTGAAAGTGAAAGTCATATTGAAACAAAGTCTCGATATGAAAGATATGAGTATCACATATGACATCTTAAGAATTGGGATTTCTAAGACATCTAACGGACTGGTCTAATTCCAAACTTATTTGTGAGGTATTTGACGGTCTCGTTGAGTCACCAATGGATACGAATAATAGAATTGATTGGAATCATGGTGCACCCGTATACAAGGAGCGATATGCGCATGTCACATGTAGTTCAATGTATTTTACACACTACAACCGACCTGATATCGGCTTTTAAAGTAGATCAGTTGAACTAAGGTTCACTCGTGATTCTGGAAATGATCAATAAAAGGCGTTAAATCAGATATGACGATATCTAAAATATTCTCTTATCTACGGATTATGGTATTCTGGATGTGTAGAGATTCTGGGAGAACACAGTGATGCAAACTGGACATCGGACTTGAAGAACACCAAAGCCACAAGTGGATGTGTATGGTGTGTCTTTGGAAATCCTCTAAGCAAACTTGCATCGGCCGATTCATGATGGAATCAGAGTTTATTTCTTTTGACAAAGCATGAAAATAAGTTGAGTAATTTCACGACCTCTTAGAAGATGTCCCTTATTGGGAGAAACATGTGCCTTCGTCAGTTATACACTGTGACTAGCCAATCGGCTTCAGGGAGGGCACATATGATGGTGTTTGGACATATTAGTCAGAGACATAAGACCGTTGGGCAATTGATCATCACGGTGTCACTTCCTTGATTACTAATCAAAGGATATAACAAACCCTTTAACTAAGGGACTACCCGAAGATCAAGAGTTCTGCCTGTCTAGGGGAATGAGCTTAAAACCCAAATAATACGAACCGTTGACGTGGTAACCCAACCATATTGACTGGAGATCCCAAGAATCTGGTTCAATGGGAAAACTAAGTTGTAAAAGGTTCAGTTGAGCGTTTTGGTAGAAGCAAGAGCACTTCGGATTATGATTTCTGTAAAAAACGTAAATCCAAATCCGTTCCCGCGATAGACGTTAAGTGCTACCTGCATGGTGGGTAAAGGTTAAGTTTCAAAACCTTTAACGATCATCAAACGGTTGAGGTTAAGGTTTGGAAAACTTTTAATGATTCATAACGCTTGTAAAGTGGGGTATAGCAGGATATCTTGTAGGAGATCACCTATTTAAGTGTGAGGACAAGCCACCTCAAATGAACGCACTTAAGAATCCAAGTGTGTCCACGGCCACAACGGACAGAACAATAAGAAGAAATGAATAAATGGGAGGTATTGTGTTGGTACCGTTGTCTTGGTTTATATTAAACACTGACGGTTCAAGACATCACATTCACCGCGCAGTAAGTAAGTGTGATGGTATTCAACTAGGGAAGGTTCAAAGCGGAAGCTACCTCTCCTGATGCAGTATCTTTTCACTGAAAGATTGCTGAAAGTAGGCATCTTGTGTGTGCACCAAAATCTCTTTCAAGAGAGGATTGTTGGAAATTTACTAATATGGAATTAAGTTTATCCCATTATTTATGACTCGAACAATTGGGGGCCCGCATATCGAAAACATCATTTTCACACACGTGCACTTGTAGTGTCAACTATCGTAAATTTTGTTAGTGAAAGAGTTATTGGTACGTAAGTAAATGTTTGAGACATAGAATAATGGACAGTTATTGGCTAAATAACAAGTATTCCACGTCGGTAAACGAAGGAAGGATTGTGAGAAGTGTAAGATGGAACGAGTCGGAAAGGGTCGCGAGTCGCTGGCGGTCGCGCGCCAACCCGTCAGAGCCACGGCTCCGGGGATCCGCGACGCCTCCAGGGCTGGGCCGCGACGCTAATTGGCCCGATGGCCACTGGAGTCGCGACGCTAATTGGCTCGATGGCCACTGGAGCCGTGGTGCTAATTGGCCCGATGGCCACTGGAGCCGTGGTGCTAATTGGCCCGATGGCCACTAGAGCCGTGGTGCTAATTGGCCCGATGGCCACTGGAGCCGCGGCGCCAGTGTGGCAGAGCCGCGACACTTCCTTGGCAGTGACTTTGCGACTGAAGGCCAAAAGTTTTGGCTGTTGGGGTGGCTTCAATGACATTGATTCCACCACTAATTGGTCATTACTAGTGCCATTACTTGGCTATTGAAGGGCCATTACATGGGCATATGAAGAGTCATCTTGCACACTTATAAATTGAGGCCTTTGGCTCAATTCTATATACAGATACACAAGTTAACAACACACAAAGAGATCAGATTTTCCTAATAGCAATTCTTCTCTTAGCAATCTTCTTTATTCGTGTTCTTCGCTGGGATCATTTGTGTAGGCTTTGCAAATTTAATGGTTTGTTGTTTTATCTTGGGAGACTATTGCCCACACTTCCATAAAAGCATAAATATACGGGGCAATCTTGTCTTAAAGACAGAGAGTCATCTCTCGACTCAGCCGGTGGTGTTGTGATTATCTAATTGGTTGCTAAATGTTTCAGGTGTGAAATTGAATCTCAAAGGACTCTAACCGTTCGGATTCTCAGCGGTTCGACAAGCCACAAGTGTAGCAGTTTATGTTCTTGTATTTCTGAATACAAGATCCAGATTTGAAGCTCTAGTTCAATGATTAAAAGATTGACAACTTGTTGTTGTAATCTTTGTTGTTTACCCTTTCGAAGCACTTGTAATAGTTATTTACTATTCCCGTACTACGTTAGTTCCAACAGTAGCATCATGTAAAACTATGATTTTAGGTTATGGGATGCTTGGTGATTTACATACTGCAATTGATATGTTCGAGGCCATGCGAGAGGATGGTGTTGAACACGATTCAGTCTCCTAGCCATGGAGGACTAGTTGATAAGGGAAAGAACTACTTTAATGACATGGTTGCTCGTAATATTGAACCATCACAGATGCACTACGCTTGCATGGTTGATCTTCTTGGTCGTTCTGGGCTTATGGATGAGGCCATTAACCTTATTACTGGTCTACCATTTAAATGAAATGTCAAGGTTTGGGCTGCTCTACTTGGAGCATGTCGACTCCATGGAAATGTGTACTTGGGTTCTTGGGCAGCTGAGCATTTATTTAAGCTGCAGCCGCATCATCCTGGGTACTATGCTCTTCTCTCAAATATGTACGCTGAAGCAGGTCGTTGGGGTGAAGCTGGTAGGATCAGGGAGTTGATGAAGCTGAGGGGAGTGAAGAAAAACCCTAGATGTAGTTGGGTTCAAATTCAAGACTAGGTGCATGCTTTTATTGTTGGACATAGACTCGAAGGATTGGATCCATGTTTGTCGCTTGAGAACGTTGGTTAAGATGGGTTGTTTCTTTGAGCCTTCAAAGTGTGAATACTACTTGTACTATATGGGATGACTTTATTTTTCATGTGATACGCCTAATTGAACACCAATTCAGATTTTGATTCCTTGTGAAGACTCATTTGCTGCATTATTGACAAGGTTTTGGGTCAGGGAAGCTGGGGAAAGTTTCTGACTGTCCACTTCTGTGAGAGTACTGAGCTGGCACTGGAGTGCAAGCTTTGTCCAGGACAAGAACTGAAAGATAGACCAAGAGCTCTGGTGATCTAATTCGCTTAAGATGTGCTGACTGGAGCAATTTCCAGCCAACTTTAAAGTTTATTACTTGACGTGCTTCTGGCCTGCACCATGAAAATGCCAAGCTAATTATACAAAGAACTGGAGGAGTTACTTGTAGGAGAAGAGCAGCAGAACAAGGCTGCTTTGTAAATGTACCCATGTGTTAATTGCCCATTACGGGGCTTATGTATAGGTCTCTCAAGGTGTCTTGGCGCACACCTCAATGTATTTGGCGTTTAACAACCATGGCAGTTTACCATCATCAAAATTCAAATTCACACTGATGATCCCTTTGAGTTCAATATTACTGGTTTTCCATGTCTTCCAACTTCAATCTTGATTTTATCTTTTCGCGTGAGTTCTTTCAGAGAGAGGTTGCATGTTTTGTTAGATTCATTGTTGTCTTTTTACATGAAGATATACAAGTATAGAATTTTGGACAAGTTCAAGTGGGAAGATTTGTTACCTACCTAATGAAGAACAAGAGACATTTTGGTTGAGATAGATTTGTAGACAATATGTAGGATAACATGTGTTTGAACTATTGAGCTTTGGCATCTATTCCATTGTATTGCTCTTTGAAACTTAAGATGTTACTCTACTATAAAGGTGCTTATATTTTACTACTTTTTGCTTGCAGTTAGAATGGGAGATTTGGCACTCAAATTATTTCTTTATACATATATATATACATCTAAAATGTACATACACAACCAAAACAAGACAGCAATTTACATCTTAGAACTTATAGAGCACAGAAGGCAAGCGAGGAGTGATAAACACTTCTATAGGATTTACTTTGCGCATGGTCATGCCTAAACCTTGTTTCATATCCAAAGGCTCGTTCGATGGTGTACTAAAATCAAAACCTTGGAATAAATGAGCTATTGCAAGGTGTGTCACTTGAGTTGCATATGTGATCCCTGGACAAGATCTTCTTCCAGAACCAAACGGGATGAACTCATATTGTTGACCACGAACATCAACCCCTACTTGACTAGTCAAGAATCTCTCTGGATCAAACATATCAGGATTCGACCAAATCTTAGGATCTCGCTGCAGTTTCATAGTATTGACCCACAATCTTGTACCCTTAGGAATGTGGTATCCTTGTACAATGCAGTCCTCTACAGATTCATGGGGTACTAACAAAGGTGCTGGCGGATATAATCGCAGTGTTTCTTTAACGACAGCTTGGAAGTATACCAAATTCTTGATATCACTCTCTTCTACCCATCTGTTTCTGCCAACTTTTGTGTCTAGCTCTTCTTGGACTTTCTTCATCACATCCCTATGGTTTAACAATGTAGCCATTACCCAATTTAAGTGAATAGCAGTTGTGTCCGAAGCATCCAACACCATACTCTGGTAGAAATAACAGTTTAAGAAAAACATTAAAAAAAACAATCTTTTCACCAAAGCAATAGGTATCTCCTAGTTACCATTATATATTCATTATGTTGGCATGATATTAAATGGTTGCACAATTTAATTTGGAACACCGTCTCTCCATATCAGACTTGATATAAAGAGTTAATGGTCGTTATAACTAAATCTGATAGCAATTTTGGAGGAGCATGTGACTGACACCCGATAGGCATCGAGCGGACCAACTGAATGTCTACCCATATCTATGTTGCTCGTACTTTTAAAAAATATTGTCGTATCAGATCCTCCAAAAATGCACTACTTTTGGAGGATCCAGCACGCACATGTTGATATTTTCAAAGAGTCCGAGCAACATAGGTCATGATCATGAACATCTACGCACCGACATGTCATAAAAACATTATATCTTTCATGAATGATACCCAATGCCTTACCCGTGCATCAAGCGAACCAACTGAATGCCTACCTATGATCTATGTTGCTCGAACTCTCCAAAGATGTTGCCCCACTCGTATCAAATCCTCCAAAAATGACTACTTTTGGAGGATCCTACACGAACTCGGTGACATTTTTGAAGAGTCCTCATAAACATTTTAACTTTCATAGTGTAAATTCACTATCAATGCATATAACATAAATTCATGCTATAATTCAAGATAATTTCAAGAAAAGCAATGTATATATAGAAGCAAGAGACAGTACTCACCAGAACTGTAGCTTTAATGGTGGTTTCTCTAGTATAACCATCTGAAAAATCATCATGGTTCATCATAGAAAGCATTACATCAATAAAATCATGTTCATTTCCAGCAACAACATCAACACTTACTCTTTTCTTCACATGTTCATCCAACCAATTTTGAAGTACACAATCAATATCTTTAAAAGTCCTTTTCATGAACTTAACATGCCCTTGAAAATCAATCCATTTGAATAAAGCAATAGGAAATGCATCCCATAACACAAACTCCATTGAAATATACATAAAATCCTTTAATGCTCTTTTAAATCTTTCAGCTTCTTCTTCATTTTCAAGCCTTCCATAGCTTTTTCCAGCTATCATTTTGACTATCAAGCTCAAAGTTAACTTTTCTATCCAATCAGTAAGATTGACTTTCACCGAAATATTATCTCCAGTCACCGGAAAATTAACATTATCTCCGGTGATTGGTAATTGATCTCCGGTCACCGTCATTTGATCTCTAGTGACTGGCAATTGATCTCCGGTGACCGGAAAATCAATGTTATCTTCGGTCACCTGTAATTGATCTCTCACTGGCCATTGATCTCCGGTGACTGTAAAATCAACATTATCTCCGATGACCGGTAATTGATCTCCGGTCACCAGCAAGTGATCTCCGGTGCCAGGAAACTGAACATTATCTCCGGTAACTGGTGATTGATCGCCGATGACCAGCAATTGATCTCTCGTGACCATCAATTGATCTCCGGTGACCAGAAGATCAACATTATCTCCGGTCACCGGTAATTGATCTCCGGTGATCGGTAATTGATCTCCGGTGATCGGTAATTGATCTCCGGAGCCAGGAAACTGAACATTACCTCCGGTGACCGGAAAATTATCGCCGGCAACAAAAAACAAAGAGAAAAGCTCTTTAATACTCATTTGAACTTCAGAAACCCTAACATATTTCAATTTATCTAACCTGCTACTCGATAACACTTCCTTTATTACAATTTTTCGAATATTTCTCCAATAAACACCATAACTAGCTAAAAAAAGCATAGCATTATTATAACCAATATACTCACCGGCCAAACTCGACGGCCGATCAGCAAAAACCTTATCATTAGTGTTCAAACAATCCTTAACGGCGTCGTAACTACTAACGACTAATATACGCGGTAAACCTAACCGGAAAGTGAAAACCGGGCCATATTTATCGGCTAAAAATGCGAGTTTTCGCGATAAAGGTATGTCGTCGTTGCCGGAAAATTCGAGGAGGTGACCGATCACCGGCCAGCCACCGGAGATTTCTGGCGGGAAAGGGTTATGAGGTTTTGAAAGTTTAAATGATTTTGTTTTCCATATGAAAATGGAGAAAAAAGCTAAAGATATGATTAGTAAAATTGCATTAAAATGAGAAAATATATGATCTTCCATTTTCTTGATGTGTTGGCTTTAGTTGCAATCTATCATGTTTTTCAAGTCCCTTTGATATCTGGTATTAGTAGGGGGTGTCAAATGGACTGTTGGATTGAGATACATGTTAAAATGAATTGAATTAATAAATGTGTTAGGCTAAAAATGATCCAAAATTTATTTGTGCTGAAATGAGATGGGTCATGACCCAATTTTTTTGAAGGATCACCTTTAGTGAAAAATCTTTTTGAGAAAAATCTTTTCCGTGAAGAATATTTTCGAATAAAACATTTTTCCGTTTTCTAGGAAAGCATTTTCTGTGAAAAAATTTTGTGAAAATTATTTTCTAGGAAAACATCCATAAAAAACTTTTTCCTTCATATCAAACACAAATGAAAGTAAATCTAAAGAAATAAACTCAAATTAAAGTAAATTTTAAAATGGGTTAAAATTAGGCTAAATTGGAGATTGTTCTAAAAATGGGTTATGTTGGATTGAGCTAAAATCAGCCCAATAATACATTACCTTGGCCAACTCATAAAATTTTAGATGGGTTGGGCGGGCCATCAAGTTTTGGGCCATATTTGACACACTTACTTATTAGTCAAGTGTTGGCGCAGCTATAGAGTAAGTCTTTTTCTGTTATCAATAAAATCGAAAGAAAAAAATCGACGTGTTTCATATAGATCGAGAGTTGTCCATTTTATGATCTATCACATTTTTTATAACATAGCGTATAAGTCGTCTCTCTTAAATATAATCAAATCATAATCAATATTCTTAATATTTAAGTGATTTATATAGTGGAAATAAATTAAAATGATTCATATAACAACTTTTTCAGCAAGATAGTCAATAGATTGATTGATATGTGAAAGTATGAAATTTGTAGTTTTAAACTAATGGGAGAATACAACAAAGATTCACAAACTATCCCTTTGGGAATAAGATCCAAAAATAAGGGATAAGGACGCAATTTTCTTGTTTTATTTTCGGTCATTCAATACCGCAATTATTAACAAAGGACGTAAGAAATTGACGAATTGTAACTACTAACTACTCCACTAATTAGGATGAGTTCACTCGAAAGTTAGAGGTATAAAAAATTTCAAGTTTGAGCCTAAGAATGAAAAAATTATGGTAGAAGTGCTTTAGTCGCTTAGTGTCGGCCTACTCGATGTGAAATCGAATTGGTCGGACTAATAAATTTTGAATATTACACCATTGAAAAAAAATGTATATGAAAGTTAGAGGTATAAAAAATTTTGAGTTCGAGCCTAAGAATAAAAAAGTTATGGAGGAAGTGCTTTAGTCGCTTAGTGTCGACCTATTCAATGTGAAATCGGATTAATATGACTACTAAATTTTGAATATTACACTCTTAAAAAAAATGTATATGAAAGTTAAATAGCAAAAATATATTGCTAAGAGTATTAGAGTCATAAAGAGAGAAACAAGAAAAGATAATATTTAGTCACTTAATGTGGTTAGATAGTTGAAACTTTGTAACACATAGTTTTTATCACTTGTTTTTATGATACAAGACAAGAAATGTTTATGGAACTAATGACTTAGCTATATTCTATAATTGAGAACAAGACAACACTTTCATTAAACTTCTATTTGGTCACCATCACCATTTATTTGTTAATAATATATTGTCATTGTGTCAAGAATAGTAAGTGTAGTTTCTTTTTGTCACTACTATAAATAACATGTCATTGTATTGACTCTAGGACAATGGCATCATAATCATACTTAGTTAGACGAGGACAATAACGATTAAGAAATGATTATGGTCTAATTAAGTCGATGACTCAATTGGACTTGAAAGCAATGCTCGCTTAAAAGTCTATTCAATCCCAACTCCTAAGCATAATGTAAGAACCTAAAAAATATTTTCGTTATTTGAACTTTAAAGTATACACTACTATTCATATTTAATTTTCTAAAGAGAACGACGGAGACTTCATTTTACTTAGATTGATCTATCTAACACAAATGGTTAATCTATCTCATAATTTGTGAGAGTAGGAGACTAGGTTCATGCAAGCCCTATTTTGTAACACAATTTATAATATACACATATACATAAATAATCTAGCATGGGCTACATGAGCCTATAGTAATTTACGGATTAATTGATAAGTCGAGCATTCCCGGCCCAAGTTTTGATGGAGCAAAAGGATTTACATAATCAAGTAATTTAGTAGGCTATTGTCGATTTTTTTCTTTTGGATTGACAATTGATTAATAACCTACAATAAATTATGAGTAACCTGCTATAACGCAATCCACTTGAATCTTATTTTGCATAATATCTCGTTAACAACTACTATATTTATATCTTTTATTTCTCATATAAAGTACGACCCCAAAGTGATTACTTTGTCGTCTTCTTAAATATATTATTCCCTCCGTCTCAATTTATGTGGCACCATTTCATTTTTAGTCTGTCCAAAATGAATGTCTTTCTTTTTTTAGTAACTAATTAATGGCACCATCTCTATTTTACATTTTTTGGGTCCCACTTAATTTTAAAGATATACTTTTATTGTGAAGAAAAGTCAACAAAAGTGGACACTAAAGTAAGGGCAATCTAGTAAACATAACAAAGTCTTCTCTTATTTCTTGAACTTCATACCTGGTCAAATGGTGACAGGTAAATTGGAACGAATATAGTATTAAAGAATGCAAAATGAAATCAACAAATACAGCAAAAGCTCACACTTTCATTCAGTTTCTTAATCACATTACCAAAACCAAGTTTTTGGACCATATGCTATGAGAGAGAATAGAGATAGCAAAACCAAAACAAAAAAAAGAGAAAAAGAAAAAAGTTATATTTTAATGGCATAAAACATACATAGGTACTCAAATTTGATCTCAGCCGTCAAGTATACCCTTCAATTTTGGATATACACAAGTAGACATTTTAACTTGTTTGTTGCACACTCCAACTTAAAAAATAATCATCTAGACACCTCAAAAATTTATGTGTCACGTGTTCAATTTTATACAAGTTGAGGTGCCTACTTTTGCACACACAAAATTGAAGGGTATATTTATCAATTGAGGTCAAGTTTGAGAACATGTTTATGTATTATGCCTATTTTATTTGTATCTCTTTTTTTCACACAGTAAAATGAGTGTGTGAGTCGGTATGTGTGTGCAATCTTTTCAAGTCCCGTCTCATCCTGTCCGACTGGCCACCCTTATTTCAAAAGGCTTAAGAAAGTACCAAGGCCCACCGAATACATATTCTCCTACATCGACTATTGACTAACAAATTACATCCTTTATAAAAAAACTTGTTAGACAAAGAGCAACTGCTCGGGGTGTGGGGTTGGGAAATGCACACAATTGTATCATGATGAACCTTTATGTCTCAGTAATCAGAGTTTAAATTTGGGGTTGTTTGTCCGGTGTTTTCCCCATTAATTAAAAATAATAAACATCGATGCCTATGATAAATATACACGTGATATACTAGGAAACACTTACCATAAATTAGCTGAGTGTATATCACGGTATACATCATAGTTAGCCGTGTATATTTAGTATTTAGGTAACATTGTACACTTACCATAATTATAGAATTCTTGTACAAATAGAATAGGGTTTTGGGAGTAGAATAGGAATAGAATTTTCCATATTATAAAAATTGTAAATTGTATATATACTCATTCATTAATGAAAATAATGAAAGAGATTATTTCTTTCATGGTATCAGAAGTCTAGGTTTTTCATACCTCTCCTATTTTTTTCTCTTCCGTCGTACCTCGGTTTCCGTAATCTTCATCTCTTTTCCTAAATTAATCCAAATCCCTCCTTTTGTTCTTTGGTTATGTCGACGTCAAAGAACCAATTTCATCCTGGCCTTACTATTTCTAACATCAAGAATAACATCCCTATTGTTATTGAGATGGAAAACGTCCAATACGCAACGTGGGCAGAGTTGTTTAAAATTCACGTCATCTCACATCAAGTCCTACATCACATAATTCCTCCCGCTACCCCTACACCCGCGGAGGATCCTCAGTTATGGATTACACTTGATGCTACTGTCCTTCAGTGGATTTATTTCACTATTTCTACCGACCTTTTACAGACGATTATTGAGCCGGACACTACGGCTATGGCTACGTGGAATAGATTGCGTGATATATTCCAAGATAACCAACACTCCCGCATTGTCATCCTTGAGCAGGAATTTTCCCAAGTCCGTATGGAAAATTTTCCGAATGTTTCAGCTTATTGTAAACTGCTCAAGAAATTGGCAGACCAACACTGTAACGTTGGAGCGTCCGTTACTAATAATTGTCTTATTCTACAAATGGTTGCAGGCCTTTCTGTGGCCTATAATGGCGTGGGGACTCTCCTTCGTCAAAGTAATCATTTTCTGCCTTTTTATCAAGCTCGCTCGATCGCACGTTAGAAGAAGTCGATTTTACTAAAAAAACGGCTACCGACGCCAGTCCCGTGGTCATGATGACGTCCTCCTCTAATTCTCAAGGTTTTGTTGATAATTCTGGCCAAAACCGTCCTCACGGTGGAGGCAAGAAAAATAAAAAAAATAATAGCAAAAATTACAGTGGAAATCATGATGGTTCCGGTAGTGGTGGGGGCGGCCAAAATAGTGGCAGTGGCCCCCGGTATGGTGGCAGTGGACCGCAAGCCAACGGGTCCCAGCTTTGGGCCCCCTGGCTGTGGGCCTGGGCCGGTGGCCAGTGGCCCAACGACCCCTATTTTCCACTTTCATCGGCCCCTGAACAGTGGGCTTCCCAGAATTTCTTTCGGCCCAATTTAACGTGGTCCAGTGGCTTCCGCAACAACACTGGGCTGGGGCAGCAAGCATGTGTGCTTGGGCCAAATCCGACGTGGCCCATCATGCTGCGGTCCCACTCCGACCGACATTGAGGCCGCAATGCACACACTTGGATTGAATCCTCCAGACGCAAATTGGTACATGGACACCGACGCCACTTCTCACATGACGTCCGACCAAGGTACTCTCTCGTCTTATTTCAATTTGAGCAACAATCGTGGCATAATTATTGGTGATGGAAAATCAATTCCAATACGTGGTTACAGTCATAAAACTTTGTCTCCCCACATCCACCTCCTATCTTAAAAATGCCCTTCATGCCCGTAACTTAATTAAAAATTTGGTGTTTGCCCGTAAATTCACCACTGATAATTGAGTTTCTGTTGGTTTTGATCCATTTGGGTTTTCTGTGAAGGATTTCAAGACGGGGATACTTCTCATGAGATGTGATAGTAGGGGGGATATTTATCCTACCACGCCCACATCCAGTCTCTCGAGTCGAGCCTTGCCATTTACTTTTGCAGCTCTAGCTCCTTCCTTGTGGCATGCACGTTTGGGTCACCCTGAGTCATCCATTGTTTCTTCCTTGCATAAAAATAATTTTATTTCTAGTAAGGGTACACATAGTACTCTAATTTGTCAATCCTGTCCTATGGGAAAACATGTTACATTACCATTTTTAGCTTATACATCTCGTACTTTAATGCCATTTGATATTATTCATAGCGATTTATGAAAATTTCCCGTTTTAAGTTCTGTGAGCCATCGTTATTATGTTCTATTTTTGGATGATTATTCTAATTTTTATGGACCTTTCCGTTAGCGAAAAAATCACAAGTTTTTTCCACATTCTTAAAATTTAGAGCATTCATCCGTACCCAATTCGATCAGAAAATAAAAAATATTCAATGTGATAATGACAAAGAATATGATAATGGGGAGTTTCAAAACTTTTGTGATACAAATGACTTAGTTTTTCATTTCTCTTGCCCTCATACGTCCTCACAAAATGGGAAAGCTGAACGAAAAATTCATACCATTAATAACATTATCCGCACTATATTGGTCCATGCTTCCGTACCCCCTTCCTTTTGACATCATGCTCTACAAATGACTACCTATCTTCTTAACATACTTCTTACCAAATGGTTGGCAAATGCGTCTCCTCTTAAAGTCATCTATAAAAAGAATCATTCGTATTCCCATCTTAGGGTCTTTGGGTGTTTATGCTATCCGCTATTTCCGTCAACTACAATTAACAAACTTCAAGGCCGTTCTACCCTTGTGTGTTTTTGAGTTATCCATCTAATCATCGTGGTTACAAATATTTTGATTTATCGTCTAATAAAATTATAATTAGTCGCCATGTTATTTTTGATGAAACTCAATTTTCGTTTTCTAAAGTGAGTAGTCCCGGGCCTAGTTCGTATAATTTTTTAGATAACGCGGTCTCTCCGTTTATTATCCACCATTTATCATAATTGTTTCGCACCCAAAATCCGCTAACGGGCCCACTGCCCGCTGGAGCTCCATTACCGTCGAACCAACCTAGTCCTCCCGTCACTAGTCCGGAAATTGGGCCGCATATTCAGCCCAGTACTGGTCCTACTTCTGTTTCACGTACCGATGCCAAAGTTGGGCCAGCAGGCCCACTTTCTGCTGGCCTCTCACCTCTCCAATTTTGTCCCAAAATCCACCCAATTCTCCCCCGAGTCACAGATCGGTCACTCATAGTCAACTGGGTATTTTTAAACCAAAAAGACATTTTAATCTAAATTCTAATGTTCTTAAATCCCCACTACCCCGTAACCCAGTGTTCGAATTAAATGACCCGAATCAGAAATTGGCTATGAACGACGAATATGATGCTCTTATTGATAATAAGATGTGGGAGTTGGTACCCCGTCCTTCTGGTGTTAATATTATTCGGTCTATGTGGATTTTTACTCATATGGATAATTCTGATGGTTCTTTTGCGAGGCATAAGACTCGTCTTGTAGATGATGGTAAGACTCAGAAGGTTGGCATAGATTATGGTGATACGTTTAGTCCGGTAGTCAAACCGGCTACCATTCGCATTGTTCTCAGTCTGGCTCTTTCCAAGGCTTGGCCCATTCATCAGTTAGATGTGAAGAATGCTTTCTTACATGGTGATCTAAAGGAGACCGTCTATATGCATCATCCCTTGGGTTTTCGAGACCCCAAATATCCTCATTATGTCTGTTTATTGAAAAAGTCATTGTATGGGCTTAAGCATGCCCCTCGGGCTTGGTATAAGTGATTTGCAGACTATGTTTCATGTATTGGGTTTACTCATAGCAGGTCTGATAATTCATTGTTCATAAATCATCGTGGTACCTCTCTAGCTTATATTATATTATATGTGGATAATATTATCTTGACCGCCTATTCTGATGTTTTGCGCAAGTCTATCATGACAATGCTCAGTTCTGAGTTTGCTATGAAAGACTTTGGGCCCTTGAGTTACTCTTTGGGGATTGTTGTCACTCGTCGTGCCGGTGAGTTATTCTTATCACAACAGAATTATGCAGCTGAGATCATTGAGCGAACTGGTATCTCCTCGTGCAAGTCTATTTCCACTCCCGTTGATACTAAACCCAAGTCGGGTGTCATACCGCTCACCTTACGAGGATCCGACCCACTATCGCAGTCTTGCAAGGGCTATTCAATATCTTACTTTCACGAGACCAGATATTACGTATGTCGTACAACATGTGTGCTTGTTTATGCATGATCCTAGGGTTGAGCACATGAATGCACTCAAACGCATTCTTCAATATATCCAGGGAACACTTGACTATGGCTTACATTTATATCCTTCATTGACGTCTACACTTGTCTCATATACAAATGTTGATTAGGGTGGCTGTCCCGATACTAGACGCTCCACGTCTGGATATTGTATGTTTCTTGGTAATAACTTGTCTCTTGGTTTGTGAATCGTCAGTCTACATTATCTCGCTCTAGTGCAGAGGCCGAGTATCGAGGGGTAGCCAATGTGGTCTCTGAATCATATTGGTTACGTAATCTTCTCTTAGAACTTCATTCTCCAATTCAGAAAGCTACCTTGGTTTATTGTGATAATATTAGTGCCGTCTATCTTTCTGGTAATCTGGTTCAACATCAATGCACTAAACACATCGAGATGGATATCCACTTTGTTCGCGAAAGGTAACTCATGGACAAGTACGCGTCTGCCATGTCACTTCCAAGTATCAAATGACAGACATATTTACTAACGGTCTTCCCTCGGTTCTGTTTGAAGATTTTAGGGACAGTCTCAACGTACGAAGACCGCCCGCTATGACTGCGGGGGTGTGATAAATATACACTGATATACACGGTATATACTCTACCTTGTATATACCATGTATATCACGAACATACAAGGAAACACTTACCATAAATTAGTTGAGTGTATATCATAGTATACATCATAGTTAACCGTGTATATTTAGTATTTAGGTAACATTGTACACTTACCATAATTATAGAATTCTGTGTACAATTAGAATATGGTTTTTGGAGTAGAATAGGAATATGATTTTCCATATTATGAAAATTGTAAATTGTATATATACTCATTCATTAATGAAAATAATGAAAGGGCCTATTACGACAATATCGTATGGTTACTTTGTTCCTCGCTTGCCAAGCACCTCCCCCCCCCCCCCTTTGTTTTTTGATTTTTATAGTGAAGAAAAAAGTATGCTGAAATTGAACTTGGTGATTTTCTCATTTTTGGTTATTCATTAGGCGTTTGGACATAGATTTAATAGGTGCTGGACATAGATTTGACTGAATTTTTTTAAAAAGTACCAATGGTTTAGTTTGGGTATTGCTTTGGATTGTGATTTACGTGTGTCCGAGGGTTTACCGGAAATAACATCTTTTGGTAGGAGTAAATTATGCATACATTCTATCATTCTCAATCCTCATTCGATGAAATTTTACTGGATATGTTGTTGTTGATTCAGTTTTGATACATAGTTTTAAAACTATTTTTTTTTAAAAAATAGTACCAAGCACCCCGCTTTTTTGGTCTTTTTTAGTGGAATGATTTGGTCTGAACTTTCTTAGAACGGAACTCTATCTTTATTTTCGTCTGATTAATTAATTTTTTAAAAGACCTAACAGATTATGGAGTGAATGATTTGATCAATGAATATTCTATTCGTTCTTTAATGTAGAATCGATTCACAACAATTCTTTTTTTTTTTTAATAAAAAATATGAATTCAGGTCGTTATTAATCATTTGGTATAGTATTCAATATGTATGTATGTACCTTTATCCTTCACTTCATTCACTTTCTTTATGAAGTTCCGATGTAAAGATTTCTCTACCGATGCGTTTAACTTTCATTTGTTAGAATAACTTTCATTAAGTCTCTATCCTTTTTTTTCTGAACCTTTTTGTTTTTTACAAAAACCTCCGATGTAACACTTCCACGACAAAATAGATATCCCATACAAGGCATGGTGCTATTATACCAATGGTGGAGTGGCTTGGTCAGATCTTTCGCTCGGATGTAAGACCAAAAACGATTCATAGATATCCCATGCACTTTTTGTAAATAACTATACCTAAAAACGAGCGATAAGCATCAAATATGTCGATTTAATCGAGCTAATTCTTACTTGTTCATCACCAACTCACACCCCCTTATACTAGGTATATCTTGCATTTATTCCTCTACGAGGGTATATCAAAAATTAGGTATTTTGAAATATAATTATTAAAAGATAATTTAGAATTATAAATAAAAAGTTTTTTAATGTAACAACAACATACTCATTGTAATATCACAAAATACGGTATGCATAGGGTAGTATGTACACAAATCTTACCCCTATTTTGGATGGTAGAGACACTGTTTCGATAGACCCTCAGTTGAAGAAAAACAGTTCAAAGCAGTTCGAAAAAAGAAATAACGAAAGTGAAGAAGTCACGGCAAAATACTACTCCTACTAAAGATATAGTTTTTTTAATGTAATTTTAAGATAATTTTAAAACGGAAGAATAAACAAACAAACAAAAATAAAAACAAGAACTTCTTATATAATAAAATATTATAATTAATAAAAATGTCCTCTTTTCCCTAATAAAATTAAGTGTACAAAGTCATTCATCAACAAGCTACGAGCTATAGCTGTAAAATGTCCAGAACTTTTGCAATTCGCCGTTCCTTCAAACTTTCCGGCACCGGTAAACACCCTTTCGCCTACAAATTCTTCCATTCAACTCTATTACTACACCAAGAACAAATCAATACTATCACAAATGAAAAAACAAAGGGTATTTTAGGTAACCAAAATCTTGAAGAACAACTTCGTAAGCTCCGAATTCTACTCCAACAACATCGTATCGAAAATGCAAAGGGTATTTTAAGTACCCTTATTCACAAAACCTCAGTTTCTCAACTCTACACTCAATTTCAAGCATCCCCAACAAAACCCATTTACTCAGATTTGTTATTAATGGTTTATTTAGAGTCAAAACTAATAAATGAAGCTCAAGAACTGTATTATTTAATAAGGAATGATAAAAAGTTTCCATCTTTATCATGTTTTAATGTGTTTCTTGAATCTTTGAATAGTTTAAGGATGTACAAAAAAGACCCTTGAAGTTTTTGTGATGTTATGAATTGGGGTATAAGAGTTGATAGGTTTAGTTATGGTAAAGCGATACAGTCGGCGGTGAAGGCTGGGGGTTTAGGTAAAGCTTTGGAGTTGTTGGGTTGTATGAGAAGAGGTAGGTTGCATCCGAATGAGTTTGTGTATAATGTAGTGATAGGCGGGTTGTGTAAAGAGAAGAGAGTTGTGGAAGCACGGAAACTGTTCGATGAAATGCTTGAGAGAAGAGTTGGACCGAGTAAGGTGACGTATAATATTCTTATGGATGGGTATTGTAAAGTGGGGAAGTTGGATGAGGCTTTTAAGTTGAGAGAAAAGATGAAGAGTGATAATGTGGAACCTAATATTGTGACGTTTAATACGTTGCTTAGTGGACTTTGTAAGTCGGGGAAGATGGAGGAAGTTGATTGCGTAGTGGAGGAAATGAAGGGTTATGGATTTGTACCTGATGGGTTTACTTATAGTATACTTTTCGATGGGCATTCGCGATGTGACGATGTTAATTCCTCGTTGGCGTTGTATGAAGAAGCGGTTAAGAAAGGGGTGCAGTTGAATGAGTACACGAGTAGTGTTTTGTTGAATGGCTTGTGCAAGAAAGGGAAGACAGATAAAGCTGTAGAGATTTTGAAGAAGATGATGGAAAACGGGCTTACTCCTACGGAGGTGTTGTTTAATACCGTTTTGAGCGGCTATTGCAAAGAAGGCAATATGGAGAAGGCTTATTCAACTATTGACGAAATGGAAATTTCTGGGGTGAAGCCGAGTTGTGTCACATTTAATACTCTGATCGCGAAATTCTGTGAATTGGGTATGATGGAAGATGCAAAAGAATGGTTAAGGAAAATGCTTGAGAAGCCAGTTTCCCCTACTGTCCAGACGTATAACATCTTAATTGATGGATATGGTCGCAAGCGGGATTTCGTGAGGTGTTTTGAGATTCTTGAGGAGATGGAAAGTAACGGAGTGAAGCCTAATGTAATTACGTATGGTACTCTAATCAACTCTTTGTGCAAGGATGGTAGGCTTCTTGAAGCTGATGTAGTCCTTAATGACATGATTAATAGAGCGGTTAAACCAAATGCACAGGTCTATAATATGCTTATAGATGGACATTGTATGAGAGGAACGATGAGTAATGCTTTCCTATGTTTCGAGAAGATGCTAGAAAGTGATATTGAAACAACCCTGGTTACATACAACACTCTAATAAATGGGTTTTGCAAAAAAGGTATGATCAAAGAGGCCGAGGATTTGGCTGCGCATATTTTAGTCAAAGGTTTAACTCCAGATGTTATCACGTACAATTCTTTAATCTCTGCATATTCAGATGCAGGGGACACCGAAAAGTGTTTCCAAACGTATGAGAAGATGAAAACCTCTGGGATAAAACCTACAATGAACACTATTCATCCTCTAATTAGAGTGTCGAAAAAGGGAAAGAATGGACTGGTGTTAATCGACAAAATCGTTCAAGAAATGTCTCGGATGGATCTTTCTCCTGACCGAGTGGTATATAACGAGCTCATCCTTTGCTATGCTCTGCATGGAGAGGTTCAAAAGTCACTTGCTATGCACGTAGAGATGGTGGAACGAGGAATTCCTTCTGACAAGAGGACGTTCAATAGCTTGGTTATGGTACGTTTGAACGAGGGAAAATGTCAAGAGGCCAAGGATCTTGTTGATCAGATGAAGGCTAACAATATTGTTCCTAATGATGAAACTTATAATATTCTGGTTGAAGGGCATTGCAAACTGAAAGATTTTTCTGGTGCACACATTTGGTACAGAGAGATGGTTGACAATGGTCTTCTCCCAGTAGCCAATATATGTAATGAGTTATTATCTGGCCTTCGAGAGGAAGGAAGATTGCAAGAGGCACAAATTGTATGTTCAGAAATGAGTTCTAAAGGAATTGAAGCGTGTAACACAACTGAGGATCTTTCTGCTGCTGGCAGCAAATGAAAAGCTTGTAATATATTCAAGAATCTGTGTATTCTTGTTAATTTATTTCCTCATTGACATTTATTAAGATACCTATTCCCTTATACTTCCCTTGTTATTAGAACCTCCGTGTTTTTTGGTCTCTTTGTTCCAGCTAAAAATCGTCTTAGACGCCGAATAACTCGGCAGCAAAGATAAAGCTTTTACATAGAAAGAAGCTGAATTATGGGGTTTGAAGGAGGGACAAGTGCCCGAGTCATCTAGAAGGTTCTTCATAAACTCCAGAAGGTTCTTTTATCTGCTACTGCTGCTATTATATTATTCTAGTCTTGTATTTGCAGTTTCTATGCTTTTATTTGTGCTCTGGTAAAAGGTTTCTTGATGTCAGAAAGTTGATTTTTTGGGTTTGTTGTGGATTTTTAGGTCTGAATTTGGTGCATGTTTAGTTCTTTGAAATCTGGGGTTTTCCCCCAAGTTAATGTATGTTGAATTTTGTGTACTTTCACTAGTTACTCTAAAGGGTTCAAAATGGAGCGAAATAGACACTAAGGATTTATATTGCCAACCTGAACTAGTTTAGATTGAGGTGTTGTTGTTGCTGTTGATGTTTATTTGTTGCTCTTATTTAGCCTGGTATTTCAGTGATTGTGTCTTTTGGGGTTTATTCTTTTTAGTTTATCTGGTGTTTTAGCTTGATTGGATTTGTATATTGTGATAAGTTCCCCTCTTCGGTATGATTTTCAGGATTTATTATGATTTTTTTCTTGCATTTTGATCCTATATTACTGTTCTCTTTGTTGTCACCATTGTCGTTGGATGCTATTTATCTTTGATATACTATCTTATCCATTTTCCTCTCCCTATTGATATGCTACTCCAATTCTTTTCTTTTATTTATTATTATTATTTTTCATTTCATTGCAGTTTTCATAAATATTTCAGTGTCCGATATTGGGGATTCATATAGCTGACCTCAACTACTTGAAACTTGAGGTGTAATTGATTAATTGAGTGATTGATTTCGTTGCATTCTGAAAAGAAAAAAAGGTTTTTCTTTTGATTATTTTTTTTAGGGTGGTGGTAGTGGTATAGGGGCAGTGATTTTGGAGTCTGAAGGACACATTGTGCACCTTATTGATTTTGTCCCTGCAATCTTTTCTTTATGCTTTAATGCTGGTGCTTGTCTGGTTTCATATAGTTGTCTGTTTACAGGTACGACTGATTTATCATTTTGTAATAAATTATGTCCATCTCTTCTCCGTGCTTATGGCTCATTCATTGGTTTGACGATAAAAGAACTAAAGAAGCCACTGTTTGTATCCTTTCTGCATTTGGCAAGGTAAATTTGCAGTAATATGCTCACTTGCTGCCTCAGTCATATTGCTTTTTCAAGACCATTATCAGATTTTTGTTGGTTGTTTCTAGGATTTTACTGGAAGGGTTGCTGTGTAGTGTATAGGATTGTAGCTATGTTGAACCTTGTTTGCATAGTTTTGAGTACACTTGGCATAATTGCCTTAACTAATTTTTAGTATTTGTAAAAGATGCATTTCTTTTTTTTTTTTCCGAAAAAAGATGCATTTCATATTAAAATAATCACTACCCTAAATACTAAAGTAGATTGTATTTTGGTTAACTTTTTATTGAAAACGACAAATATGTACATACAAGTCGAAGGATTTGTACTTTCTCGCCGGAAGTGAACTCTCCTTGATATTATGTTAATTGGTGTAGAATTAATGTAACTTACGGTAATTGAGGTTAAAGTTACAAATAGACACGGTGTCCAACTTAGTTTGTCGAGTCTTAAGAGTAATACTATATTCATGTGCTGGAACTAGAATAAAGGTAAGAGAAGTTCAGCTTTCAGTTATTCTCTTTAGGTCATGTTCTCATGTGTAAGGTGTAGATACCCGGGTTTTTTCAGTTTCTGAACGTGGTCATGGATGATAAACAGAATGCAGGACTTGCTTCAAAAAGACTCTGAAATTAGTAGTGTCTCAACAGCCCCATCTATCAGGGTTACTCCTTGTTGGTGGACTAGGAAAGAGTCACAAATGCAACAATGGTTGACTTTTCCTGGTCCTCAAGATCCCAAACAATTCGGTTTTCATTTTCAAGATCAGGATTCCTCTTCAACTCAGTCAACGGCTCAGTTTTATCCTGAAGTTGCCACTGAAGGAGAAAGCAAAATCTCTGGGAAACGCAATGTCTTTTCAAGCAGGTAATGATATCGACTTATTTTTCAACATCTTTTAAGATGCAAATATGTAGTGTGCAGAAATGTTTAAGAACATATTCAAACTTGTCACCTTCATTCTAAAAAAAAGAGAGTTGTGAGATGATCTCCCTTCAACATCCTAGTTATGCATACAAGGGCGAATTTAGAGGTTGCCGAGGGTGTTCACTCGGTAAAAAATTATAGTGTATATATAGGGTATATTTTTTTGTGTTTATGTACATATATTAACCTTTGAACACCCTAAAAAATGGAAAAGGTTAGCTGAAGTGGTCCAGGGTGTTCAAAATTGTCTCTTTGTCCCAGGTTCGATTCCTAGGGGCGACATTATTTTTTATGTTTAGCTTTCGTTGTTTTTTTCGAACATCCTGAGTGAAAATCCTGGATCCGCCAATGTATGCATGCATGTGGTATGTTCAATCTAGCCATGTAATCCCATGCTATCTTATAGTTGATCAAGTCATATTCCTACTTTGTCCTAATTTATACAATGTTCTTTTCTTCATTATTTTCAGCATGGCTTCTTCACTATTGTATTTGCTTTTCAAACCTGCTTTGAAATGCTTTACTTGAGCCAAGGGTCTACTGGAAACAGCCTCTCCACACCACCCTTCCCAAACCCCACTTGTGGGATTACACTGGTTATGTTGCTGTTGTATTATTAGACTTGTTAATTGTTACTGCAGGTTTTGGGACTTGAGTTTTGTTCAAAGATTAAGAGGCATTTCCTGTTGGGAAGACTTAAGTATGATTTTCTGCAAGAGAAACTCTCGAGCACCAATAATCAATGGCGAATAGCTAAGCAAGGCATGAATATTCTAAACACATTCACTTTGGTTAAATTGTTGCATTCAACAGGAATGCTGTTTCACTCCAGAAGCTACTGTTATATTGTTCCCATTTTTTCTTTTAATTTCTTTTCCTGAAGCTCTCTCTACAACTTGTAAAATTTTAAAAACAACAAAGACAAATGCTACTATATCCTCAATTCTGGCCATAGAGGCCCTAATAAGGCACTTTGAAAGATTATGGTTTTGAGGACTATTTAAGTAGTATGACGAACCTTTTGATTGTTGCTCGTGAATTTGGATTTATTCTGTGCGACTAACTAACTGATGCTGAAACAAAATGTCCCATTTCAACATATCATTTGATAGTGCCAGACATGAACGAGTAGTTGTCGCTTTCCCTTATTTAAAGACCGTATATGCTTCAAAGTGTACATGTCTCCTGCTGTACAACTTTCCATTGCTGTTCTTGAAGGCCAGACTACTTTTTTTTTTTGTTGGAATATTATTTGTGTTTTACTTTAATCGAATCTTCAACATTATATATATGAGCTAATGTGCATTCATTTTCCTAGAGCAGTGCATGGAGCAATGGTTTCAATACATCCCCTTGTGAGTTGTGATTGATGGTAAATTTGTGTTTATAGTAAGTCATGCTCTGTTGGCTCAACTCTAAATTCCATTTTCAGGTGTGGCTTGTCCATTGCCAATTAAAAAGGAAGTTTTCATTTGTTCCATTTGATACTAATCCAAGCTCTACTGAATTCTTTGATTCCTGGTGGTCCGCTTATATCAACAATCGGGACAAGACTGCTATTGATGTCCTCAGGAAGATCTCACAGTGTGTTGTGGTTATTAGTCCACCTGGAAGGTAAACTGTAATGTCTCAGGTCTCCATACTAGTTCCTGACTCGTTCTAAGGAAATAAATCGAAATTGAGGAGGTTTTATGATCTGCGAAAGTGGTTGAGGGGCCTACTTCAAAAAACCTTAACCCCGAGATTAAATGGGAATCTGTAAAAGCTTCCTTGATGAAAGTTGTAGTACGTAGAAATACCTTTCCATCCATATAAAAATCAGGCCAATCGGAGATCGGAGCAAGGAAATATGATCGTCGCAAAATGGCGAATAGTGAGATGCTTAAGATTCGATAGAATCGGCTAAGTTTACGACAGGTCTGACTTAGATCCCGATTTCGTGAAAATCCGTTGAGAATTTGAGAAAAGTTAAAACATGAAAGCTGTAGATCTTTGAAATAACTTTCCAACGGTAGGTCGCCCAGCTCAGGCGGAGCTCCGCACAAAGAGTTATGCCCGTTTTACTGAAGGCAGTTCTGCGGCACCCTCACGTCGCGAGGGCGGCCCTCACTGACAGATTTTTGCCCTTGTGCGGCACCCCTGCGACGCGAGGGTGCCGCGGGAGTCGGGATTTTTCAGTTTTTGCGTTTTATTTTATATTTAAGGTTGGGGTTATTTCCCCAACTTTCCCCAAACACGAAAAACAACCTAGAAGGAGATAGAACTCGTCTCAAGCCTCAAGAACACTTCAAGGTAAGTCCTAATGAAGATTCTAAGTTGATTCCAATTCCCCAATACCTTACTAACATGATTAAACCCTTCAACCTCATAGATAATCGATTGCGACTTGGTTCTGGACGAAGAAACCATAGAATCCAAATTCAAGAGAATTGAACGTCAAAAAGGTAATACCTTCATCCTTTAATTGATTATAGTGTTGTATGGGTGATTATAGATTATAAGTTCATGAGATATGAGTTGATGGGTTTGGTAGAAAAGCATGAACAATTATAGGTTTGGGTTGTTGATTGTTGATTAAGGGCGTTGAATATCCTATGGGTGATGAGGAATGATGACAATCGTAGTATTATGAGATGGTGTTATCATCTAGGAACATGGGAATGGGTTGTTAAGTGTAGAAACACCATTAATAAGGGTTGTGGAGCTTTATGTCCACCAAGTGTTTGATAAAAGGGCGTTGAATATCCTATGGGTGATGAGGAATGATGACAATCGTAGTATTATGAGATGGTGTTATCATCTAGGAACATGGGAATGGGTTGTTAAGTGTAGAAACACCATTAATAAGGGTTGTGGAGCTTTATGTCCACCAAGTGTTTGATAAAATGTCTAGAAGGCCAAAAGATGAGTATTGTTGCTAATATGGAATCCCTTTGACTCGTATTGTTTTAGATTAAAGTTGAACGGATTAACGAACATTCTTTTACGCTCAAGAGCATGAAATTAAGGTATGTGAGGCTAACTCTCTACGTTTGGGAATGTTATGATTCTCCCTGCGCCTACTATTACGAATTGCTTCAGAAAGTTGTTATGCCTTAGTTCCATGAATAGTTGTAGAACTTCTATTCTCTAGATGACATAGTTTCATAATTCGTTCATGATTATCATTCTGAATGTCGTGAACTCAGTACGTAATCAGTATAGACTCGTGTTCGATACCCATGAGTCTCAGTCAGGAAAACTCAGTATATTATGGTAAGTCAATGCTTTACACTCCCTAATTAGTTCATGAATACATGTCTCAACTCAGTATTATTCAGTATTCCAGTATTATGTAATTCAGTATGACCAGTAGTTCAGTATCATGTGTTACAATATGATTCTCAGTTCCTTATTTTATATTCCTGAATGTTGAACACCTGTATTTGGGTGTGAGGCCGTAGTTTATGCTTTATGCATCTTTGGGTCTGAGGCCGTAGTTATGTATATGCATACTTGGGCCCGAGGCTGTAGCTTGTGCACTTATATTGGGCCTAAGGCCGTAGCTTATTTATTCAGTTAAATAGGTGATTCTTCGTTCAGAATACAGAGTACTTATGTTCAGTTTCAGTTACAGTTTTTTCCAGTTTCGTATTTACTCCTGTTTAGTGTTTTGGGCCCCATTTTGATCAATATTGGAATAGAATTTCTTTGATTCTTGAGTTGGTGAGCCCCAGTCTTTCGGGGACTTATCATTTATTTTGCAGTCTTTATAGCTTACTACAGACAGTCATGTATGTCGGGGGCTTTGTCCCGGAAAACAGTTAGATCTCAGTACTCTTCAGGAGGCTTCATAGACTAGAGTAGTTAGACAGAGTTCATCAGATTTTTATGTTTACCGTGTTGGCACTTTTACTATGTTCAGACTTATTCAGTAATTTCCGCACTTAATGATTATTCAGTCAGACTTTTAGTTCATCAACATGTATTAGTTTAATTTCTCTTTCAGTATGTTTTGATATCACATGTTGATTTAGCCATGCATCCAGGCATCGATTGCTGTGTTACGCCCAGGCCATGGTTCGGGGCGTGACAAAAATAATAGATGCTCCCAGGTCCAATGATATTAAAGGCAATTCTCAGTCTGCAGGAACATTTGGCCAGAACATGAAGAGAAAATATTAGGAGGATAGTATTCCATCACAATCTTTGGTACTTCAAGACGAGCCCATACAAAAAAGGAACTCGCATGAGGCAGGTGAAAATATACCTACAAGAATATTATGCAAGAAAATGAAGACTTGCTCAAGGAAAATGGCGCTACCCGGCACAACTTCTACCATACCTTCTACATCAGCCTTTCCTACAAGTTCTACTCCTGCTAATGAAGACAGGACTAAAGCAGACATCCAAGTTTCTGCTGATGATACACCAATCTCTACCTCGTCCCAACAAAAATGGTGAGAAATGCACAGTTTCCCCATCATTAGCTAATACCAGAAGCAAGCCATCTGATACTATTGAACCAGTTCTCTGATAATCTAGAATAGTTCTTTGCTCAACTTAGTGGACAAACTTCTCGGTTTTTGTGCTGATCAATCTTCTTCCATAGATGACAAGGTATCTGCCACACAAACGTCTACACCATCAGCAGCACTGTTTGCCACAGCTAAAGATGACTAATCATGCCTTCTCAAGAGTTGCTTCATTATGTGCAGCACTATTAATATATGCTGCAACACTGGATTTATCGGCCGAGAGAGCGCTTGCCTTGGAGAAACTCAAAAAGAACCTTTCGCCCTTTGCTCGATCTTGCGTAGAGCTAAGAAGGACCAAGAGGAGTATTATCAGAAGGCTGCCAAGAAAGTGCTCCTCATTGATGATCTCACAAAAGATCAGGGAACTCTATACTAACCTCAAAGATGGCGACGACAAGCTTGAATGTACATGGATTCCATCAAAAGTCAAATTAGCAAGTTGAAGGTAAGCTTGAAGGATGTAAAGACAAAGAAAATCCATCCGGACAACATATATGTATTATATACTATATGTTGAATTCTTTTTTATTTAAACTTGTGAGAATAGCTAGGGCAGTTACATTTAACAGTGTTAGTTCTTTGTTGTGTTCGTTTAGTAGCCAATTTTTAAAATAAAATAAAGCGGTCTCTAAATGAAGATTAACTTTATGCAGTTTCAAATTTTAAGGCTTGCGATACAATAATATAGTTAATTGTCCATAAAAGTTGTCTAGTAACCTGAAAAATTAGACAAATTACTTGCTATAAATTTTAAAATTCTCTCAATTTTACATCCGAATTCGTATAAAAGGCTTCTTATTTCTATAGGAATCCTTTTATTGACACTATAATATAATGGAATGTAAACATAAAGTGTTAGTGAATGATTTTCTTCTTCTTTTTCTTTTTGTATCTGTGTATGTTGATGTTGTTTTTGTTGTTTTATTTTTGTATCTTATGCTCAATTTTATTTCATGTTTAAGTTCATACAAGTCTTTTAAATTTGCAAATAGATAAACCATAATGATTTTCTTCCAAACAAGTTGAAACTGGATAACATTATTTTGAGATTATTGGATTAGGTCTCATTTGAAATTTTAGTCAATCAATATCTTTAGTTTTATGAGAATTATAGGTTAAACCATTTGGAATAAAACTTGAAGAACACCCCTATATAAAATCGGAGGGTTGAAGCAAATAGTAGTGTTTACTACATTCATTAACATCTTCAAATAATATAGATTACTAAAGTTAATTATACGATAAACTTGCGTAGTTACTTGTTTATGTTGGGAGTGTGAAACACACTTGCATTAATAGAAACACAAGATTTCACAATTAAGACTTCATTTCCTACTTAATTTATTAACATCCTCAAATAATATGAATTACTAGAGTTAATTATATACTCCACCTACTTATTTATGTTGGGAGTTTGGATCACGCTTTCATTAATAAAAGCACGAGATTTAAACTTTATTTCCTACTTAATTCATTGACATCCTCAAATAATATGGATCACTCGAGTTAACTATATGATCAACTTACATATTAATGCTCATTTGCACTAACAGAAGCACGAGATTTCACAATTAATACTTCGTTTCCTACTTAATTCATTGACATCTTCAAATAATATGTATATTACGAGAGTTAATTATATGGTCAATTTACGTGTTTATGTTGAAAGTTTGAATCACGCTTGCATTAATAGAAGCACAAGATTTAACAATTGAAACTTCATTTCCTACTTAATTTATTAACATCCTCAAATAATACGGATTACTAGAGATAATTGTAAGATCAACTTATGTATTTATGTTAGGAGTTTGAATAACACTTGTATTAATAGAAGTACGGGATCTAACAATGAAAACTTTCATTTCCTACATAATTTATTGACATCCTCAAATAATGTGGATTACTAAAATTAGTTATATGATCAACTTACATATTTATGTAGGGAATTAGGATCACATTGACATTTAATAGAAATACGAGATTTAACAATTGAAACTTCATTTCCTATATAATTCATTGACATCCTCAAATAATATGAATTATTAATAGAGTTAATTATACGATCAACTTATGTGTTTATATTGAATTTCAATCACCATTTCAATTACTGAAATACGAGATTCAATAATTTAATCTAGTGATTGTCTCAAGAAACAACATTTTTTTATTTGTAGTTAATAGTAATATTACATAAGCAAGTGCCCGACGCGTATTCAATTAATGAAACATCAAAATAGGTATCAAATATTAAATGAAAAATAATAAAAAAACATTATTAAAATTAAGAGTTTTTGTTCAAAATAAGTACCAAATATCAAATGAGAAATAAAAAATAAACAAATCATTAAAAATAAGAGTTTTTGTTAAAGAAAAATAAAAGAAAACTCACTAATATTCTAATAGGAAGACATATTTTGTTAAGAGTTCCACATCGGATATGGAATGGGAACATGAATTCTTTATATGGACTTGAACAATCCTCATCCTACGAGCTAACTTTTGGGTTGAGTTAGATCCAAAATTCATTCTTTACATGGTATCAGAGCCAGACTCATTCCAATTCTCTGTCCACCGATGTTGGACCCCCAAATTATATTATCCACGCTCCAGTTAACAAGGTCTGAACATGCGGGATAGTGTTAAGAGTCCCACATTGAATATGAGACGGGTAATCGGTATCAGTTAGAAAATTCTCCTCACTTTGCCTATTAGGTGGTATGACAAATTCTAATTTTGTCAAATACTGACAACCTTTTTCTTTTAATTTTAAAAGACAATCTTTATGGTTCTTAGGTGTCCTAAATATATGCGGGGGGGGGGGGAACAAGTTTATGTCAGGCAGAAAATCGTGAAAGAAACAGAAGAACTATGCTTACTAGCACTAATAATTAACACTGTACACACTAAAAGGGATCTGTACAATCACATTTTTCATTCTATCTCATCTACTCTGTAATCATTATTACTATATGTATATATGAATATTCTCACTTTCTACTGACTCCTTTCTCTTTCTTCTCCCCACTTTATTGATCTTCTGTCTTTACAGTTTAATTTAAACAAAGAATCAAGAATTCAGTCCACTGTCAGCAAGAACTTTTTATTGGGTTAGTTTCTATCTCAAGATATATGAATATATGTTATATGGGTATTGTTAATTTTGTGTTTTGTATGTGGGTTTTGGTGCATTAAGCTTAAAGCTTTAATCTTGATGTGGGTTGAAGAGAGCATCAAGAATTCATTTTATTGCTCTTTCTCATTTATTGCTCTTTCAGTCAGTTTTATCATGCTTTATATAGGGCTTTTTATACTGCTTTGAATTGCTTGTTCTTGTGTCGAGGGTCTACCGGAAACAACCTCCCTACCTTCCTAGGTAGGGGTAAGGTCTGCGTATACTCTACCTTTCCTGACCCACTTTGTGTGATTTCATTGGGTATGTTGTTGCTGCTGCTGCTATCTGTAGATACATGTATATATGTTATATGGGTATTGTTATTTTTGTGTTTTGTATGTTGGTTTGGTGCATTAATCTTATAGTTTTAATCTTGATGTGGGTTGAAGAAAGAATCAAGAATTCATTTTTATTGCTCTTTCTAATCTATTTCCTGAGCTATCTGTAGATACATGTGTATATATATGGGTATTGTTATATTTGTGTTTTTGTGTGGGTTTTGATGCATTAAGCTTAAAGCTTTAATTTTGATGTGGGTTGTAGAAAGAATCAAGAACTCATTTTTATTGATGTTTGTCATCTATTTCTTGAGTTGTCTGTAGATACATGTAGATATGTTATATGGGTATTATTATTTTTGTGTTTTGTATGTGGGTTTTGGTGCATTAAGCTTAAAGCTTTAATTTTGATGTGGGTTGGAAAATATTCATTTCATTTTTATTGCTCTTTCTAATCTATTTCTTGAGCTATCTGTAGATACATGTTTATATGTGTATGGGTATTGTTATTTTTGTGTTTTGTATGTGGGATTTGGTGCATTAAGCGTAAAGTTTTGATTTTGATGTGGGTTGAAGAAAGAATCAAGAATTCATTTTTATTGCTCTTTCTCATCTATTTGTTGAGCTATCTGTATATACATGTATATATGTATATGGGTATTGTTATTTTTGTGTTTTGTATGTGGGTTTTGGTGCATTAAGCTTAAAGCTTTAATTTTGATGTGGGTGGTAGAAAGAATCAAGATTTCATTTTTATTGCTCTCTGTCATCTATTTCTTGAGCTATATGTATTTACATGTATATATGTACATGGGTGTTTATGGTTTTGTGGTTTTAGGTGATTTTTTATGCATTAAGCTTGAACTTGATTTTGACTTGGTTTGATCCCTAAATCTTCTGTCTTTAGAGTTATTTAAACAAAAAATCATGAATTCAGTCCACTTTGTCAAAAGGAACTGTTATTTGGGTAAGTTTCTATATGGGTTCTTGTTGTTTCTGTGTTTTGGTGCATTAAGCTTGAAGATTTAATTTTGATGGGGGTTGAAGAAGTAATCAAGAATTCATTTTATTGCTCTCTCATCTATTTCTTGAGCTATATGTAGATACATGTATATATGTAGATGGGTTTTCATGGTTGTGTGTTTTAGGTGGATTTTTATGCATTAAACTTGGCTTTGATTTTGACTTGGGTTGACCTATATAATGTTCAGGTCTTTTGACTCTAAAAATTCTGTCTTTAACTATTTAAACAAAGAATCACGAATTCGGTCCACTTTGTCAGCAGGAAATGTCAATGGGTTAGTTTCTATATGGGTTCTTGTTGTTTTTTGTGTTTTGTATGTAGTGTAGGTTTTGGTGCATTAAGCTTGAAGCTTTAATTTTGATGTGGGTTGAAGAAAGAATCAAGAATTCATTTTTATTGCTCCTTCTCATCTATTAGTTGATGGGTGTTTATGGTTTTGTGGTTTTAGGTGGATTTTTATGCAGTAAGCTTGAGCTTTGATTTTGACTTGGGTTGACCTATATAGAGTTTAGGTGGTGTTGAAGTTTCTATATGGTACTTGTTGTTTTTGTGTTTGTATGTGGGTTTTGGTGCATTAAGCTTAAAGATTTAATTTTGATGTGGGTTGAAGAAACAATCAAGATTTCATTTTTGTTGCTGTCTCATTTATTTCTTGAGCTATTTGTAGATACATGTAGTATATGTACATGGGTTCTTATGGCCGTTTGTTTTTAGGTGGTTATTTTGTGCATTAAGCTTTAGCTTTGATTTTGACTTGGGTTGACCTATATAGAGTTCAGGTGGTGTTGAAGTTTCTGTATCGATTCTTGTTGTTTTTGTGTTTTATATGTGGGTTTGTTGTTTTTGTGTTTTATATGTGGGTTTGGGTGCATTAAGCTTAAAGCTTCAATCTTGATGTGGGTTGAAGAAAGAATCAAGATTTCATTTTTATTTGCTCTCTCACCTATTTCTTGAGCTATCTGTAGATACATGTAGTATATGTACATGGGTTTTTATGGTTGTGTTTTTAGGTGGATTGTTGTGCATTAAGCTTGAGCTTTGATTTTGACTTGGGTTGACCTATATAGAGTTGAGGTGGTGTATATGGGTTCTTGTTGTTTTTGTGTTTTGGTGCATTAAGCTTAAAGCTTTAATCTTGATGTGGGTTGAGGAAAGAATCAAGATTTCATTTTTATTGCTCTTTCTCACCTATTTCTTGAGCTATCTGTAGATGCATGTAGTATATGTACATGGGTTTTTATGGTTGTGTGTTTTTAGGTTGATTTTTGTGCATTAAGCTTGAGCTTTGATTTTGACTTGGGTTGACCTATATAGAGCTGAGGTGCTGTAAATGGGTTCTTGTTGTCTTTGTGTTTTGGTGCATTAAGCTTAAAGCTTTAATCTTGATGTGGGTTGAAGAAAGAATCAAGACTTCATTTTTATTGCTCTTTCTCATCTATTTCTTGAGCTGTCTGTAGATACATGAATTGTTTGTAGATGGCTTTTTATTGTTTTGTGTTTTTAGGTGGATTTTTATGCGTTGAACTTTGGTTTTGACTTGGGTTGACCTATATACAGTTCAGGTAGTGTTGAAGAGTTCTGTTGACTCAGTTGAAAAAGGAAGCTTTTTGGTGGGGCGGAATTGAGTTCTTTGCAGAGAAAGTTGGTGTTTTGGAATACATTATGTGGATTTCGGTTGACTCAGCTTTGATTTGATACAAAAGGTACTTTCTTTTGCTGATTCTGCTTATGCTATTTCCTTGATTTCTGATGGAGCTAAAGTAAAATGTATATGATCGAGTAGACCCGTATAGAGCAAATGGACATAGCGGATTCATATAGCAGACCCCAACTAGTTTGTGATTGAGGTTTAGGATTGATACTCTTCTTTTCCACTACATTTCCCCTTTTTTACATATTGGGACAGAGCTTTGTCTCTGGAATTTCTAGGCTGTTCATTGAGTTTTGGATCTGGAAAAGTGCTTTTGTACAGTTTCTGTTATCTATATTAGGAAACATTTGTAGGTCTCAAAAGCGAATTTGTTAATGAGTGACTATTTTGTTGCAATTCTTCAAAACTTCGTGATTTCTTTCTGTTTCTAGTTTCAATAACAAGCATACCTTTTCAGAATCATAATGCATGCAGCTAAATGCAGATCTTGAAGCAGCAGAAAGTGTGATTTGTCGGGTTGTGCTACAAACTAATTGAAGGCTTTAAACCAGTGGGCAGTTTGATGGGGTGTGAATGTTCTAAACTTACCTCGTGTTGCTGGGAAGGACAGAATGGCCCCATTCACGAGGCTCAAGATCCTGGTATATATATCTTTTGTGGAAAGCTTTTCTATGTTAATGTCACCATCCTCCTGCAGTGTTTAATAGTTATTATTCTATTTGGTTTCATGCTTCTAATAGATGAGGAGAAAGGTGAAGTTAGTGATTTGCCGGCATTCTGCGAGTTTACATTTGAGCAGCTCAGGATAGCTACATCTGCATTTTCTGTAGAGAATATAGTTTCAGAACACGGTGAAAAGGCTCCAAATGTTGTTTATAAAGGAAAGCTGGAGAACCAGAGGCCGGTTGCTGTTAAACGCTTCAATAGATCTGCGTGGCCTGATTCCCACCAGTTTTTAGTAAGTAGTTCTGAAAGAGCTTGTCTGTTAATTCCTTTGGTATATTCACGTTTATGGAAAAGATGTCCCCATATTAATCTAATCTAAAATGATATGATTTCCTTTTTCTTTTCTTATATTAAATGTTGGCGATGATTTTTCGTGAAAAGAATAGAAAATTGTAAATAATAAGGTAATGGGAATACTTGGAGATCTTATTAAGTGAGTATCATGCTGGCATCATTCCAGCTCCATTTTTTTTTAATTACTCCCTCTAGACATGGAGTTTAAGAATGCAAGAAAGACTTTTGAAATTTGTGATCTAAAACAAGCCATAGATATTTGTGTGATTGTAAATCATCTCATTAAGGGTAAAATGGAAAGTTTAAAGTTAAATTGTTACTAAATATAGAAATGTGTCATTCTTTTTGGGATCGACTAAAAAGGAAATATTGTCACATAAATTGGGACTGAGCTAGTAATATATTGTTCCTTTCTCAAACAAAAAGAAGAAGAAATGAATGTATGCCTTGTCAATGTGCTGAATGAGTGTCTCTCAGATTTGAGAGTTCTACCATTAAATAGAAAGAATGCTGATTTTACATCCCTAAAAATCTGCTATTCCTATCCCTGAATATCAACTATTTCTAGCTGTAACATCATTGTAGATATGATATGATCATTCCTAAATATCTCCTATCTCTAAGTATGGAAAGCTAACTCTGTACAGATATTACATATTTATATGATGATATTCATAATATCAGTAGACACAATCTGAACAGATATTCATGATCTGGTGGTCATTATGCTTACTTCCCCCTCAAATTGATGTCGGTGAATCAAGTAGCATCAATTTGCCTACTAGAAACTGATGACGTTGTCGTGTCATGGATTTTGTGAACACATCAGCTATCTGAAGATCACTAGACACATGTGGAAGAGTAATGACTCCCTTATCTACAGCTTCCCGGATATAATGACAGTCCACCTCGAGGTGTTTGGTCCTTTCATAATAAACCGGGTTTATGGGAATTTGAATGGCACTTGTGTTGTCGGCGTGGTGAGGAGTAGGTTGAGGAAATTCAATTTCTGCAAGTAGACCCCGAAGCCAAACAATCTCGGAGTAAGCAGCAGACATGGCTTGATATTCAGACTCTGTTGAAGATTTCGAAACGGGAGCTTGCTTCTTGCTCTTCCAAGATATCAAGGAATCCCCAAGAAACATGCACCAACCTGTGACAGAGCGGCGAGTATCAGGACATCCAGCCCAATCAGAATCACTAAATGCATCAAGCCGAATTGGAGAACCACTAGGAAAGAATAATCCACGAGTAGATATGCCCAAGAGATATCGAATGATGCGACGAACAGCCACCAAATGATGCGACGAACAACCACCAAATGTAGATGACGGGGAGCCTGCATAAACTGACTCACTTGTTGAACTGCAAAAGAGATATCATGCCGAGTAATAGTAAGATAATTTAGGCTCCCAACTAATTGCCGAAATAAAGTTGGATCAGGAAGATCTCCTTCCTCACGCTGATACTTTACATTCAATTCCAATGGAGTATCTACATGGGAAGATTCTTGAAGACCAGCCAAAGCAATCAAATCCTGAGTATATTTGTGCTGGTTTAAGAATACACCTAAAGAATCATAATGAACTTCCAACCCCAAAAAGTATGTAAGAGTACCAAGATCTTTCATATGAAAAGAATCCTTAAGCTGCTGCTGGAGGCTAGTGATTAATGAAGAATCAGTTCCTATAATAATAATGTCATCTACATATACCAAAAGAAAAACACAACCTGTAGATGTTTTACGAAGAAACAAAGATGAGTCATATTTGCTTTGCTCAAAAGAGAATTGAATCAAAGTAGACCGAAACTTGTCAAACCAAGCTCTGGGAGCTTGTTTTAATCCATACAAAGACCACTTCAACTTGCTTACATCTGATGTAGGTGATGAGAACAAACCAGGTGGGGGTTTCACATAAATATCTTCTTTGAGATCACCATGGAGAAAAACATTTTTCACATCCATTTGATGAAGAGGCCAGTTTTGTGAAGTAGCAATGGCAATAATAGTTCGCACCATAGTCATTTTTGCTACTGGTGCAAACGTCTCCTCATAGTCCACACCTTCCTCTGTCTGTTACCAAGGGCAACCAATCGAGCTTTATACCGATCAAGAGTTCCATCAGAATGAAGTTTAACGGAATAGACCCATTTACATCCAATTGGGCGGACATGAAACAATGTCCCATGTGTCATTTTCTTTAAAAGCCAAAAGTTCTTCCTCCATTGCTTTCTGCCAACATTCATGCTTGGAAGCTTGTGAGTGATAAGTTGGTACAGAAATGGTGGATAAAGTAGAAGAAAAACCATACCAATTAGGAGTACGAGATATTCTGGTAGATCGCCGAGTGGGCTCAAGAGGAGCAGAAGAAATCTCAGGTTCTGGTTGTGGAGCAGTCTCAGGTGGCGGATTAGTTTCAGGATGGGGTAAAGTTGGCTGAAGTCGTTCATACACAAATCCAGGTTTGAACCTCTCAGAAGAAGATGACAAATCCTCAGAAGTAGGAAGAAGAGGAGAAACAGAAGATGACTCAACATGAGTAGGAAATAAATACTGATTCTCAAAGAAAACAACATTTCGAGAAACACGAAATTTGTTAGAACTTAGATCATAACAAATAAAACCTTTCTGCGAAGTACTATAACCCATAAAAGCACATTTAGTAGATTGAGTTGAAAGTTTATTGCGTTGAGAAGGAGGCAGATGCACAAAACAAACACAACCAAATGTATGAAAATTATGATAGATTGGATTTTGGTGATAAAAACGATAATATGGAGACTCAAGATTTAACCCTTTAGAAAGAAGTCTATTAATTAAATAGACATCAGTAGACAAAGCTTCTACTCAGTATTTAGATGGGACAGAGGACTCAATCAATAAAGTATGAGTGACATCTAAAAGATGACGATTTTTACGCTCAACAACCCCATTTTGTTGTGGCGTATATGGGCATGAGCGTTGCGAGACGATTCCTTTCTCAAGCAAAAAATTATTGAATTCATGAGACATATATTCTCCACCAGAATCAGATCTTAATTTTTTGATACAAGTAGAAAATTGAGTCTCAATGTAAGCCAAAAATGTCTTGAATATGGAAAATACCTCAGATTTGGAACGGAGAAATTACACCCATGTAAACCGACTATAATCATCAATGAATGTCACAAAGTACTTGAAATGAGCATGAGAAATTACTGGTGAAATACCCCAAACATCACTATGAATGACATCAAAACATTTTGCAGCATGACTACCAATATTAGGAAAAGGAAGAGTTTTACTTTTGCCTAATTTACAAGTAGAACAATCAAAGGAAGCAACTGAAAAATTATTTTTATTTCCTAATAAACCGGAATTCGATAAATGAGACAACACAATAGAATTTGGATGTCCTAAACGCTTATGCCAAACCTCAGTCTTACTAGCTGTAGACGAACAAGCAAAAGAAAGAACACGGGGAATGGAAAAGTGTATAGGAAATAATCTTCCAACTTTAGGCCCCTTCGCGATTATCGTCCCCGACACCTGATCCTGCACAAGACAACCATAACGAGAAAAATTCATAGCACAATTGTTATCCACCAATTGACCAACTGAAATAAGACTAGTGGAGAGCTTAGGTGATACAAAAACATTTTTGAAAGTTTGAGTAATATCCCCAACCTTGGTAATGGGTAAATTACTACCATTGGCAACCTGAATTTGCGATGGACCTTGATACTCACATACATTTTTTAGCATACTAGTTGAGTTGTTCGTATGATTGGAAGCGCCAGAATCAACAATCCAAAAATTAGATGTAATATCATTACCTTGTAGCCCCAAAGCTGAAAAGGCTGACACGATCATTTGTTGTAGCATTTCAGGAGTAAGAACTTGTCCTACTGAAGATGAGTTATCAGTAGTGAAATCTTTTATCCCAGCTTGAAAAGCATTGACCCTACTGTTTTGAGGGCGCGTGGGACACTCTTTGATCATGTGTCCTTGTTGTTTACAATAATTACAGAACTTCTTGGCACAATTGCTAGCAATATGACCATATTCCTTGCAACTGTAGCATTGAGTTCTAGTCATATCTCTGGCCTTTCCTTTTCCTTGAGCAACAAATGCAATATTGACAACATTTTCTTATTTGAAAGCGTTTTGTGTGACAAGACGCTGCTCTTCACGAAGTAATTCCCTAAAACAAACATCCAAGGAAGGAGACGGTTCACGATTCATCAAGTTAGAGCGAACACTCTCAAACTTAGATCTTAATTTCATCAAAAGTTGGTCTCGCTTGCTCTGCTCATGAACTGCCTGAATTACAGAGAGAGATTCGACATGTATTTTAGCATAAATAATATCAGTAAATTCAGCCCATAAGTTCTGAAATCCAGAAAAATAATCATGAACAAACATATCTCCTTGAGAGTAATTAGCAATTTCATGTTCTAATTGAAAGTGTCTTGCGGCATTGTCTTGGTTGTAAACCTTTTGTAAATAATCTCACATGGCCTTAGCAGTCTTGTCCCGCCTGAGATTAAGAACTATCAGAGGATCAATTGACCCTAAAATCCATGTCATCACCTGAGCATCTTTAACCTTCCGTTGACCTAACTTTGTAGGATCAGTAGGAGCAGGATCACTTCCATCAATATGGCCCCATAATTCTTTAATAATTTTTTCCTGTTCGTATTCAAACTGATGTGACGTCATGTTCTTAACTAGCTAAGAACACCAGAAACACAATGATCTAAGAAAATAACTAGAATGACCAAGACCAAAAGCCCTAGATGTGTAGGACTGACTCTTGATGAACAGTCAAGAGAACAAAGACTTTCAACAAAAAAAATCTGAAAAAAAATCACAGATGAAAGAACTAAGACTCAATAGTGAAAAGATGGCTCTAATACCATGTCAATGTGTTGGATGAGTGTCTCTCAGATTTGAGACTTCTACCATTAAATAGAAAGAATGTTGATTTTACATCCCTAAAAATCTGCTATTCCTATCCCTGAATATTATCTATTTCTAGCTGTAACATCCTTGTAGATATAATATGATCATTCCTAAATATCTCCTATCTCTAAGTATGGAAAGCTAAATCTGTAAAGATATTACATATTTATATGATGATATTCCTAATATCAGTAGACACAATCTGAACAAATATTCATGACCTGGTGGTCATTATGCTTACATGCCTTAGATTTTCTCTGCTTCCTTAGTGCCCGCACTCTTTTGAATGTATTTGTAGCTTGTAGTTAACTTGTGTCTCACCTGCTGCCAAATTCTTAACTTAGTCAAGCAATAGATTCTAACTTGATTTTCTTACTTCATGTGGAAATTTCAGGAAGAAGCAAGGGCCGTCGGTCAACTCCGCAACAATAGGTTAGCAAATCTTCTTGGCTGTTGTTGCGAGGGTGATGAGAGGTTGCTAGTTGCAGAGTTCTTTCCCAATGAGACACTTGCAAAGCATCTTTTTCATTGTAAGTGCGTTCACATGGATACTTTTGTTTCCCCACCTCTGGACTGGTTTCACTCCAAGGATGACTCAGAGTGAAATTCAGATTTAGTTCGCTTACAGAGATACATGCTCATAAACATGTATCACCGTTTCTTTTGCTTTCCTTACTTTCTCCATTTGTTCATTAATAATACATATTTGTGTACTGATGATATCTTATATTTATATAAATGTTGAATACTAGATTTGCAGAAATAATTTTATCGAAGGGATTTTTGGCTTAACTAATACTCCCTCCGCTTCAATTTGTCTGTCTTACTTTCCTTTTTAGTCCAGTTCAAAACGAATATCTCTTTCCTAATTTGGAAACTCTCTAATGTCAACATCCCACATGACATGTTTAAGACCACAAGATTAAAGGGTATGTTCTTTTGGTTGTTGTTACCACAAGATCTTAAATTTCGTGCCCAGTCAAACTAAGACAAACAAATTAAAACGGAGGGAGTATTTTCCACCCTCTGTTACACAAGTTGTGCTCTACTTTTGCAACTAGCCTTGTTTATTTCAAGCTAAAGTGGGCCGGTTACTTGTGGTTTAAATGCTCAACTATGACGTGTTTTCAGTGTTAGCTCGAATCTGTGATGGTAGATCTATGTGCTGAGTTAAGCATATTGGATTAGTTTGAGAAGAGAGGGAAGGAGAGAGAGAGAGAGTGGGAAGCAATGACTATGATAATGAAGTCAAAGAAACAGATGAGGTTTAATCAGTTTGGAAAAGTTATAATCGATACATTTCTTTTTCTTTTCTCTATCTTTTTTTTTCTGGCCCTTTTTTTTTTTAGAAATTGTGAAGAATTTGAAAGTAGAACCTGACCATCAGAGAGCAACTATGGGAAAGTGGAAAATGAGATTGGATAATATACTGCTTTAGAGATGACTGAAAAATCATTAATTTGCTTTATTATTTTTTGATAATGATTAATGAAATCAGTTGACTTATTTATGAGAGTTTAACTCAGGGGATACACAACCAATGAAGTGGGCAATGCGGTTAAGGGCGGCTTTGTATATTGCACAGGCTCTTGAATATTGTACAGGCAAAGGGCGTGCTCTTTATCACGATCTTAATGCTTATAGAATATTATTCGATGAAGTGAGTAGATATCTTTTCATTGGTATTATTAAATGTAGCAGTTCAAGTACTTGAATGCCTATAATGGTCGCCTCTGTCTATTTCGCAGGATGGGGATCCCAGACTCTCTTGCTTTGGTTTGATGAAGAACAGTCGAGATGGAAAAAGTTACAGCACAAACCTGGCATTTACTCCTCCTGAATATTTGAGGACGGGTAAGAGCTATCCTAATAAATAAACACCGCGAGTCCTGCTTGATGTTTTTCTTTGTGACACTTTAGTTTTTATGAAGTTGTATGACATGTGTATCCATTGAAGTTGAAGTGCTAATGTGGGTACTGGTTATGGAGCGAGTTCTCTTGGGTTATCTTTATAACATTTTTGGCAAGGTGCAAGTAATACATTTTCTTGATAACCGAGAAATTTCCTATTGGCCCGCGGTTCGAAACTCGATGGATATTGGGCTTGCCCCTCTACCCTTCTCCACTTAAATACCAGACTTTTGTATGCAGAAGGGTACGAACCTCTGACATGCGTCTAAACCACACATCACTCGCGACGCTCTTACCATTAGACCAAAGCCCTGGGTCGATGTAGGAAATGAGCAAAACCATCTCAATAGACCTTCTCTCATTATATAGGATAAATGAGAGAAGGTCTCTTGAGATGGTTTGGTAATTTCTTACGGACCTCCAGATGCATCCATCGATAAGTGTGAAACTATGGTGATTGAAGGTGTTAAAAAGACATGGGATAAACCTAAAATCGCATGGAAAGAAGTGTCTCAAAAAGATCTAAAATCTCTTGGAATCCACAGGGACTTGGTGAAAATAGTGGAAGAAAAAGATCCATGTATGTGATACCAATTAGTTGGGATTAAGTTTTAGTCATGTTGATACATTTACTTTAGATCCAATGTTTTCTAGGAGTCTTTTAGTCTTATTAGAGATTTATATACTAGTAGGAAATGAAGAGAACTTATGCTAGAAAACTTAACTTTTTTAGAAAAATATTGGATTAAGACAGGTTTACATAGGACGACATGGATAATGAGGATTTATATAGCGGAACCAACTAGATTGAGATTGAGGCGCTTTTTTTGTATAAGTCATGGTTATTGTGGTGTTGGAGAATGAATTTGAATTTCATACTAAAGTGTGAACATTAAACTGCCTTGTCTAAAAGTTTAAGTTGTTAGAGAGAGTAGGGATAAAGGAGGATGATACATTTTTGCTATATGCATGGGAAGTTAAAAGTATCAAAATCTTTGATTTGCTGCCTCTGGCATGTTCCCGGGAGACGCCTTGTTAACACTTAACACCTTCCTATTTACTCACAAGCTTAAATGTGAATGTTTTCTATGAGCTACTTTGACTTATTAAAAAGAAAGGATCCACTTTGACTATTATAGCATTGATGTAGCCTTATAGGATTTTGTTGCAATCCATTCAATGTGTAGCGTTCATTGAATTCATGGTGTTAATTACATTTATCTTTCTATTATTGAACTTGTTTTAGTTCACTCAGTTCTTTTGCACTTTGTTTGTAGGAAGAATCACCACAGAGAGTGTGATATTTAGCTTCGGGACACTTTTACTTGATCTTCTCAGTGGAAAGCACATTCCTCCTAGCCATGTATGGTTTTCCTGCTAAATTTATTTTGCTTTCTTATTTAAATTTTCCCTACAACCATATTGCTCATTGTGACAAGAAAACATGATAAGTGACCTGCATTCTTTCTAGCTTCTCTTCAATAATATCTTTCTGTGGCTACATAAATAGATTATCAATTTTTTTCGATCCAACTCAAGTTTCGAGTTTGAAGGCATCACATGCTATGTACCTAATGACAGCTGTGATCGCAAGGCGCCATTTGCACTTTGGATTTGCTCTACATTATCCCTACCTATCACCAAAAATGATACTCCCTCCCTTTCAATTTGTTTGTCTTAGTTTGACTCGGCTTCAGAGTTCAAGAAAATAAAGAAGACTTTTGAATCTTGTGGTCTTAAATTAAAGAAGTGTGTAATGTACTAAAATGTCCTTTGAAACTTGTGGTCTTAAATATGCCATGTACGATGTTGGGTATAAAAAGTTACTAAATATAGAAAGCGGCATTCTTTTTGAAACAAACTAAAAAGGAAAGTAAGACAAACAAATTGAAATGGAGGGAGAATTCCTTGTTCTGGCTAGCGTACCTACTTCTTGGCTTTTGGGACAGTCTAAATAGTTTGATATTGCCTTTGACACTTCGCCTATCCCGTTTAATACAGACAACAACAGCAATACATTGCGAAGATAAACAGGAAATGCTGTCACTTTTTGGGCTCTCTCAGTATTCTCCTATATGTAAAATTATTCAATCGCTGTCTAAAGGACTTGCATCTAATTCTTTGTTCTAATTGCCAAGTACTGCCCTTCTCTTCTTCAGTAATCTATCTTGTTGAACTTAGTACTCATGCTTTGAATGTTACTGGAACAATAAAAATCATTGTTCAGACAATAAGTGGAATCATATTTTTAGTTGTTCTATCTTTGAGAAAATGAAAGATTAATCTACAAAAAGCTTTGGAAATTGTTAAAATCGGATATCAAATTTAAAGAAGGGCTAGGGTGGCTTCCATTTTCACTTAAGATGTGTGCTGAATTCCGAAGTATTATGATTTATATTATTATGGTTATGAAACTACAGACATTCATGAGTTAACACAATTCTTCTTGTTCCTTCTAATATGTATCTACTTATGTCAGGCACTGGATCTGATAAAAGACCGGAATCTCGAGATGCTAACTGATTCTTGCTTGGAAGGTCAATTTTCTACTGATGACATAACTGAATTGGTACGAATTGCTTCAAGATGTCTCCAATACGAGCCTCGTGAGCGGCCGAATCTGAAGTCATTAGTTACTGTATTATATCCTCTTCAAAAAGAAGCTGAGGTTTGTGCTTTTCTTATATGGTCTAATATCAATTATTAGCTTCAAGATTTTTATGGATCTGAGATTTCTATATGCTATAAATCATCTATTACATGACAGGATTTAGCTGGTTTGAAGTTTTAGTAACTTGTTTTTCAGGTTCCCTCTCATGTATTAATGGGTATATCATGTAATGGCGAAACTATGCCTCTATCTCCACTTGGTGAATCTTGTCTGAAAACGGACTTGACTGCCATCCATGAGATCTTAGAAGCGCTTGGGTACAAAGATGACGGGGGAGCAGCTACTGAGGTTTGTCTATCAATAATTATTATTATTTCTGGTCTTGCATGTGCATGTTTTCTGAACTTCTATAACTTGTTCCTGTTCTATAGAATTAATGCCATTTCCTTAATGTTGTATGAGCTCTCTCCTGGTGTAGAGATGTTAGATGCATGTTGGTCATTCGTATTGTGATCATATCCAACAGCTTATATGTCTTTACAAACCAATTATTAGCATCTCATGATAATTACACTTTTTTTCTTGCTTGCAGCTTTCATTTCAGATGTGGACAGATCAGATGCTGGAAACATTGAACTCAAAGAAAAAGGGTGATGTTGCTTTCAAGAACAAAGATTTTAATGCTGCCATTGAATGCTATACGCAGGTTGGTAATCCGCTATTCCTCTTATAAACCGGCATGTATTTTGATAAACTATCTGGCTTCCCGCCTATGTTGCTCGGACTCTCCAAAAATGTTGCCGCACCCGTGTTGGATCCTCAAAAAATGAACTAATAGTTGGATTTGACTTAAACTCCGACACACACCTGTTGGCATTTTTTAAAATTCCGAGCAACATAGCTTCCCGCTGACATTTCTAATATGACTAGCAAGATTTTCCTTATATATTTGAAGTTCTAGTTCTTTCTACCAAGTACTCTTTCTAAATGTAGATATTCCATTTGTGGATGAAGGCTTATACACATTGGTGAGAAGAAACAAAATGGCGTAAAGAGAATATAATTGATTTGTTACTTGTCTCCTTTTGGAATTTTAATCTGTCATGAATGTTTATCCTACACGCTATCATGCAATATGGATTTAATCTATTTTTAAACTATATGTTTATCGAATTACTTTGCTTGCTCTTGCAGTTTATTGATGCTGGAACCATGGTCTCCCCAACTGTGTACGCTCGTCGTAGTCTGTCTTATCTCATGAATGATATGCCACAAGAAGCTCTCAATGATACAGTACAAGCACAAGTGATATCTCCTGTTTGGCATATAGCATCATATCTGCAAGCTGCTTCTCTTTTCACATTGGGAAAGGAAAACGAGGCACAAATCGCACTTAGAGAGGCTGCCATACTCGAAGAAGAGAAGAACACTTCTTGAAAGTGGCAAGTGGAGCCTGTATCTGTATGTGTGATCATTACTTTTTTAGATCGGTCTCTTGTTTACTTGGCACATAAATCACAAAAGTATCTTGTTATATTTCCAGCAGAAATCCAGAGGAGCTATCGATGTTTCACCTCTGTCTTGAGTCGAGGGTCTCTCGGAAACAGCCACTCTACCTACCAAGGTAGAGGTAAGGTCTGCGTACACTCTACCCTCCCCAGACCTCACGTTGTGGGATTTCACTGGGTATGTTGTTGTAGTAAATTGTGTCATAGTTATAGAGAATTTATTTGCAACATAATTGGATGGGGTTGGTTTTGGTCACGTGGGGCATATATTTCCCTTCGTATCTACAAGTTAGTCCTTGTTTATTGATTGATCTTTGCAATCTCTGGAAATACTTTATTGCCGTGGGGCGGGCTCATCATCTCGAGTTTTGAAGACTGCGGTTGGCCCAAAGGATCAGCCCCAAACAGATTTCTCAGTCATAAAAGACCTGTTGGGAGAGAGATCTGTTGAGCTGTAATTTATGTACAGTACTATATGGTTGCTCAACTGAGTACTTTTTCTTTTCTCTATTTTTCCATCCCTTCTTGGGGGTACATATTCAATCCTCTTAGATTTGATTGTGGGATTAATTTTACAGTAAGTTTTAAGTATTTGCAACTAATGTAACTTGCAGAATATTGTTTATAATGTTGTATCCTTTTCTCATGAATCTTGCAGTCTATATGCTTGTGGCATAATCTCTTATCATAAAAATGGGTCATGCGCGACAACATCAACTATGAGAAATTCACATGCGATTCATGAACAATAACAGTTGTGTATCATAGCAGTAACTAGATACGGATAAGGAGCCATAGAATAGTTAAGCCAAAGGTTATAGTCCATGTCGATTCATTATCATGAATGTCCGTAATTCATAATTGAATATTAAACTTTGGTTTCATTCGAACTTCTTTACGGAGACAAGTAATTTTATAGATCTAAGATGTGAACAAAATTTGAAAAAAGAGAGAACTTTTGCCCATTGCATGTAATACTGATAGAAATGGTCATCTGTGCTCCACAACTACTGGGTTGGAGAGGAGCGAAAAGCCATGACGGCTTATATGGGCGCCAACTCCAATTTTCTTCTCTTCCTTCTTTTTTCCTGGGGAGCAACCCCATTTTTCACCTTGAATTGGTCAAAATGCGAAAAACCTATTTCATTGAGGACTACATAACAATAAACTCCTTTGATGAAAGGAGTAGTAAAGTGCTTGAGGACTTTTTGTCCAGAATTGAGCATATAGCTAAAGGTTTTAGGTCCGCCCTAACAATTTACTTCCATAACTTAAGAAGATTTGATGAGATTTTCTTGCCGTCGAGGGTCTTTCGGAAATAGCCACTCTATCTATCAAAGTAGAGATAACGTCTGCAAAAATTCTACCCTCCCCAGACTCACGTTGTGAGATTTCACTCGGTATGTTGTTGCATGTATATCAACTTTTGGTTTGAATACAAATAAAACTAATAACTTTGTAGATGATCTATTTAGAAGAGGGGGGATTTTAACAACTTTTCTTGTTTACTACTAAATATACTTCCTGCAATCTAATTATTGTATACAAATGCAATTTTTGTTGAACATGAGAATTGTGGTAATTAAGATAAGATAAGATAAGATATAGTTATCATAGAATCTTTAAAATTAGAGTGTTGATCTTTGTCCTGCGGAGATTTAGAAAGGAAGGTTTATTATTTGAATAATTCAGATTCAACTAAAAAGTTAAGTATTATCATCTCTTTTGTATTGCAGGAGAAGTTTTTATTTTTGTTGAATTTTCTATTTTCTAGATTTTATATTTATATTTAATGTTGATCACTTTTCATGGATTAAATTTTTTATTGCATTCCTAACAGAGTAACTAAATTTTTTCTACACATCTGAATTTATAGAACGGGTGTAAGCCATCTAGTAGTTCAGTTAAGTTGGCTATTCAACTGTAAGGGTCGAATCACACGTTGTAATTCACTCCCCATTTCTCATTCTCCTACCCCTGTATTAAAAAAAAGAATTTTATAGAACGAGTATGGACAGGTCAGTCCATACGACACATGGGCCGGTCCGGGTTGTGACCCGTTTTTCCAGGCCCATTAACATCCCAATTCCCAATCAAAACAAAACCCCCAAAGCATAAATATATATATATATACACAATCAGATACAGAGAGAAGAAAAATGGTGTATATCACTTCATGGGACGATTTCGTTGAGAGATCCGTACAGTTATTCCGCGCCGATCCCGAAAAAGTAATCTTTTATTCCATTCCACTAATTATATAATTTAATTTGATTTTATGAATTCATGTATAATTGATAGTACTACCTCCGTCCCAATTTATGTGATACTTTTTGAAAATTTGAATTTCGGGAAGAGAAAAGTATCACATAAATTGGGACAAAGGGAGTAGTAATTTTGGTTGTAGAATTAATTTTTTATACTCCGCTAATTATATTGTTTCACTTGTTATTTTGTTTTATCGTGTGAATTCATGTAACCGATGGTAGCAATTTTGGTTTGTAGACTCGGTATGTGATGAAATATAGACATTCTGATGGTAAATTGGTTCTCAAGGTCACCGATGATAAAGAGGTATTAAACGTTGCTTCTTTTATTTTGTGTGTGTGTGTGTGTGTGTTTTGCTATAGTTTTCTATTTTTGTTCGTAGCTTGATATACATGGATGCTGAATTGAATTGTTTTAATCTTTTTTTGTTGAGATTCACTACTGCCATTTCTATCTTTGTGTTACAATTTAGTGCAAATGCTTGAGTTCCCTTTGTTGTTGTTGTTGTTGTTGTTGTTGTATCTCTTGAATCCTACTTGGGTGCGTGAAAAAGATACAATGTGGCATGAGATTGGATGTTGACGTTTTTATAAAGAAGCATTAAATAGTTTCTCTTAAGTTTTGATGATCGAAACCTAACATGTTTCACCCTCAAGGGTGGCTCAGTTGGTTGAGCATGGGGCTTCCATAATGGAGGTCTGGATTTGTCTTCTGGGTCGAGCTCGTCGCACGGGGCTTGCCTAGTGCAGGTTATCTCTCTTGAGCGGGGTTTACCTGTGCGCACCCGAAGGGTAGCGGCGGCGGGTTCCCTTGTCATAAAAAAAAAAAGAAAGGAAATCTAACTTGTTTCATATTTGGAGAATGGAGTTGATGCAGTTGAATCTTGTGCGTACATGGATACTGAATTGAATATCAATTATTTCTATCTTTCATTGGTGGAATTCTACTGCTGCCATTTCCATCTTTGGATTGCAATTTCATTGTGTGTGCAAGCTTCAATGCGACACGAGATTGGCAGTACAGTGGTGTTTAGATGATCGAAATCAGCATGCTTCATATTTGTGGGATGGATTTGATGTAATTGGAGATGCTATATGACATATTGAGTCATATGATGTAATAACAATTAGAGCAATCATATGTATGTTCCTTTTTGTGCGTAAAATAAAATCAGTGAGTGAATATGGTCATCTTTGGGAAGGATCTGATAAACTGTTTAGTTGCATAAACTTGATGAAGCTCAAACTGGACATGTATTTAATGGTCATATTCTATCAAGAGAGTGGTCAAATAATACTACCATTATTTTTGTATAATATGGGTCTAAGATGTGCTTAAATGGAATGTAGTCAGTAAATACTCATATAACCGACCCTAACTTACTTGGGACTGAGACGTAGTTGTTTATGTTTCATGTGGAAGCAAGATAGCTCAAAACCTGTGTGGTTGAGGTGTTTGGTCTATTTTGTAGTAGATTTTTAGTATGCTGCTTAGGCTTTATAGAGATGCGTGTCTTGGGACTCCATAGTGGAAGTTGAACTCTTTTGCATACATGAAGATATCAGATCATACATGATGGCATTTTTTTTTGCTTGTGAATGTGCAAAGTAGCGAGTTGTAGATTACTTGTATGTGCAAATTAGTAATTCCATATGCACCATTTTCCTTTTCTCCTAATCATTTTAGACTCATAATGACACATTCATTTCACAAGTTCTCTTGTGGTAGAGTTAATTTTCTGATGTTAAAATTCGTACAGCTGTAACATTGATAAGATAAAAGTCCGAAGAGATTCAGTGTAGGGAAGGAGTTAAAGTGACAGAATCAGATGAGAACACTACTTAGTTCGGAAATAAATGGAAAGAAATGATTAAGAGGAAAGCTAGTTAAGTTTGATGTTAAGAAAAAAACTATTCTATCCTTTATGACCAAGCATTGTGAAACCAACTAGTTTAACACCTAAAGAACACGATTCTACGCACTGACACCAACAGTTAGATAGCATCCCTAGAAAAGATTTTATGGTCTAAAAGGTGGAGTCATTTGCGATCCTTGGACATTGTCTTCTTTTGCCAGATTGAAATTTAGTGTATCAAGGCCGAGTAACCAAAACTTTATAGTTACCGAGATAATATTTTTCTACTGTTCATAAAATGTATAGTATCATTGGCAGACAACATTCCATTTTATTTACAATAACATCGACCTTTCTCTTTCTTCTTTTATAAAGCTTATCATGCTTTTGTTTGGATGTTCTTGAAGTTGATTCTTCTGGTCAAAAGACGAGGGAAAATTGTGAAAGATGTAGTAAGTACTAGGGAGAACAAGTTAACATTTTAAGGCAGAGAGAAGGGAAGACGTGTGGTGTCGAAGGGTAGAGACAGACGGGGATTTTGTCGGGTGTCCTGTGAATTACCTTTTGCCTTTTTGTGATTACCAGGGGATGGTTTCTAAGCTTATGAAGCTTACTAGGTCTAGGAGAGGGTGCATATATGGCCTAGCAAAATTTTTTGATCTTCAAATCACAAATTTAGAATTGTCCAGATATTTTGCTGGAAATCTCTTCTGTACTTCATATGTCTGCCTAAACTTCAGCAGAGGGCACATTTAAGATCTTAGATGCAGTACCTGCGATATATTTCCACTCTCTCATATTCTTTTATGGTTCAACTCCCCCAATGATTGTTCTTTTATAATCGAGAAATCCGTTGTTTCCAACTTCGAAACTAGATGGATATGGTCGGTCCCTTTTACCCTTCTCCACTTGAATAGCAAACTTAGTTCAATCTGGACTCGAACTCTCGATGTGTGCCTACCACACATCTTGCACTGTGCTACCCAGTGTTCAGGAAAGCAAGCGAAGCGATGCGATGCGAGGACCCAGCGCTTCTAAAACCTGGAGCGATGGAGGTGAAGAAAAGCGGTTGCTTCGAAGGCAGAAGCGCTGAGATGTGAGGAGTGTTGTGAAGTGTCGCTTTATTTTTTTTAAGTTTTAAAAGGTCGATTTTAAGGGAAAAAAGAGTCCCGACTTTAGAAAACTCTAATATCACAGACCCAGAATTGTTCGACTTCTTTTCTACTTATCCGCTAGGGTTTCAGCTCTTCGTAATTTCTCTTCTTTTTTCTTCTTTCTGGGCTTCTGGCGCTGCTAGTGCTAAGTTTTTTTTTCCCATCATCTTCTTTCCTCTGTTTTCTGCGCAGGTTTTTCTTCTTTTCTCTTTTTTTTTTCTGCTCTATTTTGCTCTGCTCTGTTCTTATTCTTTTCTCTTTTCTCTGGTCTGTTATGTTGTTCACAGAGCATTTATATGTTAACAGTGACTATATGTTGCTGAATTTTTTCTAAAAGTATAATTATATGTTGCTGCTCTTTTTTCGACTTCTGCTAGTGTTCTGGAAAAAACATGGAACTGCCTTGCTGATTTTTTTCCCCCCTAAATCTTACAGTGATTAAAAAATGTCCCAGTCTGACCTGGCTTGGGAATATGGTACAAGAGCTAGTGCCACCAATAGGAGCAAAGTTACATGTATTTTTTGTGACAATACATTGAACTTTTACTTATATATATTATCTCTATTTAATTTGGTCTTTTTTACACAATATCGCTTCACCTCAATGAAGCGAGCGCTTCGCTTCATGCGTGAAGCAGGGCCTTGTCGCTTTTTTCCGCTTCACGCTTTCCTGAACACTGGTGATACCTCTGCCATTGTTTCAAAGCGCTGGATGTCCCCATTAGCTCTGCAAACGTTTCTGTTTCTTTCACGGTGTTGAATTAAAGTTTTGTTCTGTCTTTGATTCAAATGTTTGGGTTCCTCTTGTTGTTGTCTCTTGAATGAAAAGAGGGACATTTGCAGTGCCTTTATGTAATATTTCCCTTTTATGCATTTAGTATCTCTTAAATATGGACATTTGCAGCTCCTTTATGTGATATTTCCCTTTTATGCATTTGGTATGTCATAGATGTATACCATGCTTGATGGAAGCTAGTCAAGGAATTTTCCATACGAGTTGCCTTGTCCTAATGGTTTGTAGTTTTGAATTTTCTTGCTAGTGTCTCAAGTTTAAGACTGACCAAGCCCAGGATGCCAAGAAGATGGAGAAACTTAACAATATTTTTTTCACCTTGATGGCTCGTGGTGCTGAGGGTATTACTCTTATCAAACTTTACTCAAGTACCTTGTTTGTTTGGTATAAGTAACGCCCAATGACAATCTGATCTCTAATCTTGTCGAGCCCGTCTGTCTTTTATTCTTTTTCCTTTTCTCAAATTTTCTTTTGAGGGGAGGAGTAAGGCATGATTCTATATTTGGCCGTATAGATTCTTGAGCAGTTCTATTCTGTGTTTGCTTGGATCCTGCAAAATTGTCGCTGGGTCTGTGTCGGATCCTCCAAAATTTATGCATTTCTGGAGGATCCAACATGGTGCGGCAACATTTTTAGAGGATCCGAGCAACATATGTTCTATTTCATACTTGCATAGTTGCATTTCGCCATGCTCCTGGCATCTTAATGCTCTGCAATTTCTTTTTACTGCAGCTGATATATCAGAAGTGGGTGGCAAAGAACAAACTGAAGCACAGGCACCTAAGAAGGGGAGAGGAAGAAAACAATAATTCTTCGATGATGTTTATTGCACCTCTCTTACTGCTGTGAAGATAGTTTTGAAATCTGCAAGGAATTTTTTTCTCCAACTTTTTTTGTATTGTTAGCGGTGCACATCTTTTCCTGGTTGGTTTCTCCATCTATTTAGCAAGCTCTAGTATCTTAGCTTCTTCATCTTTGCAGAGCTAAACTTGAGGATGATAACTAGAATAGACAAATGTTATCCAAGTAGTATCTTTTGTTTCTCATCCAGTGCCCGATATCTGCTTTGGACCCGATTAAAACACTCTACTAAGGGCGATTTCATTCGCAGGCTCTAACTCGAGATTGAATTCGAAATCTCTGGTTAAAAATGCAGGGGTATTTAACTGTCCTGCAAAAGTGATACTCAATAGCTAATGCATATTCATGTTATGTTTGCTCAACTTCTATTGGATTTTGTGATTTTGAAATAGTTAAAAGAATGTAAAACAACAGAAAGGTTATTTCAAAAGTCTTAACTAATGTAAGAAGTCACTAAACCTTTTCAAGGTGGGGGACCTTCACTAAAGTGTAATTATTCTGCATAAAATATTTTGGGGTTAGTGAAGGAAGACCATCAAATGATTAAAAGCCAACAAGATTCACTTGAGAAAAGCAATGGCCAAAGGCTGCGTCAACTTTAAATAATGACCAAAAAAATCTGCTGAATTCGAGGTATTTAGTTAAAAATGAAATAAGTAGATATTTTATCTTTATTTACCTAAATTCTGCTGAAGTTAATATTGTGTTCTTCATTTACCTTGACTTATTTGTGCAAAATAAATCAACTAAAAGAATAATTTTAAAAAATTATATCGTTTGCTTCAATTATCGTATTATTTGTTGTTGTTACTGTTCTTTTCTTTATTATTCTCTACTGTATTTTCTTTTCTAACCTGCTTTGAAATGCGTTATTTGAGCTGAGGGTTTATCGAAAACATCTCTATCTTCATAAAGTAGGGTAAGATCTGCATACACTACACTCTTCCCAAGCTTCACTTTGTGGGATTACAGTGGGTTGTTGTTGTAAGAATAATTTGTATGATGCGCATCACATTTTCACGCACTTACATTTGTGTTCGAAATGTACCTATACTTATATCGTATACTTGCTATAATAGGATGATATTTTCCCATAATTGAATAACACAAAAACAAATCGTAAAATCGAATGCACACCCTTACAAATATCAAAACTAAAAAGTTATAAATAAATTTCACAAATTAAAATTGAAATTACAAAAAAAAAGAAAAAAGAGAACCAAGAGAAGGAAAGTTCCTCTTTGAAAATTTGGAAAAACATCTAAAATGCACACGTATGCCATGATGTGAATGTAGTAAAATAGTATACATTCTTTTTCCAATTCTTTAATATGTTTCCTTCGTAATTTCCAAAAAGAAAAAAGAACAAATTGAGATAATTTTATTTCCTATTTTGTCCTTATCTGTCTTTTAATCATATATATATATATATAGTGTTTGTGCGACTTTTTTTTTCCTATCACCTCTTTGACGCTACTTCTTCATAATTCTTCTTCTTATTATTATTAACCGTATTTTTGCACTGATAATTTAATTATACAATAAATCAGTCTCTCACCATGTCGTTTTGCAGTCGCCGGATAATCACCGGCGAATTGTCGACGCAGGCCGCAAGCCGTCATTTTCCGGTAACAAAACTTCCAGTTTATCTCTCCTCAATGTCTCGTCAATACCGGTCGCCGGCAATTGTTAGCAGATCAATAGCAACGACATTTTACGTAATTGAGGCCGCAGCGAAATCCGCCGCCGTATTCCGCCGTGTCGGCCACGACGACGGTGGAGGGAATGAGAAATGGAGGAGGAGGTGTGCGGTGGGAGATCAGGTGGTTGAGATTAATGATAGCCGGAAAAGTAGTGATCGGATGTTTGAGGTGGGGGTTGCAGTGATGGCTACGGTGGTGCTAGGTGTAGGGAATCGTGTGCTTTATAAGTTGGCTTTAGTTCCTTTGAAGAACTATCCTTTCTTTCTGGCTCAGCTCGCCACTTTCGGGTAATTATTTTTTGTGTTTATTCCTTTTTTTTCTTTGTCTTGAGCGAGGTCTTTCGGAAACAACAGATTTCACGATTATGTTATTGTTGTTGTTGTTATTACTGTTTTTGACATTTGAGCTGGTCAAAAAAAGAAATTTTAAATTTATAAATATTTATATGTGCATCAAGTGTTTACACTAAATTAATTTAATTTATTATATTTAAGCAATCATTTTGTCTTGAGCCGAGGGTCTCTCAGAAACAACCGCTCTATCTGTCAAGGTAGAGTTAATATCTGCGTACATTCTATCCGCTTTCAGACCTCACGTTGTGAGATTTCACTGGATATGTTGTTGTTGTATTATATTTAAGCAATTTAACAAATTAAACTAAATTAATTAATTATAGTTAAATGTCAAGTATTTATATAAAAACACACAACGTGCATCTACCATCGAAACTCTCTAACGGTTATGTTTTTTTTGATTGTTATAGCGAGATAATGCAGTTATATAAAACATATAATATAACTTAATATAGAGGTTTCTTTAAGAGAAAATGTGGCCGTTAATTGTTACAATGAATGTCGTTATAAAGAATTGATTGTTATAGAAAAGTCTATTATATTAATTTGATGTGAATACGAGTAAACTTTTATTATATTTTGCTACTACTTTCTTATGGACAATATTGCTTATCATCTTTTGGAAAGTAAAAATGAAGGTTAGAAAGTTGTTTTTTATTATTTGGTTTTATTGTTGGAAATGGAAGTGACTCCATGAATAGTGTAAGGCAGCGATCTGTTTGCTATGTCCTCGAGTCCATTTTACTTGTCAATTTTTAATTATTTTTTTACCGTATTTAAAAAAAAAAATAATTAAAAATAATTTGTTTAAATACTCTTTGTTTATTTTTTAATTTTAGTTTTACTTTTTTATTTCACCACATTAATCAGTTTCCACATTTATTAGAGTAAAGAGTAAAATAGAAAGAATCAAATTTCTCTTGTTTTTCTGTAATGACAAGTATTTTGGAAATAATTATTTTTAATAAACTCAATAAGCAAAACAATACGGATGGAGTAATTAACTTGGTCAAATATATTATAATGAAAAAAATCCAATTAAATCTTAATAAAAAAATAAGACAGAAATAGAAATATGTCAAGCGGCAAGGTACCATTTGTCACCTTTCGTGTTCCTATAATCAAGGTAATTGAACTTTGCTTAACATTTAAAATTTATGTTTTTTTTTTTTTTTTTTTGCTATTTTGGCATGAGAAACAATTTGTAAAGTCTAGTACTTTTAATGTAAATGAAGAATATCTAGATTTACATACTAGATTTGAAGCAACCTAGTTTGACTTGTTCTGTCTTTGTCCCTTCATAAGTTTAAGATTTTCATAAAATTTTATTACTCCTTCCGTCCCAATTTGCGTGGCACTTTACGGATTCAAGATTCAAGTCTTTATTTGATCGTAATTTTTCCGTACCTTTTAAATATTTTTCATTATCAATTATTGTGATTTATAGTACTTTTTACTCAGTTTTCAAATATGTATCCAAATCTAAATTCACGGTCAAAATTAAACGGTTTAATTCTCGAAATTTGAACCATGCCACATAATTTGGGATAGAGGGAGTATATTTTCCTAAATTTGTTTTTCTTAGTAATTCGCAATTGTAAATCCATTTTGTGATGTGTGCCCTTAGCCGAAAGACAAAAGCTCCTTTACAAAAAAATAAAAGTCACGTGAGAACATTCGAAGATCACGTGACATTTGCCAAATGATGTGTCTGTCTGTCATGTCAAGGGTAATAAAGTCATTTCAAGCTACTGCCTTTCTATGTCAGTGTCAGTCCTTGTCAGACTGTTCCATTTGATGAGAACAATAGAGTAATTTCAAATGCATAGTTTGTGATTCACAATGAAAGAATAAAACTTTGCAGTCTCTTTCAAGTTTCAATTCATCACTTTCCCTACATAGAATGGATTCTTTTGACTGCACCCTTGGACCCACTGGACCATACACCATAGTTTTCTAGTGATGCATGATCAATTATTGGGTTGTAGGTTTATTATTTAGCATAGGTAAAATGTTACCGGTATGTCAAAAGTTATAGTATAATTTTATTTCTTAACCAAGTCCATCAAGCAAGCGCCATCTTTCTGACCCAAACCATTCCCATCCCATCACCTGGATCTCGCCATAGGCAGGTTGTTAGAGTTGCCCAACAATCCCCCAATACCTGCCACACGCAGCATGTTGTTTTTGGAAATCGAACCCATGACCTTTGGCTTTGATACCATTTGTTAGAATCAAACGCGGGGCACAATTTTATTTCTTTACCAAGTTCATCAAACAACTGCCATGTTTGACCATGACCCTGACCCGGCAATCACCGTAGCATTACCTGGCCCTCACCATCGGCAGGATGTTGGCGTTACCTGTAATCCCACCAACACCTGCCATACGTAGCATGTTGCATATGGCATTTGGGCCTCTCCATAGGCAGGATATTGGCGTTACCCAACACCAAAGGTCGTTAAAGAATTGCTCTAGGTTGTAGTTTTGAATCCCATGTGTGACATATCTGCATTTATTCCGTTTTCTTTTTAAAATTCCTTGAGAATGAAGATGGTTTAGTGGTAAACATCTTTAACAACAACCTATGATATCTAGGAATTTGATTCGTGCTGAGAATAAGTGAGGAACCATTGTTAATCTCTACCTTAGAAGTAGTTCTAATTTGCGATAATTAAAAGGGAAAAAGTGAAGGATTATCCCTAGAGCAAGTTTTGTGTTGTGAGTATTCTATATACAATGTCACTGGAAAAATGCTCCTGCAGGATGATTTTGCTCTAAGTTGTTTGTGATAATGAGTTAACTGATGATAATTGATAAAGGGAATAACTATAGTATGCAATTTATTAGGGGATATTGAATTGTGTGCCCTGTACCTTTTTGGCATGGTTTCCAGATTTGGTTCTATAAATGAGATGAATCAGAAAGAGCAGAACTGTTATAAATGTCACATTGGTTCTGATGAACTGGTTATTTCGTTAAGTTTTTAATAACCACACAAGTTCAATTTTAAGTCAACTTTAGGTAGCATTGGAAGTGCAAGGATCTGGTCCTATCCAACCCAACCCCGGAACTTAGAATGGCCGGCCTGTTTGGATGGTAGAACGGGGAGAGGGGGATTCGTGCCCGAACTCTTTGATAGTGTGGTTGAAATAATTCTAAATATTCCATTATCACTTACCTCACATTACTATGACTTAAAAAACAGTTCATGTGCATTATTGTACTTCTTAATATTTTATTGATCAAACAAGACAGATTAAACAGTATCTGCATCTTTGCTAGTATAATATATGCTATCTGTATGTGTCTGATTCCCGTGGTGCGGAGACTAGGTTTAGCATTAACTGTCAAGTGGCTGTTTTTCTATTCTAATACTAGCTATTTATAGTATTCACTTGGTTTTAGATCTACCAGCTTTTCTGTCCTATTTTAGCATGTGCTCCAGACCTAGATCCAAACATTCTACTCATGCTCTCCTTGATTATGTCAGGCTCTTCTCGTAATAACAGTATCATGGTAATTCTAGTGTTTGATAATTGTTAAGATGGTTGACCTTTGCCTTTTACATAAAATGGCATCAATATGTCACTAATAGTCTCCTAACTATGAGTTTAAGGGATAATGATGTAGATGAAAATAGAAACTATGCAACTCATTTTCATCTAAAAGGTGTATTAATGTCATAAGTAGCCTTCGCAGAGTGAGTCATAAAAAGTTGAAAGGTGTACCAGAGAATCATCTTATGATAACTAAAGCTACATATCTTCTCTAAATCTGTCATATTTTGGGCACACAAATCATTATGTCTAGCAAAAATAGTACTATGTTTTTTTATGTCTGTGTGATAATACCCATTACAATAAGTAAAAAATAACAATAAGAAAGTACCGATTTTTTATTGTGGCGCTGAATATCTGAGTACAATGCAACAAGAATAAAATTAGTAGACACATTTGTTACTGATTAATGCTGTTTATTTCCAATTGTCTTGTTTAATGGCTGGAATAACTTAATTGCTTCTTCTGCCTCCTTTCACCCAGATATGTACTCGTATACTTCTCTATCTTATATCTTCGGTATCATGCTGGCAAGGTTACTGATGAAATGCTTTCCCTTCCAAAATTTCCATTTGTTGCTGTTGGTCTATTAGAGGCTCTTGCTGCTGCATCTGGCATGGCAGCTGGAGGTAATACAAATTTTATGCTGAATCGCTTTACTAGAATGTCCAACATATGTTTTAAAAGTATTTTCTTTACTCACATTGGATGTTTCTTTCTTGATTTGGTTATTCTCTTTGTCAACTATGATATTCATCAATACATGATTTCTTCATGTGCTTTTATTGCTAACTACAATAGACCCTTGTGGTCCGGTCCTTCCCCGGACCCCGCGCATAGCGGGAGCTTAGTGCACCGGGCTGCCCTTTTGTTTTTGCCCTTTTATTGCTAACTAGATGTGGGTCACCTGCAATGTTTCGTATGTAATAGGTGATTAACTGCTACAGAAAACTAGAGAAGAGGAGATAGAAATATGACATTATTTGAAATAAAAATCCAAAACAAAAAGAAGGGACACTCAGCATCTTATATGATAAATAAAACTGACACCATAGCAGCTATTTCCTTTACAGAATGAATAGATTGTATGTCAACTAACAGTATTGGCCTATGTTTGGAAATGAAGAAACTTGCATTAAAAGGCTGTAAATTTTCTGATTGAGTAATAAATGAAATTAAATATGTGCATTGTTTGCTTAGGCTATGGGGTTCCCATGACCTAAATTGCCATTGTCTTGAGCCATAGCATTCTCTTGATTTGTAGAGCATAAGACCTTTTCTTCTACATATTTAAAGATGATAAATCGGCATGAGTTGAGTGTTTCTATGTCTATGCTGTGTAGATCTTAGGAATCTGAAAAGGGAAGTGATACCCTTTAAGAATTGAAGATGCTATGGAACACAATCCTCTAGTTTAATTATGTTTAATCGAAGTGTAAATGCAAAGGAGTACCATATGTAATTGCAAACTTCTAAAGACATTTCATTGCTTACAAAATACACAGTCATTTTGACAAGACTTAAACAAGTCGCTCTCGATATGCCAATTTGTTGACAGCTTGTATTAGTTTTCATTTAGTCCATGGAGTCATTTATTTGAAACTTATTTCTGGCTCTTCTGTTCATTTAATGGTATCTTGAACATGATAATTTATATAACTTTGTAGATTTTTAATTATTTGCTTAATCCTCTGTTATTATTCTCCTCTCAAACAGCTATTCTTTCCGGGGCCACAATTCCAATACTCTCACAGGTAATAATAATTTGTAATTTGTTTCCTTTTTTTATGAACTTCTGAGAGCATTTACTGATAATGATCCATATGGTGTTAGGTTTTTAGGAGATGAGTCCATCAGTTCAAGTGCTTACGTCTGTTGGTAGAAAACTAGGAAGGTCACCTGAAAATTTGATTGCATGACCAAAAACTTTGAAGATAAAGAAACAAAAACCAAAAGTAGGGAGCGGCACTAGTATATTTGTTCTAACAACTTTACGCTCCTCTCATAGAGTATTGTCTATGAAGACTATCGAACAATTTGATACTTGACATTGGGTTGCATTTTTTAACCTCTTACTTCTTCGAGGACTTTTAGGAGCATGGCCTATTATTATAGTGAAATTAGCTGTAAATTCCTGTACTCAGAAAGATTAACTGGTCATCCTAAAGCAAATGATTTAGATAATTGGTAACAACATGCTCTTATGCAGTCATATAAAATTAACTAGGATAAAAGTTGATCACATATAACCTAAGGCACAAGTGTATGCGTATAAGAATGAGATAAAGTCGCCTGAGATAGTTTGGTTATGTCCTATGTAGACCTCCAAAGGCACAGGCTTGTTGAATTGATATTACGAAGATTAAAGGTGCTAAAGTGGACGAGGTAGACCTAAAATCATTTAAAAGACCTACAAACTCTTAGTATATATTTGGACTTTAGCAAAGAATAGAACAAAATGGAAGCAAAAGATCCATGTATACAATACCTACTAGTTAGGATTGAGGTTTTGTCGTATTGGTAAAGTTACATTAGGTGTAATGTTTGTCAGGAATCTTTTTAGTTTGTTCAGAGATTTGTATGTCGATATAAAATGTAGAAAACTTCTACTGTTGGGAGATAGACAAAAGACAAATACTGAGTATTGACATGAAATAGTCCAAATCGAGTCGAAAGAATATTAAGGACCCCAACTAGTTTTGGATCGAGGCATAGTGCTTATTTTTGTTTTAGTGACATTCTTGTAGACTTGCTTCATGTAAAGCTTCCTTCAACAAGTAAATTAAATTGTTATTTAACTCGTCGTCCATCTATTGATCTTGCAGAGCTTTCTTGTCTGGCAACTTCTCCTGTCTTTTATTTTCCTTGGGAGAAGATATAGCCTCAATCAGTTGTTTGGGTGCTTTCTTGTGGCTGTTGGTGTTATCGTAACTGTAGCAAGGTCTGTGACACAATATCTGTCTATAGTGTTTTGAGATTTACCTGACTAGAAGTTCGAAAGATTTTGAAGTGATAATCTACTTCTAACAAGAGTTATCCTCGTTGGATAATCTTGAGAAAATCCTAGTTTGTAATTAGGTTCCAATAAGGAACCATACTTTCAAATGGCGGTTAAATTTCCTGATAATCTCTTAATTTGCAGTGGATCTAGTGCTGGTTCTTTGATGGAAGCTGGTGTATTTTGGAGTCTTTTGATGATAGTTTCTTTTTTGTTCCAAGCTGCGGATACTGTCTTGAAGGTTCATACCTTCCCTTTCCTTTCCTCTTCTCTTCTTCCACGGGGTTTTGAGGTTTTGTCATCTTCATGATTGCAGTATGATTTACCTGGAGGATTCCTTTTCCTTATATGCAGGAAGTAATATTCCTGGATGCTGCTCGAAGGCTGAAGGTAGGCATGCTGCAGATTGTTTCTATTACTTGATTCGCTGTTAAAAGTCAGAAAACCATAATCTAAATAAGAAGTTTATCTTTGTTTAGAACAGTCCTTTTGGAGTAGATGGTAGTATTATGGTAAGCATATTCTAATTTTCCTAGACAGACCTATCGCTCACTCTTTCAGCCAGAATGCTCAATCAAGATGTAGTTGGACAAGTTACTCATTATAAGTCTGATTAGGATGAGAGCATAACATCAACATTACTAATACTGTCCGTATCACAAAGTGACACGCATAAGAGAAAAGATTAAATATATTTATTGAAAGAAAAAGAAAGAGGAAACTTGTTCTGCTACTAGAATGAGTTGTACCAAGACTTGAATATTTAGCCACTTGGCTATGTATGTTGAATTCCTATATTTATTTTTTTATTACTTGACATACTAAGATCTGATGGTAGTTGTCTTAATATTACTTGACATATAAGCAGGGAGGTACTGTTGATCTGTTTGTCGTGAACTCCTATGGATCCGCTTTCCAGGTAGGAATCCTATACTGTATTATCGTTCACTGTACTCTTTTCTTTGAATGAACCTACTGAAACTGGTCCGATATCTTTTGCAGGCAGTTTTTATATGCCTTCTCCTCCCATTTTTGTCCAAGTTATGGGGTGTTCCATTTATTCAACTACCAAGCTATCTTAGAGATGGTGCTGCATGCTTTTTGAACATCGGCACATTATCCGGTGGTAAGTAGTGAAATAGTTTGAGTTCAGGTTCCTCTATGAAAGTATGTCATTTCATCAATGATGCACAAAAGGAGAAGCGTGAATGATTACTAGGATTATTTCACATTTTCTATCCCATTTCTCATATTAATGTGTTAAGAAAATGATTCTTGGACCTAACTCAACCCTAAAAGCTAGATCACGAGTTTGTTTCTTTTCGATTTATGACACTCTGATTCAAAGACAAAACACCGATTGTAGTTGTTTCTTTCTCATTTTGTTCTAGGGTGTGATGGTGCACCACTTTTGCCGCTGCTGTTTATCATAGTCAACATGGGTTTCAATATATCATTGTTACATCTGCTTAAGATTTCCTCTGCTGTGGTATCTTGTCTCGCGTCAACAGTTTCAGGTATTTTATTGACACTAGCAGATTTATAGCCTGTTTGGCCAACCTTCAAAATTTATTTATTTTGAAAAGTGTTGTTTGTTAAAAGCGTTTTTCGAAAAAGACTTTTGGAGAATAGTAGTTTGTATTCGGCTAATCAATTTGAAAAACACTTTGCCAATATTAGAGTAGCTTTGTGCTTAGCAAAGGTTCCAAAACTGCTTCTGCAGAAAAGCTACTTTTTTCAGCTTCTGCTATTACTCAAAAAACTTTTTTTTTCTTCTAAATTCTCTAAATTAAGCAGTTTTCGCTGCAGAAGATTGCCAAACACCTCAACTCTCCAAAATAAACATTTTTCGCTGCCAGAAGCTTGGCCAAACAAGCTATTAGTCTAAGTTTATTGCAGTTGAACCTTTTCTTTCTAGATGAGTATCTAGCTGTTAACCTCAATTGCCTTTGATACTTTTAATTGCAGTACCAATGTCAGTCTTTTTATTCACATTGCCATTACCATATCTTGGCGTTGCGTCCTCCCTCCCACCTGGTTTCATAGCAGGAGCCATCATTCTTGTCCTGGGAATGCTTGTTTATACTTGGAGACCATCATCAAGTCGCCTGAAAAATCAGGAAGTTGATTGCCACTGTACTTAACTTGTGTCCCTTGTCTCGTTCGAGGGAGAAGAAGATACGATACCATTCTTCCAACTTCCATACAAGCAAACGAGGCATCAAGACGTGCATGGTGAATTGCGTTATAAGTTATAACCTCTCAAACCTCTTTTCTGAATCGCTATCGATCAGTGGAGGTTTGACAGGATTATAACTCGAATCCATTGCTCTTTTTTGAAATGCATGGAGTCTGTACCATGCATGTCCTTAGAACGTTGGAGGTTATACGGAAGAAATTTGTTCTAATGCCAGAGTAAAGTTGGTTCTTGTATATCTAACTGTGCAGAAGGCCAGTTTCGCCATAAGTTAATTGTTCAACAGAACAAAAAATGGTAGATGAAAATCTGCTCTTGGTTTTTGGTTGTTCTGCTGTTGTAACTTGGAATTTTACCTAAATTTTGTTTTCTAACCACATTCAAGAGTTTCTGGCTAAGTTAAAGTCAATTGATATGTATATGGCTATTCTTTCAGAACTAAACCACAGGTGTTGTTAAGGCTCTTCAAAGTTTGTTCTTGGACATTATTCATTTATACTGGTTTGAGACTATTCATCAATATTATTTTGAGGGAGACAGGACATTTTTTTAAGGTAACAAGAGACAAGACATATTATCATAATATTGTGTAACATCAGCTTATATGTTGATTATTGACATTCAGAATTTTGACTTACACGTACTTCCGCAAAATATTTACTTAGTATTTTTAAAAAGTTAACAATTGCGACGGGGTTTAGAAAAGTTCAATATGATAGTAAATAAAATATATTGAATGGTATTCCGTGACGACAAAGTTTTTCTTAATCAAATTTTAACGGACGAACTTCATGGAAGAGATAAAACTTTTTTATTTTTTGGATTTATGTATTGGATTCAGTTTCACGACATAATTAGAGTGACATTTAGGTTATAAATGTTTCTCCAAAGGCAACCCTCTCGAATTTCGTAGTTAAGGTGACTTTTTGGACATTGTACCTAAAAATCAAACTAAAACTTGTTCTAAATGCTAAATTACAAAGACAAGAATTCCAATAAGCATCTAACTTGACCAAATAAGACTTCAAAAACTATTCCTCAACCTCGCCATCACTGGCTTATCAACCTTCTTCTAGTGTTGCTTGTTCCTCTGCCGCAGTAGTACTTTGCTATAGCTCGGGTGCCGAGAAGTCTCTCAAATCAACTGTTTTCGATTCCTTGTTCTTAGAGACCTTACTTTATGAACTCTCCTGCAACTTGTCCTTGTACAACACCTGTTCATTGAAGATGACGTCCCTACTTCGGATGATCTTCCGATTTTGGTCATCCAAGAATCGATAACCAAACTCGGTGCACCATAGTCAATAAAATAACACTTCTTAGATTTCGGATCAAGTTTATTTCTAGCAGTAGAATCAATATGAACATAGGATAAACAACCAAACACTTTCAGAAAAGAAAGATTTACCTTTTTTTTCTCTCACTCCAAGCCTCTTTTGGAATTCTGAAACCCAAAGGAACAGACGATCCTCCGTTAATCAAGAAGGCTGCGGTATTGATTGCATCTGCCCAGAATGTCTTGGGCAGTCCATCGTGTATTCTCATGCTCCGTGCATGCTCGTTCAATGTTCGATTCATCCTTTCCACTATTCCATTTTGTTGGGCGTTCCAGGAATAGTCTTCACCATCTTGATCCCATTATCAGCACGGTACTATTTGAAGTTACTGTCAATGTATTCTCCACCGTTGTCGGACCTCAGACTCCTCAACTTGAGGTTTGTCTCATTCTCGACCATGGCTTTCCAGCTTTTGAAGACAGTGAGTACGTCAGATTTATTTTTCATAAAATAGACTCATAGCTTCCTGGTTGAATCATCATAATACAAGCCTAAAATTCCCAAAATACCCTCCACTAAATAACCTTATAGATCGATCAGTGTTCCACACTCTGCGTAGGGTCTTCATAATGTCAGGGATGAATTAGGCTCCACAACTCAACATGTACAATCATACCGATATATAGGTTTTCAGATGATGAAGTGCTACTTAGCTACTTTGATCATAAAGGAATTGTATATAGGACGTCCAATGGATCATTTGGATTAAACAATCGGAAGTGGTCTCTAGATTGTGATGGTATTGATGCAACTAACATTCTGAATGGTTTTGTTTATACAGAAAGTTTGATCTCTTCAAAATTGGGTGTGTGATGACCGTCTAAATAATAACTTCTCATTACTTTTAGTGTACGTAGGATTACTATTTTGCGGAATTTTTTTTCAAGCTACAAACATGTTATTCCTATTATTTTATATAAGAATTTTTTGCTCCAAAATTGAATAGTTTCTTGGGCTTGTGTACTTAGTTGCTATGATGTTTCAAAAAGGACAATCAAACTATTATTAATGGTCAAAACCACGCACTTAAGATGAGTAGTTAAGGCTTTTTAAAGGTCATCAATCAATATATATTTATTCTACCATTGATGGAGTATTTATTTAGCGTTGCTCATTGATTTGGTGATTATATATGTTCTTCACATGAAATCAAGGTTACATATTGGTAATGCCCAAGGAATTATGAAAAAGTCGATCGGTAACCAAATTGACGTTTAAACTTATTTCATTTTTGTTTCAAGAATATATTGGGAGAATTAATTAGTCCATCTTTACTTTTCTCATGCCAGCAGCTCCCTTGATTGAGTTTTGAATCTGAAATTGGAAAAATCATCAATGCTATTGGAATGTTTTCCACTAATCATACAACTTTGTATTCTAGAGAATTACATATATATATTTCCTTCGGGATAAAATTTTCACAATAAATAACTGAACCTGCAGTTCTTGTTAGCTATCATGCTTAATACAATACTGATGAACATATGATATTTTTCTTGAGTAAATGTGACAACGTAAGAGTGATTGACCTAATAACAACAAGTTTATGCCAACTAAAGATTCATTATGATAGTAAAAATAATTATGCCAACTAAAGATTCATTAGAAATGAAGGGTATATACTAGTATATATTTGATAACAACAATGTCAATTTTAAGTACAAGCACAATCACAACTGATGCACTGTTATGTTGAAGACAGGGGGTCAACTTTCAAAGAATATATGAACTTTGTCTATAGATTGAACACAACTCAAGGGAGGAAGGAAATATGGGAGAGCCTGAGATTGATACACTCAACTATGGTAGACCCTTGGATCATACTAGGTGACTTCAATACTGGATTATCAGTTATGACATAATAAATGGGGCACATGTACATCCAACAGGATTTCTTAGAGTGTGTTGAGGACTTGGGGGTGGGACAACTTACTAGTAGGGGATGTGAATACTCTTGGAGCAACAAGAGGGATGCAACAGTCAAGATTTATAGCAAGATTGATTGGGTAGTAGGAAATCCATCATGGTTCCAGGCCTATGGTAACTTGGAGGCACTGTTTGATAATCTTGGAGTCTCAGATCATTCACCAATTATCCTAGATACCATTGTCAACTATACACCATGCATCAAACCTTTCAGACTACTGAATGTCCTACTTAAGCAAGATAATTTTACAGGCTTAGTGACCCAAATTTGGCAGCAACATATATCAGGTCACTCTATGTTTAGAGTCTGAAAAAAACTACAACTATTGGGGGCTCAAGCTAGGAAGTTGAATAAAGAGATGTCATCTCTTGATACAAAAATTGAAAAATTGAGAAACAAACTGCTGACTGTTCAGGAAAGTATAAAGTTCAACTTATTTGATGCTTCCTCAATTGATGCTGAGAGAGACGACTAGTGCAATTGCAGAAGTTGGATGGATTACATAAGCAGGAGTTGAGACAGAAATCTAGAGCAACATGGAGACTCAAATTCTAAGTTTTTTCATGCTCATTTGAGGGCTAGACAGTCTAGAAATAGAGTGGATCAATATGCAATGCCAAGGGGGATAGAGTTACTGACTCTCAACTGATCAAGGAGGAGTTTGTGAACTTCTTCAAACAACTCCTAGGTACAGATACAACAGAATTACCTTGTTTTGATCTCGCCATTGCTAGGGATGACCCTTGTCTCAACCCTGAACAATAAAAACAGTTGATATTGCCTGTGACAACAACAAATATCATCAGTATCTTGCATAGCTTGCCATGTGACAAGGCCCCAGGAATTGATGATTTCCATGCTGAGTTTTTCAGAAAATTCTGGCCTGTGATAGGTAATGAGGTAACAAATCCTAATCATGCCATATGCTAGTTCTGATGGCACTTAACAGATTCACATGTGCATATGGTATCCTAACAACTATGGGTAGCCAATAAGAGGACTGTACATTCATTCTTGGGAGCAAGATATAGAGAGTTTAATCATCAGGCTAGAAACAAAGAGGTACAAACATTCAAATAGATATGATGGTTCTTAAACATGCAAAATAAAGGAAAATAAATAACCTAAGCTAAGTATGCAACCTAGTTAGGTTATTTTGAGCATAGTGACATTCTTGATCCTATTATGGCACAACTATCATGAAACAAAAACCTGAATGAGTCAGATGATAACATGCTTTGATTATTTCTCGACCTATATTTGATCCATAGAGATCCAGACTACATCATCACACAACAAGAACCCTATGTCGACTCAAACAAGGTTCAATCATGCAGACTCATGGTTATAATGACAGGTCTTACCAACAACATTCTTTCACTTCATACTCTCCATGTAGCACAAAGGACAAATGAATTGCCTACATAACACACATGGCTAGTCTTATCTATCCTATTCAAATCTAGGTAGGTTATGCAAACATATCCATGGCTATAGTTATGCAGAATATGAAAACAAGTTGACATATTAATTGTCCATTTCAAACATCATACCCTAACAAGCATATACATCATTCAAGGCCCAGACCATGAGCATCAGGAAGTAAAAGACCAACTTAGACAAACCAAACCAGGGAACATTCAGCTTATCAGGTCTCAATTTCTTTACCAAACATGCTGAAAACATCAAAACTAGGCATATTGACTGTGATAAAGGCTAACAAGTATCTTAAAGGACTCTAATCAGAACAACAGCTTCTCAGCACAGGTGTTAGATCATGAGATTGGTTCCATTATCACCTATCATTTAACCTATGCACTTCAGATTATCACATAGCTAATTTAAACTAATTTTAAATTTTAAACAGGCTAATCAAATATGAGCAACTAAATAAAACACATATTTAACTAGAGCAACTAAACTAAATACATAATTAACAAAGAGCAATTAAAGAATGCAAAAAATTAAACTAAGAGGTTGGAGTTCTATCTAAATTGCGCAAATGTGGTCACAAGTTTAATTAATAAAATGACCACTTTAATTTCAATTGTAGCCCCAATCGACCAATTAAAATCAATTAAGTTCGAAACTGAAATAAAAGTATAAAATCTTTATAATTAAAACAATTAAAGGGTAAAAATGAGATTCTATTTGTCACCGTATTTAATTACTCAAATTTTCTTAATTTTACAGAGTAAAATATTTACCAAATTAATATAATTAATTTAGATAATTAAATGAATGATTATCCTCTTTAAATCATAGAATTTGATATATATTTCTTAAAAATATGTAAATGATATACAATAATATATTTGATAATATTTTATCAAATAACATGGCAAAATGTCACTAGAATAATTTCATAAAATTATTTTCGATTTGTAAGATGCATATTTCACTCTGTTTATAAATCAGGAACTCTGAGCAATTAAATAGAGTATTGGAGGGTAAAATTAGATGTCAACGTTGTTATTTATCAAATCTGGGAAGAAAGAAATGCAAGAAGATTCAAGTCCAAGGTCACAACAAGTATTCAGATTATTAGGGACAAAGTCTTATAATTGCATAGTAGAGGACAATAATATTTGTAAATGGAGTGAAATGTTAGCTAAATTGAATAGATATCATGTATAGGATTTAGTTTCCCTCTGTAATAGTTAGAAAGTTTTGAGAAAATAGCTCTATAGTCCAAAGATAGATAGTTGTAAAGTTCACTTGATTAAATAATTTTTTTTACTGTGACAAAAAAAAATGTCAATTTTAAGTACAATTTGACAGGACATGAATAACTAATTTCACAAAGTTCTTAGGCAAACTTTGGACATTTTCGTTGGAAATCAAACCTAAAACTTATTTTTTTTCAGGAACCACCTTCAAAATGCTAAATCACAAAGATAATAATATTTCAATAAACAAAATAAGAGTTGCCTTTATAGGGAGTAATATAAATGCGATTTCGAATTTAGTTGGTCTTCAATAAATATCAAATTGAGAAGATTACGTTACCAAACAATGTTAAAGTATGCATTGCATATTTTTAGCATAAAAATGATTATAACAATCATAGCAAATAATAATAGTACAATATTAGCAAAATCCTACTAAAGCCTTATAAATGCTTCACGTACTAAAAAAGAAAACTAAACCCCTATTCTGTGATGGTTCCAAATTTGTCTCCTAGAACTACTGATTTATTCCAAATGTATGCCTAAAATATTTTTTGTGGTTTATAATTAATTAATGTTTGAAAATTTAAATTTTTAGTAATATTATATGTCAAATATATAGAACTGTAATAAATTTTATACCTTAAACATTCACAAATACACCATACACATGTAAATATTTTTTAAGCTTTGCATAATTATGATATATTTCTGGTATAAATATTTTTAATGTCAACATACAAGAATTTGAATTCAACAACAAAGGCAATTTAATATTACGTATATTTTTTTAAATTATATAATTCAGTGTTGTATAACTTAATGAATAAATGATGAATAATAATAATATGTATGATTGTATTATTATTATATAGCATATTAAAACAACAACAACAACAACAACATACCAAATGAAATCCACAACGTGGGGTCTGGGGAGATTAGAGTGTACGCAGATCTTACCTCTACCTTGGTAGGTAGAGCGGCTGTTTACGAGAGACCCTCGGCTCAAGACAAAGCATAATCACAAGTAAAATAAGACAAACAAAACGACTAAGTCATGATAGCGACTTTAGAAAAAGAAGCAATAATTAATACATGTAAATAAGACAAATAAAATACACATAGCAACATAAATCAAACGATAGTGGACTATAAAGCAATATTGTGCCTACTAGTATGATAGGCTAAGCGAGACTACAATAATAACACTACAACTATCAGTTTGTAAGCGTATGTAGGACTACGCTGGACTACCTACTACTCTAATCCGTGTCCTCTATATCAATATTATTATATAGCATATTAATAAAATATATAAATAGTTTAGTACTTGTATATTACTATTATATACATCAAATATAACCAAGATACATGATATATAACTAAAAATTATATATTAGTTTTAATCATATATTAGCGCTATATATTCAATATATTGCACATTTTAAATAGCATGTATAATTATTTCGTTTAGTTACATGTATTATATTTTATATATACAATTTATATATTTGGTACACTAGATATATAAATAGTACTATATATAACATATTTATGAAACATTTACACTATATAAAATGGTCACAAGATAATATACTTGAAATATATATTAATGGTATTTTGCTTATCAAAATTTCCACCCCATTAAAGAGGGAGACTTATTTTTTCACTAAAAGGGGAAGAATCTTTGAGATAATTCTTCTTTTTCATAAGAGAGATTATGGGAACAAAATTATTGAAGAGACAGAAAAGAACATTAAAAGTGTATTGATGGAAATAGATCACGTAATTAATAGAGAGAGTTACTAACGTTTAAATGTATCTATAATTATTCATTTATTTTTGTTTTCAAAATGTCTTATTTGTTATAAAATATGCTATATTTATTACTTTTACAACGATATATTATTGTTGTATATAATTCTTATCAATTGGTGTGATGAGTAAAAATTTCTATATCCGGTAAAAAAAAAGTCCAATAATTATCTAATTATCAAGAAAATGACAAAAATGGCCCCTTATGTTCGAGGGTAAGTTCAAAATAGTTTCTTAAGGATGTACTGAGCAATTTTGACTTGCCCTCAAGAAGGAAAGTAGTGATGGCATATCAGTATGTTCTGGTCTCATTGTGTGGGGAATCACTGACATAAATAGTGAACTCCTCCATCTGTGTGGTGCTCATGCTGCTGCTTTACATCAGTCATGCCATGATCTCTATCTTTACAATGGTGAACTGTACCAATATCTTGGACTTGTTCAGCCATAAGGTCTTCAGTTGCTTCCTACTAACTTTTGAAATTCCTTTGTGTTTGTGGTTGTATTTTTCTTCCTCTTAGTTTGCAGTTGTTCTTCCAGCTGTAGGATGTGGAAGTTCACTGATCTTTTTTATGTTGTGTGCTGATTCAGTTAACAGGCTCATTTTAAATCTTACTACAGGGATGACAGTCAGTTAATGGAATTGTGTATCAACATTTTCAAATTTGTCTGGCGATTTCATGATATTGGCATATGCAATCAAATTCAAACATTTTATTCTTAATGAAAACAAATAATGTCTTAATCTGATTTGTGATTTTTATATTAAAGATGAAAAAAATGTGAGCTTAGGAAAATATCAAGTAAGAAAAATATCTTTGTAGGGGAAAAGTGATAAGAACAACTTTAATGCACGAGTGTGAATTAAGATCATTAGTTGAATTCACATAATCAGATACTATATATTTTAGAACATTCAAAAATTTATGTGGTAGATTGAAAGTTTGAGTATTTATTATCCTATGAATACCTTAAAAAACATTTACAAACAGAAGTTTACCACAATCCCATAAGACCAAAAATGGAAAATACAAATTTCCATAAGCTAATAGTTCAAAATATTGGATTTTAACGGAACCATTGAGGTGAACAATTCTAATAGCTTAGCAGCCAATCAAGTTATGCCCTTCCTTTGTCTTCAGCTTTTACTGTGATAAATCTCACTTTTTTTTTTGGGCTATGTTTCATTCACGGTGAGTTAATTCAGCCAATCCCGTATTTTCTTTTGGTGCACCCATATAGTTACTGAGGATTGAGTGTCTTTTGGAGAAAACCATATGTTGTAGGATTCTCCTCTTTTTTGGTATACCACCCATATATCTGTATATATGCATTTGGGTTCTATGGGTATTCAAAATCTTGGCTTTTAACGAAATCGTTGAAGGTGAATTATCTCACCTAAATGGTTACGAGGTATGAGTATGAGGGGACAGGGGTTTATTTGTTAGTTATTTATTCAATACTTATCGTGCAATTTTTTCATTTTGGGGCCATAGCTGATAGCACTTCTTCTTAAAGCTTAACAACTAGGTGCCCTTTTATTTACTTAATTGTTTTTTTACTTTTTAGTACGTCCCATCAGATGATTTTTTTCTTGGACCACAAGTGCTACTGTTATTTGCTTATGTTTTCAATGATTCTTTTTTTCACCACGTATATAGATATATATTTTTTGTTATAGGGGAGCGATGAGACTCCAACTTTCTTGTTCATATCATGTTAAATCTAACTGTGTAATCACTTCATCTAAAAGGCTTGTTTTATTTATAACATTATGTCGTCTTCGACATAAGTAATGATGAAAGATTATTGTTATTTTAAAGTGTTAAGGTCTTCTTTGTAGAGTATCAAGTGTTAAGACTTCACAGAAAACTGATTCTTTTCCCCTTCAACAATGATCTTTCAGCTGGATGTTATGGAATTTTTAACAGTTTATAGGTTTTTGTAATTTAAGATGTGTGAATGTAAAAATTCAAGTATTTTAGTTATCTTTAATATCTTTATTTAAGAACAAACATTGGCATAACTGCAAAGTTGCTCCTTTGGTTACATGCATGAAAACCTCTTCGCATAAATCCAAAGGGAAGGATGTAGATAATATATGCCCCCTTTCTACCCTGGGGAGAATTTCACGTAAAGGATATGCCTTTCTATTTTTGGTATAAAATAGTTTTATAGCATGTTTGACCAAGTAGTACTACAAGTGGAGTATGCGGAGGGTAGGATTTACGCAGACCTTACAAGCGTACAACAGATTCTTGTGGTCCGGTCTTTTCTCAAACTCCGCACATAGCGATAGCTTAGTACACCGGTCTGTCCTTTTTAGTCATAGTCAATTTATTCCATAGCAAATCTTTATGAAATATGCTAAAATTAATTACTCCATTAATTGTAGAACTTCACCTGGATTTGGAAATGGTATCCTATAATATTGAGATATTTGTGTAAATACAAGTTGACATTTACATTTTATTAATATAAGATCAGGCAAATTTTTTTATTCAAGGAAATCATTAGGCTCTATCTGGATTTAAGAAATTTATTACAATCCACGATCATAAAAATTGTTCCAAAAGAAAGAACATCTACAATTTTTTTTTACAACATTAGCTAAAAAAATTAAAAATCATATACTTGAGATTTATATTTTTATGATATTAGAATAAAGCTTATTTTAGTTTAGCAATCCAAAATTCATGAAAAGAAATTATCAACTAACTCCAATTTTTTTTTTATGTGTTTGGGTCACGGAATTTTATAACTAGTATATTTTAGAACATTCAAAATTTTCAGTATATTGATAGTTGAAGTATTTATTATCCTAAGAATACCTACAAAAAATATTATAAACAGAACTTTACCTTGTTCCGATAAGACCAAAAAATGAAAATAAAATAAAATTACCATGATAAGCAATTAGTGTCGCGTTAAAAGCTGCAACAACTTTTGTATTATACAACTACAATACAAAAGGTCACCATTTACCCGTATCTTTAAATAAAATATTATAATAAAAAAATAAAATTAAAATGATTTGAAATTTTTAGCTGTTTTATTATTATAAAACTTATATTCATGTGAGTTATCTTATATTTGTTTATATTACGAAGACTACGTAAAGATCCTTTTAGCGAATGAAAAAAAGTAAGATATGAAGTGAATTATTAATAAATGTGTTAATTATACTAAACACCCTTATGACATAATTTAGTTTCAGATACATTATTTATATTTTAAGATTAAACATTTACGTCTCCATACACCATTTACGAAGTATATTTGAAATTAAGTTTATTGAAATATAACTATTAAAAGATAAATTAGAATTATAAATAAATATTTTTCATGTAATTCTAAGATAATTTAAAGCGAAAAAATAAATAAACGAACTAAAACAAAAATAAGAAATTTTAATATAATAAATATTATAATCATGAAGAAATGCAAATAACTTACATGTTTACAGTGTAGAATTATTTCTAATCCTCAAAATATCTTACTAAGTAATTTGTGTTCATTTTTTATTTATAAATTTTAAATGATACATATTTTAAAAAAATCATTCTCTATTTTAATCGAATGCGTAAATAAAAATACTCAACAATAGTGTTTATCTTCTTTATTAAATTTTATAAAAATAAGTACATGAAAACTTCTTATAGTTAATTTACATTTAAATAATTATATTTTGTAGGAGTGTAAATATAGTATTTCTATAACATAGGGGTAAGTAGCCAATTTATGCTCAATTTAACTCTTTTTTGCCTATATATATGTTTCAATTTTTCATTAATGGTGTGTTAATTCATGGAATTGTTTTATAGATACTCTATATACACTTGGGTTTTGTGGGTATTCAAAATCTTGATTTTTAACATAATCATTCTATCCAATTTTCACTCTTCTTGAGTCAGTATCTTTCGGAAATCGGAAATAACCTCTCTAAGGTGTATATTCTACCCCAAACCTCAACTTCATTTGTGGGACTATAATTAGTATGTTATTGTTGTTGTTTTAATTTTTATTAATTGTGAGTTAATTCATGAAATTGTTTTATAGATACATAATATATGTATTTTGAGTTTTGTGGGTGTTCAGAATCTTCGCTTTTATTAAATTCATTCTATCCAAGTTTCAATCCTTTTTGCTATATGTTTCAATTTTCACTAATGGTGTGTTAATTCATGGAGTTGTCTTATAGATACATTATATCTGTATATATGTATTTGAGTTTTGTGGGTATCCAAATTCTTGATTTTTAACGGAATCATTGAAGGTGAATAACCTCGTCTAAAAGCTTAGAGTTCTCTTCAGCTTTTACTGTAATAAATTTTACTCTTTTTTTGCTTTATGTTTCAAATTTTCATTCATGGTGAGTTAATTCATGTTCTTTAGCTGAGGGTCTATCGGAAACAACCTCCCGATCTTCACAAGGTAGGGGTAAGGTCTGCGTACACTCTACCCTTTCCAGACCCCTACTTAGTGAAATCACTATGTTGTTGTTGTTGTTGTGTTGGTGAGTTAATTTATGGAATTGTTTTATAGATACATTATATTTGTATATATCCATTTGGGTTCTGTGGGTATCCAAAATCTTGGCTTTTAACAAAATCATTCTAGGCGAACAATCAATCAATCAAGTTATGCCTTTTCTTTGTTTTCCGCTTTTACTGTAAAAATTTCACTCTTTTTTGTTCTATGTTTCAATTTTCATTCATGGTGAGTTAATTCATGGAATTTATAAGTCTTTGTTTTTCATCATATTTGTATATATGCATTTGGGGTTTTGTGGGTATTTAAAATCTTTGCTTTTAACGGAATCATTGAAGGTGAATTAACTGGTCTAAAACCTTAGTTGTCAATCAAGTTTTGCCCTTTCTTTGAATTCAGCTTTGACTGTGATAAGATTCACTCTTTTTTGCTATATGTTTCAATTTTCATTCATGGTGAGTTAATTCATTGGTCTTTCGGAAACAACCTCTCTACCTCCACGAGGTAAGGGTAAAGCTTGCATACACTCTACCCTCCCCTTTATGGGATTTCACTGTGTATGTTGTTGTTGTTGGTGAGTTAATTCATGGAATTGTTTTATAGGTGCATTAAAGTCTATGTCTTTTCGCTGAGTGACATACATATATCTGTATATATGCATTTGGGTTTTGTGGGTATTCAAAATCTTTGCTTTCAACTGAATCATTGAAGGTGAATTACCTGAATTCAATCAGGTTATGCCTTTTCTTTGTCTTCAGCTTTTATTCTGCTCAATTTAACTCTTTGTTTCCCTATATATGTTTCAATTTTCATTAATGGTGTGTTAGTTCATGGAATTGTTATTATAGATACATTATATATGTATATATGCATTTGGGTTTTGTGGGTATTCAAAATCTTGGCTTCACTCTTTTTTGCTATATGTTTCAATTCTCATTAATAATGAGTTAATTCATAACATTGTTTTATAGATACATTATATCTGTATATATGTATTTGGGTTTTGTGGGTATTCAAAATCTTGTCTTTTAATGGAATCATTCTTGGCTTTTAACAAAATCACAAGTTTCATTCTTTTTTGCTATATGTTTCAATTCTCATTAATAACGAGTTAATTCATAAAATTGTTTTATAGATACATTATATCTGTATATATGTATTTGGGTTTTGTGGGTATTCAAAATCTTGTCTTTTAATGGAATCATTCTTGGCTTTTAACAAAATCACAAGTTTCACTCTTTTTTGCTATATGTTTCAATTCTCATTTATGGTGTATAATTCATGGAATTGTTATTATAAATACATTATATTTGTATATATGTATTTGGGTTTTGTGGGTATTCAAAATCTTGGCTTTTAATGGAATCATTCTTGGCTTTTAACAAAATCACAAGTTTCACTCTTTTTTGCTATATGTTTCAATTCTCATTAATAATGAGTTAATTCATAAAATTGTTTTATAGATACATTATATCTGTATATATGTATTTGGGTTTTGTGGGTATTCAAAATCTTGGCTTTTAATGGAATCATTCTTGGCTTTTAACAAAATCACAAGTTTCACTCTTTCTTGCTATATGCTTCAATTCTCATTAATAATGAGTTAATTCATAAAATTGTTTTATAGATACATTACATCTGTGTATATGTGTTTGGGTTTTGTGGGTATTCAAAATCTTGTCTTTTAATGGAATCATTCTTGGCTTTTAACAAAATCACAAGTTTCACTCTCTTTTGCTATATGTTTCAATTCTCATTAATAATGAGTTAATTCATGAAATTGTTTTATAGATATATTATATCTGTATCTATGTATTTGGGTTTTTTGGGTATTCAAAATGTTGGCTTTTAATGTAATCATTCTATCCAAGTTTCAATCTTTTTTGCTATATGTTTCAATTTTCATTCATGGTGAGTTAATTCATGGAATTGTTTTATAGATACATTATATCTGTATATATGCATTTAGGTTTTGTGGGTATTCAAAATCTTGGCTTTTATTTGATCATGGAGTTGTCTTATATATACATTATATATGTATATATCCATTTGGGTTTTGTGGGTTTTTGGGTTGCTGAGGACACAAATTAGGGTAGAAGATTAGTAGGCAGTAGAACGTTGTCTCGTTTTTTCTTCTTTACTAATAGTCCTAGTATTTCTCATGTAGCTTCTTATAGTTACTGCTCCTTTTCCCTTTCGGAAAAAGCCTCTCTACCTCCCAAGGTAGGGGACACTCTACCCTCCCGAGACCCCACTTGTGGGATTATACTGTGTATGTTGTTGTTGTTGGGTTTTGTGGGTATCCAAAATCATGGCTTTTAACAAAATCATTCTAGGCGAACAATCAGTCAATCAAGTTATGCTCTTTCTTTGTCTTCAACTTTGACTGAAGGATTTCACTCTTTTTTGCTATATGTTTCAATTTTCATTCATGGTGTGTTAATTCATGGAATTGTTATTATAGATACATTATATTTGTATATATGCATTTGGGTTTTGTGGGTATTCAAAATCTTGGTTCTTAACGGAATCATTGGTGGTGAATTACCAAGTTATGTCTTTTCTTTGTCTTCAGCTTTTGCTGTAAAAAGTTCACTCCTTTTTTGTTCTACATTTCAATTTTCAATCTTGGTGAGTTAATTCATGGAATATATGTCTCATTTTCTTTTTTAAAAGTGATATACAGTATATCTGTATCTATGCATTTGGGTTTTGTGGGTATCCAAAATCTTGGGTTTTAACAGAATCATTGAAAGTGAATTACCTCGTCTAAAAGCTTAGCAGTTAATCAAGTTTTGCCCTTTCTTTGTCTTCAACTTTGACTGAAGGTGCATTTCACTCTTTTTTCCCTATATGTTTCAATTTTTAATCTTGGTGAGTTAATTCATGGAATTTATAAGTCTCTCTTTTTTTTCTCTCTCTTTTTAAGTGGCATACATTATATCTGTGTATGGGTTTTGTAGGTATTTAAAATCTTGGGTTTTAACAGAATCATTGAAGGTGAATTTTAACTCGTCTAAAAGCTTTTGAAGGTGAATTTTAACTCGTCTAAAAGCTTAGCAGTTAATCAAGTTTTGCCCTTTCTTTGTCTTTAACTTTGACTGAAGGGGAATTTCACTTTTCTTGCTATATGTTTCAATTTTCATTAACGGTGAGTTAATTCATTAAATTGACTGTAATAAATTTCACTCTTTTTTGCTATTTGTTTCAATTGACTGTTTTTCCCTGAAGTGACATACATTATATCTGTATGTATGTATTTGGGTTTTGTGGTATAGAAAATCTTTCTTTTAACGAAATCATTCTAGGCGAACAACCTCGTGTAAAAGGTCAGAAGCCAATCAAGTTTTGTCCTTTCTTTGTGTTCAGTTTACTGTAAAAAAATTCACTCTTTTTTGCTGTATGTTTCGATTTTTATTCATGGCCAGCTAATTCATGGAATTGTATAAGTTCTGTTTTTTTTTTTAAAAAAATGACATACGTTATATCTGTATATATGCATTTGATTTTTGTGGGTATCGAAAATCTTGGCTGTTAACGAAATTATTCTAGGCAAACTACCTCGTCTAAAGGTTAGAACCCAATCCAGTTATGCCCTTTCTTTGTCTTCAGCTTTTACTGTGCTAAATTTCATTTTTTTTTGCTATATGTTTCAATTTTCATTCATGGTGAGTCAATTCACGGAATTGTTTAATAGGTGCGTGTATATAAGTCTATGTTTTTTCTATAAGTGACATACATATATCTATATATATGCATTTGGGTTTTGTGGGTATTCAAAGTCTTGGCTTTTAATGAAATCATTGAAGGTGAATTACCTCGCTAAAAGACTAGCAGTTATGAGGGTACAGGGTTCTTTTATTTAATTATATCTTCAATACGTATCATGTGATTTTTTTTGGGGGGGGGGGGGGGGTGCATAGCTGATAGCACCTCTTCAAAAGCTTAGCAGCTAGAGTGCCCTTTTATTTACTTAATTGTATTTCTAATTATGTTTTCAGTTATTCTTTTTCTTGAACCAAGTATTTATATATATATTTTTTAATGGGGAGCGATGAGACTCCGACTTGCTTGCTCCTACCATGTTAAATTTAATTGTGTAATGACTCCATCTAAAAGCTTAAGTTATCAGAGAATGCTTGTTTTATTTATTTAGTTATGTCTTTGACATAAGTTATGATGAAAGGTTATTGTTATTTAAAGTGATGAGGTCTTCTTCATAGAGTATCAAGTGTTAAGATTGCCGAGAAAGCTGATTCTTTTTCCCTTCAACAATGATCTTTCAGCTGGATGTTATGGAATTTTTAACAATTTATAGGTTTTTGTAATTTCAGATGCTGTGTGAATGTCAAAATTTCAAATATTTTAGTTATCTTTAATATTTTTTTGTAGAGAACAAATATTGGCACAATTACAAAATTGCTCCTTTGGTTACATGCAGGTCATTTGATAAATCGTGGAAAGAACCTCTTCGCATAAAATAATATATGCCCGCCCTTCTACCCCGAGGAGCATTTCATGTACGGGATATGCCTTTCTTCTTTTGGTACAAAATATTTTTAATCAACTTACATTGAGTATATTCTTTTTCTTTTGCCTCTGATAATTGTTTTTTTTTCAGTTTAAAAAAAGTCGGGGATAGGAGTGAAGTTGTTGCTCTGATCTGTTTGTTGTTAAAAGCTGAATCCCATTAAAATGGGGCGACTGGGATTGGAGGGCTGTGATATTTTGCATGACATTCAACGTTTACAGAGAAAGAGGGCACACTGTTGGAATAAGGAATCAGAGTTTGATAATAGTGATACTTGGCGTTTCAAAAAGCAGCTTAGGAAAACGAAGAACATAGATGAAGATTATGCACAGTATTTGATGCTTCTCTTTGACTTTAATAAAGATTCCACAAATGAAGGCGGAAGCGGTATTGTTAAAGATAGGTTTAATCATGACGTGAACGAGTATGAGGACGAAGACGAGGATGAGGATGATCCAGATTACAAGAAGTTTTTGGCTAATGCCAAGCCAAAAGGGAACTCATATGTGCTTAAAATTGATAGAAGCGATGGGTTTCCTGTGTCTGTAGAGTATGAGAAAGAGGAGTATGAATATTTAGGACGGGGAAAACAACAAGACGCTGGGGATGAGAAGGATTTAGATAAAGTAGAAAGTCAGCCATTTTCAAGAACTGTCCTAGAAAATGATAATGATGTGATAGTAGAGCCTCCTGGTCCTGTTACTCAGAAGGAAAAAGGGCTTACGAGCCAGAATCTTACGAGGCGTCGGAAGGGTGAGACAAAAAGTAGGTCAAATAAGGAGCAGAAGACAGGGAAAGGGAGAAAATCAGCTAAAAACATCACTAACAAAGAAGCGGCAGCTGATGTCGATGAAGACTATGCCTTACTTCTGGAGAAATTTATATATAAGAATTGGCACTTGCCAAACTCATTTGTTAGGAAATATAATCTAAAAAGGCAGCAATCATCAAGGACTGTCGTGGAAAATGATAGTGATTCTGATCCTCTACCTCCAAAGAAAAAGAAGAAAAGGGGGCTTACGAGCAAGAAAAATAGCATGAACGGAAATGATGCATCCAAGAGACAAGGAAAAGGTGAGAAAAAGAAGCGATCAAGCAAAGAGCAGACGGCGCGAAAAGGGAGAAAATCATCAGCAATTGTCGATGTCAACGAAGATGTAGCGGGGAGAGAGCCATTAAATGTCGCTGTCAAAGAAGAGATAGCCGATGTAGATGAAGAAGCCTCATTTAACGCTACTGAAGAAGATCTTCAAATAATCGTCAGTGAGAATTGTACATTTGGAAAGGAAGGAAGCTCTATTCTCATGGATGCTTCTTCAGCAAAACACTGTGAAAATGTATGATCCTCCATTCTCTGCTTCTCCTCCCCGTTTTAATTTGTTAGGGTGTGTGGTATGACAGAAATATTTTCCTATTTTCCCTTGTTTGGTTGCACTAAATATCTTGGAAAATATTTTCTTATGGAAAATGTTTTCCTCAAAAGAGGAGAAAATGGAGGAAAATGTTTTCCTTAAATTTGAGGGAAAACATTTTCCGAATCAATAAAAATTATGGCTGGCCAGTGGGCCGGGTCGGGCGGGACGGCGCCGAACCCGACTTTTAATTTTTTTTTTGCGGTATCCGGAATCGAACCGGGACGGGACATGGTCTCATCCCGACCCGTCCCGGCCCGCCCCAATCCCGCCAAGCCCGACCCGGTCCCGGTCCCGCCCCCGATCCCACCCGAAATCCCTCTTTGCACAAATAACCGTTGCACCGACGGCCATTTTTGGCCTCCCCCCTCCCCCAACCTCCCCTACCCCCCTTAATATTTATTTTTAACCCATAAGTTATTATATTTACACTTTAACCCAATTTCCCAACTATAAATACCTCATTTTCTCTTCATCTTTCTCACAAATCTTCCTACAATCTCTCTAATCTCTCAATCTATCTCTCTACAAGTCTACATTGTCTACTAAATATTCAATTTTATTTAATCATTTGGGAGTCAAGTTGGCAACTAGCTTGAGGATCTTCCATCGAGCAAAGTTTCAATTTTCAACCTCTCTATTACACGTCGAGGTTTAGACGAGTAAGGACTACTGAACATTTTCCTACAATACCATTAGATTTAGACGAGGAGCTATTTTCTGAAACTCAAGAAGACTTTAATTTAGACGATGATCTAGATGATACACCCACTAATGTAGATGACAACACACCACTAGTGCACCTTCAACTGAAATACCTCCTATTCCCTCTAGTATGAGACGAGGTCCAGCAAAACGACCATTAAAATCAGATGCATGGACATTTTTTGATAGGGACGTAGAGAATCAAGTAGCTAGATGTAAAATTTGTAAAAATGTTTTAAAATTTAAAACTGGAAAAGGTCATGGTGGGACGGGGTTTAATGAGACACGTAGCAAGGGCTCATCCAGCTAGGTGTGCGCCCAATACGAGGCTTCAAAACCGGGTGCGCAAGCGTCCGCTCTATCGAGACGAGGTTCACATACTGTCTCGGACCAAGTACAGGGTCAAATTAACCCTATGACGGGGGGAATTGTAGGCCCTAAATACGATAAACATAGAGATAGGGAAGCAATATCAAAATTAGTTGTTGTGGAGGGTTTGCCTTTTTCATTTCATTCATCTCCCGGTTTTATTCATTACATTAGAGATATATATAATCCTGCTTTTAACGGTTTTCTTAGATCAACTGTTAAGAGAGATGTATTTAAATTTGCACATGAATATCAATAGTATTTACGTTATTCATATATCATTTTAATGGCAAAATGACTATCACTTCTGATATAGGCCGTAGTACTAACGGCCATGATTATTTAACGGTAACATGTCATTGGATAGATTATAAATGGTCTATGCAAAAACATATCTTAGCGTATAGATATATAGATGATAGGCACACTGATACTTTTATTGCAGAAAATATTTATCAAGTGTGCGATTATTACGGAATAACTGATAAAATTATGACTATTACATTAAATAACGCTTCTTCTAACAATTACGCTATTACAATTTTAAAAAATAGTTTAACTCCATCTTTTCCAGATCATTTTCATATAAAATGTGCGTGCCATATATATAACTTAGTTGTAAAGGATGGTCTATCACTTTTTGAAGACATTCTTAGTAAAATACAATTTGCTATAAACTTTATTTTTAAAAATAATAGAATACAACGAAGAAAAGAATATAAAAAAATTTGTCACGATTGTCAACTACCTTATAGAAAAATTCCAAAAGAAGTACCCACTAGATGAAATTCTTTATACGAGCAACTGAAAACCTTTAACTTTATTTTTTAACTCATATAATCAAAATTCAGCTAATATGATTGTAGATAGCGATTGGGGAAAAATTTCCGAACTTATTGTATTTTTAGAGAAATTTTTTCAAGCAACAAAAGAATTTTCCGGTATATATTATCCTACTATTTCAACTATGTTGTTTTATATAGCTCTAATATTTTTACTGCTTAATGAATATATGGATAAAACAGCTTATAAGGCAGCTATAAAAAAATGTTTATCAAAATAAAAAAATATTTTATTTCTATTTCTACTATTTATATTATTGGTGCTATATTAAATCCGACTATTAAAATAGACGGTACTAAATCACTTATTAAAACTATTTACGATTGTATAGCAGTACTACCACCTCCAAGTTTCAAATGACCCACCACCTATTGAACAAACTAAAGAAGAAGTGTTGTCTAGCGTAGAAGACGAATGCAAAAAAGTATATAGGTTTTATCAACAAGAAAGTGTTTGCCACCTACCGGCTTCCATACCATCTTCTTCTTCAACACAACCTCACAAAAGACATGTTTCTGCGGCTAGTATTGAAAGCCTCAGAAATAGAATGTGCGGCCGTACTCATCAACGGCGTCTGAAAGCATTTTTTTTTGCCGGCAGATATCAAATAGGAGAGCACAAACACTCATTAGCCGGAGACAACTTGTAGATTGTAGTATTATTCAGAGATTGGATACGAGTGGAGCGGAGAAGGTGCGGTCAACCGAAGATCAACGAAGAAGAACACGAAAACTACAATGAAATCTTATCCGAAGGTGGTGGAAGTGACGTGGAGCAATTTGACCAATAAATACCAATTCCAACTGAAGAACCACAAGAAATTATCAAAAAACTAGAACATGTTTTTTTCAAATTGTAATTTTTTTAATTGCAATTTTACTATCTAATTTGCAACTTTTGAACAACACCACAAAGTTGCAATTTTGACAATTGTATTTGTATTACAAAAAAAATCATGTGTATTAAATAATATAAGAGTCACAAAAACAACATTGAGATGTTTTTATTACACTATCTTGTTTAATTATTGAGTTTTTTTTATATATATGTTATTTTTTAAATTAAGTGAAAAAAAAATCCGCCCCGATCCCGCCCCAGCCCGATCCCGCCCCTCCCCTCCCCCCGTCCCGCCCCGATCCCGCCGGTCCCCGACCCGACGGATCCGATCCCGGCCCACTGGTCAGCCATAATAAAAACACACCAGTGCATCGCCAACCAACCCCTGCAGTATCCACCCACTCCACCTACCCCCGCCTAACCTGGAGAAAATGGAGGAAAATGTTTTACTTAGAAATTGAGGGAAAATATTTTGCGAATTAATAAAAACACACAAATGCATCCCCAACCAACCCCCACACTATCCACCCACCCTACCTGCCTAACCTCCCACCCTCGCCTAACCCCCTTGCCTACCCCTCCCCTCGTGTACCCCTCTAACCCACCACCAGAAGTTGCACTCCGAATTCCAAAACCTCAGTGTTTTGCTTTGAATATATGCAAATGCTCTTAAAATGACATTTTCAACTTGTGTACCAGACACAAGAAAATGAATAGGAAAATCACTTATTTTCTGAGAAAACATTTTCCGTCATACCAAACACACCCTTAGTTAATTCCAATTTTTTGGAAAATATTCTGTTGTGATGCTTATATATTGATTATAATGAATATTAAGGTTGAGGATAGCTGCCTCCTTCAAACTGTGCATTCTGAATTTTGGTGGAATGTCAAGGCTCTTCTTGAGAGGCCTTACGATCAGAAGGAATATATAGGATTGTGGAAACTTGTCAAAAGTAGAAAGCATACTTTAAAGAATATGGACTTGCGTAATGGGAAATTTTGCTCTACAAGGCGGTTGGGAAAATCATATTTGGATCATTATAAAGGTGAGCTATACATCTTAAATTTTTTCTGCATTTTTATCTTCAATTACAACTATCTGCATCTTCTCTTGAGCCGAGGATCTTTCGGAAACAACCTCTCTACCTCTCAAGGTAGGGGCAAGGTTTGCGTACACTCTACCCTCCCCATACTCCATTTGTGGGATTACACTGGGTATGTTGTTGTTGTTGTACATCAATCTGTATCTTGGTTAATAACAATTTGAGCTTGCACGATTTTTGGATTTTTGCCATTTGATTTGCTAAACATATATGTTGGGTCCGGGGCTACGGATAAGCAAGAATATGTAAAAATAAAACCGTAACATCTAGAACAATTAAACCAGTTTCTGGATGTTGCCTTCAATGTTGTGTCAACATCTGATACAACATTGTGATAAAACAGTTATAAACCTTTATAGAGTAAATGCAGCGGAAAAGTAAAGAGACACAAGGTTTATATTTTCAAGGGTATATATTAATATATCCCTTGATGGTCAATGACCAAAGAATTGTATAAATTATATACAATTACAAATGAATTTCTTTTTACAAGATTGAACAATAAATGCGAAAAAGAAATTACAAACAAAAGTGAAGTCGCAGATGAATTCAGCCTAAAGTTAAAAGATCTAAAAAGACATATACAACATCTTCATTACAATTGCTTGAAATATAAGCTTGATCTAGAATCCGGGCAGCAATAGTAATGTGGGACTAGATGTTATACTACTTTAGGCTAAGTGTGTTGATCCAGTTTCTAAGGTGAATATGGGAGAGCTCTCTTGGTAATTCTTCTCATTCAATTCTGGATATCGATACTCTGAAGCTCCCCTCTATTTATAGTGTGGAACTTCCCTTGAAATCCTCACTGATTGATTGCGGAGGTTGAGTAAAAGAAGGCTTCAGCTTGGACCGGTTCTTGCTCCTTAAAAAGCTCAACGTTCTGGACTTGATCTTCACGCTGCTTCCTCTCCAAGCTTTGACTGTTTCTTTTACCACGTTTTAAACACAACATCATTGTAAGCTTGCCTAGGTCATTTTTTACTCACAGTAACACAACCTGTTTTGGCCGGAAAAATAGGCAAAATCGTTACAGAGATGTTGTCAGGAATGTTGTCACAACATCGCAGGAAACATTCTTATTTTCTTAAGATGTTGTCCTGCGCATTTACAGATGTTGTCACAACATCCATCCAACATCAGCAATCTCCCCCTTTTTGCCTTTCTTCACAAAACTCCATACGAAGTGAAAATGACTAGGATACTGATTCCCGATGTAGTCCTTACATTCCAAGAATCAGTAGGATCAGTGCTATGCTCCCCTTTAACCTGCAGTATTAAATTTCAAGCAGTGTTGTATCGATGATTTGATTAGATAGGAGTTATGTTCTGTTAGTCGTGACTTACATCAACTGCGTAATCAGTCTACAGTAAGCATTCATAACAATCCACATCAGACAAACATATATAAATAGCTTTAGAAAGCAGTCACAATGTCTGCAAGAACAGACCAAATATCCCAAAGTAAAATATTACAAACAAAAAAATATTTCAAATGTCAGTATATCCAATATTGAAATAATCAGAGATTATCAACACTCCATCCATCATTGAATCAACACTCCATTCCATCAGCATGATCATCCTTGACTAGAGTAATCAAGTCACAGTAACTTCCAGCCGCTTTCTGTGATCGATCACTCTGTGCAACACCATCTTCATCTCCATAGCATCAGAAGTAGTCAGCAATCATCATCTCAACTCCTCTCCCCTGCATCATGGCCTGCATCCTCATCAGTAGCAGCTCCCCCTGTCTGTCTGCTTCCAACAACAACATGATTAGCAGCATCATGGCCTGCATCCTCATCAGAAGGAGCTCCCCCTGTCTGTCTGCTTCCAACAACAACATCATCCTCATCATCCTCTCCCGCTTTTTGTGAATAAAGTAGGCCCACATAATAGTTCCTGGCTCGCACTAGGTCTTGAATTTGCCTGTCAAGTTCAGCAATGTGCTGTCGAAGCCAGTCTTTGGACATTGTGACCTTTCCTTGACCAATGTTGCCAGGAATGTCGGCAACATCCTTTGATGTGTCAGTGTCCCATTCATCTTTCTTCCAGGGCAGGTCAATAACCCTGTCACGATGTTCACTAGCCTCAGTCTTGAGTAAACCTCTAAGGCTGGACTCAACTTTTTTCCTTTTGGAGTCTTAAAACCTTGGTTGAGCAGGATTTGAAAAATCAAGGAGGGGTATGGAAGGGCAGAGTTGCTTTGTCTTTCTGCCAAGTTGGCAACATGGTTGAATTTGAGGGTTTCTAAGTCAACTTTCTGATTCCTTCCAATCTTGAAAAGCAGGGATGCTTGATCAAGGGTCACTACTGTCTCGTTGAGGGAGGAGGGTAGCCAGTTGTATATAGCAAGTTTGTGCAAAGTGGCAAACAAGGCAGTGAGTTTTGACACAGGACTGCGAGGAGCCCAAACAGTGATCAAATTCCCCGTAAGGTACTTGATCATCGAATTGAGTTCCTCCACAGTGGGGTTTGGTTGAGGTTTTCTTTCACTAACAGCTATCCCAAGAGTGGAGTTGATGATATTAGGTGTAAAATTGTATACCTTGTTGTATAGGTACACTCTCCCAAATTTCTTTGAGGTTGTGTCCCTAACAGCAAGCATCAGATTGGCATAGAACACCCTAATCATCTTCTCACAATAAGGATTCTTACCAGATACAGAGCTTAAGATCTTTCGACTACTTAAGAAATCAACTAAACCATTTTTGGAGAATGAAGTTAGGTCAATCACCTTCTCCCCTCTAACTCCTCTATTTTTAAACCAATTCCAGTTACTGGAGCATGATTTCGTTTGAAACATGGAGGAGTAGGGAATTACCTCAGAATCTGTTTCAGATTCTGTGTTTTCTTGTTCGGATGAGGTGGCTGCAGGTGTTGCCTCGGATGTTGGGGCAGCAGTCTGGGTCCATTTTCTCGTCTGTTGCCTTTGATGTTGAGGCAACATTTTTATCAAAATTCCAGTATGTTCTGCGGACCTCTTTACGAATGAAGTTTCGTAGATGTATGTCATCTGACATCTCTTCTTTTTCTTTCTCAGTTCCTGCTTGTGGAGTGGAAGTTGATGGAGTTCTGGAAGATCTGGGCACACTGAAATCGGTGTCAGTGCCGCTGCTAGTGGTAGTATCAACAGGGAAAGTCGACTCTTCCCTGGATCTTTTAGCAGACTGGTTGTCACCGAATTGGTTTTCGAAAACCCTTTTTGACCTTTGCGTCGAAAATGTCGATTTTGACTGTCTTGAGGCAAGGTTTGAGAAATCAAATGTTGCATTAACATCGATTGGGTTTTCATTATCGCCTGGGTAGCTCACCTATAATGGCTTATCTGAACCAAGCAGGATCATAGCCTGTGTGCAGTCCTCCTCGACCGGTTTCAAGTCATTGATGGAAGTATAATGCTTGTAAACCTTGTTGCTGTTTGCTGGACTAGTCGACATTAGGGAATAATCTTTGGTGTTTTTGAATTTTGGGGAAATGGACATGGTAGAGGGTTTTGAAGGATTGGGCGTGTTTGAGAAGCTTTGGGTTTTGAAAAATGACGGTGGTTTTTGGGCTGCCATGATTTGATAAATTGGCTGATGTGACGATTCCAAGACAAAAATGGGAGGTTTCATTATGGCAAAAATTTACTTACACTCAAACTCCTTTTCCTTAAATTTAGATTGTATAGAAGAATAAAAACTCTTTACACACCTAAAATAAGGATTGTCATAGCACATATCATCATTTAAAAAAAACAGTCATCCAGAATTTTTGGACTTCCAGTTAAAGACAGAGACGTGTTAAATACCAAAAATATGAATAAAATAAGATAAACCAGATTGATTAATGTACTGGAACACGATGTTAACGATGTTGGCAACATTTCAAGGTTAAACAAGCATTATGAGACTTCAAGGATTTTCTGATTTGGCAGATGATATTTTCGTATATGTTCCCTATAAGATTGATCGTTGGACTAATGTAACATTTTACCATTGTCTTTAATCAACTTAATTGAATACATACAGATTAAAAAAAATATTGAGAAATTTTCAACCTTTTTGAAGCACGTGGTACTCCTATAGAATAGGAACGATACCAATCTTAGAGCTTTGCTCTTCTTGTATACATCCAAATCTTTTAGCAGAGGCTTCGCCTTCTTATGATACTTTTAGAGTCATGCTTGAATCTTTTGAAAAAACAGTGCAACAACACTACAACACTACAACACTTATCCTGTATATTGACTCAATCAGTAAATGTTACCCAGAATGTTAGGACAACGTTTCGGACAACATCTACCTAATCTGTCTTATTTTCAAAGAAAACATAGACCAAGAGATTTTTTCAAGCTAGAAAATCTCTCATGATCTAAAGGTTTGGTAAAAATGTCAAGCCAGTTGAAAAAGAGTATCAACATGTTCGATTTGAACTAGCTGTTTTTCCACTAAGTCTCTTAAAAAATGATGTCTTATGTCTATGTGCTTTGTACGTGAATGCTGAACAGGATTTTTGGAAATATTAATAGCACTCAGATTATCACAATACAAAATCATGGAGTTATTAGATATGCCATAGTCATCTAGCATATGTCATAACCAGATCAGTTGAGCACAACAACTTTCGGCTGCCACATATTCAGATTCGGCAGTCGAGAGTGATACACAATTTTGTTTACGACTGTACCATGAGACTAGATTATTGCCAAGATAGAAACACCCACCACTAGTGCTTTTCCTATCGTCTACATCACCGGCCCGATCCGAGTCACTATATCCTATTAGATTAGGATCAGTGTCTTTGGAGTACCAAATTCCCAAGTCACTTGTACCGACAACATATCAAATGATACGTTTCACAGCATTAAGATGAGATACCTTGGGACTGGCTTGGAACCTGGCGCAAACACATACGCTAAACATGATATCGCGGCGACTGGCAGTAAGGTATAAAAGACTACCTATCATAGATCGGTACAATGTTGGGTTAACATCTTGTCCAACATCGTCTTTACATACCTTGTTGCGTAGAGCCCATTGGAGTCTTCATGTGTTTAGCATTTTTCAGACCAAATCTCCTAACAAGATTCTTGGCGTACTTGCTTTGAGATACAAAGATCCCATCTTCATCCTGTTTAATCTGTTGATATATGGTGGACATGCACACATACGTTACCATTTCTCAGTAATTCACTAGCTCTTTCCATCTTGTACGCCTTTTCTCAAAAACTCCCCCTATCACCTGGTCGGGTGGATGGTTCCTTCTAATCCTTGATGGAGGGTCTGTTTTCACTTGATCATTCAGTTCAGTAGCAGACTCCTCCTCGACTTCGTCCCCTGTGTTCTCTTTGAGGTTCAGATGTTTCTTCTGATGTCGGGACAACATCTGGGACAACATCTGTTTCTTCAGTGGGTTGCTCCTCTTCAACTGCAACCACAATGTTATTTTCTGAAGATCTACCAAATATGGTCTTTGCCCGAAGATTGTATATTCGGTAAGCATGGCTATTCTGAGAGTAGCCAACGAATATTCCCTTGTCACTCTTAGAGTCAAATTTAGCCAGTTGATCCCTGTCATTAAGAATATAGCACACACACCCAAAGACATGAAAGTACCGCAATGTAGGTTTCTTTCCATTTAACAGTTCATAGGGTGTCATCTTTGTCCCCGGCATTAAATAGATTCTATTCGTTATGTGACATGCCGTGTTCAAGGCTTCTGCCCAAAACCTCTTTGACAATTGCTTAGAACTTAACATAACTCTAGCCATTTCTTATAAAGTTCTGTTCTTTCTCTCGGCAACACCATTTTGTTGTGGTGTTTTTGGTGCCGAAAATTCATGCAATATGCCTTTCTTTTCACAAATTTTTGCAAAGGTTTGATTTTCAAACTCCTTTCCATGATCAGATCTAATTCTGAAAATCGAAGAACAAAACAAATTCTTAATCCTAGAGTAAAGTGTTCTAAACATTTCAAAGGTTTGTGATTTTTTCTTTAAAAATAGATTCAAGTGAATCTGGAAAAATCATCTACTATCACATAAGAATATCTCATCCCTCCTAGGCTATCTACCTCGATTGGACCCATAAGATCCATATGCAATAATTGGAAACAATGAGACGTACCTGAATGTTGTTCGTCATGTTGGACAACATTATGAGAGACTCGGGTCTGCTTTCCTTTCAAACAATCTTCGCACAGTGTTTTATCTTTTGGATCCAGTCTGGGAATGCCTCTGATAGCTTCACATGAGATCACCTTCTCCAAGGTGCTGTAGTTGACATGTCCCAACTTTTGATGCCAAAGTGTAAGTCACCTACCTTTGCGGAGTTGCAAAACTCTTGTCTTCCGACTAGATAGCAATTATCTCCAGTTCGGGTTCCTGACATGACACATTTTTCTGCAGAATCTGTAACCTTGCATCCAAGCTTGTTGAATTTCACCTCGAAATCATCATCACATAGTTGGCTTATGCTAAGAAGATTAGCAACCAAACCTTCTACATGAACATTTTTCAAGGCTGGTACATCCGGAACATTAAGAGTTCCTTTACCAATTATCTTACTCTTACTTCCTCCAAAGGTCACGTATCCTCCATTGAATGCTCCATACTCCTTCAATAGACTTTTGGTACCTGTCATATGACGTGAGCAGCCACTATCGAAGTACCAAGAACCTGTAATGTTAGTACGCAAAGCAGTTATGCACACACTACATTTCAGATTCAGTTTGGGTACCCATTCCTTTTTCTTCCTTTTGCTTTCAGGCTGGTTGCTTTGAATGTTTTCAGTGATGTTGGGCAACATTGTTGACGACATTTTAGGCAATATTCTGAGTGCAGAGTTTTGAAGTTTGTAGAAGTAGGGCATAAGATGTCCTGACTTTTTACAGAAGCTACATACAAACTTCGATCCAATCTTAGTGATATGAGAATTACTCGGATTTTCTTTGACAAATTTTATCCTCTCAGTTTGATTATGGATTCTGGAAGTATTTGTTTTGCTAGGAGATTGGTACCCAAGCCCAACCCTTGTAGGTTTATTGAAGTTCAATATTTCATCCAGTTTGGAGGTTCCCATGTTGAGCCTTTGAAAGGTGATCTCAGCTACGTTCAATCGTGCACGAATCTTACCAAGCTCTAGGTCCTTCTTGGTAAGTGCCACCTCTAATAGGTTGATTGTGCCATTCAGATTGCTATTCTCTAGAGCCAATAATTTTGCTTTTGAGTCTAGTTGCTCAGATTCAGTGATTAAGGCTTTACAAAGATTTTGTAATTCCTTAATCACGTCGTCTTTGGAGTCAACTAGATCCAAATTTACAGCCTCAGATGAAAATTCACTAAAACAATTTACATCAGAATAGTCAAAGTATACATACCTCTCTGATGTTGAAGACATTCCAGATGTTGAGTCTGATGTTGTTCCTGATGTTGTCGCAACATTGTCAACAACATCTTCATCGTCGGATAGTGAGTGTTCGAACATGGTTGCCAGCATTGCCTGTGATTCTTCTTCTTGATCTCCTTCCTCCTCTTCGTTCTCATCATCACTGAGAGTTACCCACATAACCTTACCAATTTTTTTAAGGGTGTTTGCACACTCATTAGCATAGTGTCCCCAACCCGAGCATGCATGACACTACACTCCCTCGAGTTGTTTGGGATTGAAATTGGTACTGTCGGAGTTAGATTTCCTCAGTGGATTGTGATTTCTTTGCTCAGAAGTTGACCTATTCGGCTGTTTATTGAAGAGTGGGTTTTGATGCTGTTTGTATTTGGCTTTATTGCGATCATTGTTGATCTTTCTCACCATTGAATTGAATCGACGAGTAAGTAAGGCAACAGTTGCACCATTTTCTAGTTCCTCCAAGTTTTCTTCCTCGTTTCCAATTCAGTTTCCGAGGTTTGTCCTTGGAGTGCCAAAGTCTTGTCTTTATACAGATCTCTTTGGCTCTTCATGTTCATCTCATATGTTTGAAAGATGCTCATCAAGGCATGTAGATCCATAGTAGCAAGATTATGGGCCTCTTCAATAGCGCAAATCTTAGTATTAAATCTTTCAGGAAGAGATCTGAGAGCTTTATCCACAAGTTGTGTGTTGGTTAAAGGAGAACCAAGCACTTGACACTGATTAGCAATGTCAATTAACTTTTCAAAATAGGATTTTATGTCTTCAGATTCTTCCATCCTTAAGCGTTCGTATTGGCTCAAAATCATGCGAAACTTTGTACGTCGTACACTCGAGGTACCTTCACAATGAGTTTGTAAGGTCTCCCAAGCGTCCTTGGCCGTAGTACAATTTTGGATGAGTTTAAACATATAGAGATCTACCCATCCAAATATCGCATTTAGGGCCTTTTCATTGAAGCTCGCACTGTTGATCTCTTCCGCGGTCCATTCAGATTCGGGTTTGGTAAGTACATCACCATTCTCGTCTGCTGGGTACTTGAGAATCACATAGCCTTCGGAAACTGATCTCCAAGCTCGAACATCAATGGATTTGATGTGCGAACGTAGACGAATTTTTCAATAGGCATAGTTAGTTCCGTCAAGAATTGGAAGTCTACCAACGTTTTGTATAGCTGAGTCCATAGCCGTAATATTCAGAATCAAACACTTATTGTATCAAGTGTTGACTCTGATACCACTTGTTGGGTCCGGGGCTACGGATAAACAAGAATATGTAAAAATAAAACCGTAATAGCTAGAACAATTAAACCAGTTTCTGGATGTTGCCTTCAATGTTGTGTCAATATCTGAGGCAACATTGTGATAAAACAGTTATAAACCTTTATAGAGTAAATGCAGCGGAAAAGTAAAGAGACACAAGATTTATATTTTCAAGGGTATATATTAATATATCCCTTGATGGTCAATGACCAAAGAATTGTATAAATTATATACAATTACAAATGAATTTCTTTTTACAAGATTGAACAATAAATGCGAAAAAGAAATTACAAACAAAAGTAAAGTCGCAGATGACTTCAGCCTAAAGTTAAAAGATCTAAAAAGACAAATACAACATCTTCATTACAATTGCTTGAAATATAAGCTTGATCTAGAATCCGGGCAGCAATAGTAATGTGGGACTAGATGTTGTTATACTACTTTAGGCTAAGTGTGTTGATCCAATTTCTAAGGTGAACATGCGAGAGCTCTCTTGGTAATTCTTCTCATTCAATTCTGGATATCGATACTCTGAAGCTCCCCTCTATTTATAGTGTGGAACTTCCCTTGAAATCCTCACTGATTGGTTGCGGAGGTTGAGTAAAAGAAGGCTTCAGCTTGGACCGGTTCTTGCTCCTTAAAAAGCTCAACGTTCTGGACTTGATCTTCACGCTGCTTCCTCTCCAAGCTTTGACTGTTTCTTTTACCACGTTTTAAACACAACATCATTGTAAGCTTGCCTAGGTCATTTTGTACTCACAGTAACACAACCTGTTTTGGCCGGAAGTATAGGCAAAATCGTTACAGAGATGTTGTCAGGAATGTTGTCACAACATCGCAGACAACATTCTTATTTTCCTAAGATGTTGTCCTGAGCATTTACAGATGTTGTCACAACATCCATCCAACATCAACAATATATATTGATAGAGGAGGATTCTTTTCTCACTTTCCTTAGTTCGATTGAAATTGACCAAAAGTTAATTACATTGGACCATGGTTTACCTTCACTTAAATTTTCTTGGGTACTTTTTCTCTGTATTCTCTGCCATTATCTACTATAAACGACATTTGATCTCTGTGCTTTTGTTATTCGTTATTTAAGTTTCACTGTGAAGGCGTTATCTAATGATTGTCCGCTTTAAACCTGCAGATCTTCATGAAAAACTTGAAGAAGTTGACAGCGACAACAGAAAAACGCTAAACATCTTGCGCGGCTTTTTCTTCTGGTTACAGGCGAGTTGCTCATTTTCTTCACTTCTGCAAAAAAGAATTGTGCAATGCATTCCTTTGGCTCGACTTCTTGGTAATACACTTACAGTGACTTACCGACTAAGTGATCAATATAAAAAGAAATTGGTTTATGGTCATCTGTTTTCAATACACAGCTTAGGTGTACCTCACAATCATAAAATAGTAGTCCAGTTAGATTTCTGGAGAAAGCAATTAATAACCTAACCCTTTTATTAATAATAAGTAACATAATAAATTCCTCTGACCTCATTAATAAGTAATGTTGATTAGTTGAAATTTCAGCTTGGGTTGTGTCTCATGTGACCTCATTAATAATAATTTTTTTGTCTCATGTGCATTATTTGCCAAAGTAGGTAATGATCAGATCAATTGATGCTTCCACCAGTGACAGTATAAATGAAGCATCCCATGGAGTACTTTTCTGGATAGTCAATTTTAATAAATTATTATACAAGCAAATAATTTGGCGTAATTGCTGTGTGACCTCGTTCACATTGCCGGTCCCAAGCCCGGATAAAGGAGGAGGGTTGCGGAGGGTCAATAGGAAACATCCTCTCTACAAAGGTAGGGGTAAGGCTGCGTACATCTTACCCTCTCCAGACCCCACTTGTGAGATTACACTGGGTTTGTTGTTGTTGTTTGTTAGATGAAATGAAGCTTTATGGAAACATTCAATATGCTGATATAAGACGAAACATCACTGCTGTTCGCATCTTGTCTGTCTTTATTATTTACCTGTGTTCAAACTTTCACGTGACTCACAGAATAAAAAATATTCCGATGATCATCGATAACTTGATCCAGTTGAAGCTAACCTTTTGTTCTTTTTGGTTTCCATTAGAGTCCAATTGAAGCTTTAAAACAAGTTAAATTTTATATTTGTATGCTTGTTGTGTTGATCTCATTCCCTAGTCTGAGAAATTTCATTATAAGGGACTAATGAGATAAATTCCGCACTTTCATTTAAACAGCAATTACAATAATCCCATATTTGAGACAATTGCTTGGCTTCTTACTATGTTCTGTACTTCTGTTCATCACATTTTTAGTGCTTTACACAAATTTAGTTTTACAATATAAGCTCCATGATTGTTCTTTTGTGGTTGCTAGAATCTCACGCAGAAAGGAGCCTTCAGGCCTTGGACCAATCCGGAGTGGCTCTCGTTGGTGGATGAATATAGTGTGAATTTAGTAAATTCTGGGCAATCTGGTGAAAGATGTAAATAAAGTATGCCATGCTGAAGTCAGAAATTATACAGTGCGTTGTCCGTTTTGTTATAATTTAGTAAGATGTTGAAGTCCATGTATCATACATGGAAATGACCCAAGTGGATTATCTTGCTATCTTTTTTCCCTTTTTTTGGCCAAGAACAATTTAGTACTCTTCTGGAAGATTTCACCCCTTGCAGCCTGGTATAATCCCCCGGAATTTTGTTATATTAAATTGGCTGTTGTTGATTTACTGTTGGTCTAATTTCTTCTTCTTCTTCTTCTTTCCTTTTTGCTCTATTCCGTTCTCTTATTATGTTGCCTATTGAAAACAATGCAAAAGGCGTAGGCAAAAGAGACTTTCCTTTGTTCCTGTCGAGACAATAAGACCTTAGGCGCACCTGAGGGCCTTTGCCCAAAGAAATATCAATCTCGTATGTGTCGACGTTGTGAGTGAGTATTGTAGGAATGCAGTTTTGGAACCTTTTCCCTTTATTTGGACTGTCATTTTCTCTTCTCCCTAGCCAGAAAGAGGGAGAACGAGGAAGAGGTAAAAGTTATTTGTATATTTAGTGGTACATTTTCAGGGAAAATTCTTGAAAGGCAAATGAGAATTTAGAAGGAAAGCAAAGAAAACTCACGGAAAGTGAGGATTTATATAGTCGACTCCGACTTATTTGTAATTGAGGCGTAATTATTATCGTAATGTGCAATATCTCTGTTAGGAACCTTTACTGAGTCATTGTCCATACGTTAACTTATGAGAGATAATTTTCATTAAATTCTTCCTTTCTTCAATAGCATTAGAAGTTGCACTTGGTTGGGAAATTTTTTCCAGTACTTCCCTGGTTGTTTACAAGATAAACTAATACAATACTACGTTTTAGACAACATGTTTTTTCAAATTGAGGGCAAATGTTAGCACGAATGCTTTCTCTTTTTATAACGGTGGTGTCCTGCTCAACTATCGGGTACCTATTACTGGCCAGCAACACATATATCAGGTAACTCTACCATGACTTAGCATGAATATTAATAAAAGAAGGGGGGGGGGGGAGAATCCTGGGTAAGATTTGACCACTAATCTAAAGGGTTGCAGAGTTGGACAAAATAAAAGATGAGAGATTGGAACAAATGGCCAAAATGTAGAAATAAAAAACAAAGCAATGAGAAGGAAAGTAACAAGGAAACAAAAAAAGGAAAAATTGCTATGTATCACTATTGCTTCCCACAAATGAGGGAGTGGTTCATATAGGCCTTTTTATCATCTTATCTTTATACAATTTTCTCAACCTCATGCTCTACATAAATGTTTCTGTGGTCTGTAATTAAGCTCTTGTGAAGTAAATAATTTTATGGTGTTCTTTTATGTTTCATCATAGATTTCTAGTCATCTTGATAAGTTCTTTCATTTTTCTCACATATTCTATTTGAACCATGTGTTTGTTTACTTTTTAGATGGGTGTAATTTGACCTCTTGCATTACAACATGTACAAAGTTGCTAGTACTTTGCACAATTATGCACCCCATCTTCATTTAAAATAAAACTTATTTGCACTTAATGTTTATAATAAAGTAACATAAGCGGAATCAGGATTTGAATCATATGAGTTTTAAATTATAGGATAGTGACATTACGATGTTAGTAACCTGGTTCTGAATTGTTTATATATATTTTGTGAATTTTCGATCGAACCCTATATAACCTTCTAACTCCGCATCTATAAACTAATAAATGCAAGGTATGTGTGTTGCATATACACATTTATCACTTAATGATAATTTAATGAATATATATTTAAATTTTAATTTTCAATAATAAAAATTAAATTATTTAATTTAATGTAAACACTGAGTGCCTCTAGTCGTGGAGAGGACCTCATTTGGATTATACTCCTAACATCACTTTTCTTCTATTATTATTTGTTATTTGGACAAATAAAATTTATTGTAATATAGTTGACGTTTTAGCAATAAATATAAAAGATATTTTACTCACGTATAATTAAAATGCAATTGCTTAAAAAAGAAAACATCTTTACGAGAATATAATTTTTCCTTTTTTTTACCTGCAAATGTAAGTTAAAAGTCTATAATAGAATGATCTTTTATCTGAATATTTGTGACAAATTTATGCGCCACCTTTGGAATTTCGAGAATCAAACAAATATTTTGAATTATTAATTATTGAGACTTATAATATGTTTTGCGTAGTTTTTAAATATGTAAATTTTATTTTAAAAAATTTCAATATTTCATATTTAAGTTTAGGTCAAAACTAAATTGTTTGACTCTCGAAATTCAAACTGTTACCACATAAATCGGGACGGAGGGAGCAAGTCTTTTTGGAAGAAAAAAATAAGGTAAAAGAAAATTGGACGTATCAAAATTCACAAATTTCGTAGCCAAAGGATTACCATCCACGTATGTTACTTATCTGCTACGTCAAGTCCAAGGTGGGACCCACATAGAAGGTTGAGTGGTGTCATGCTATTGTTATAAGAGTTTGTATTTGTTGCTTTGCACTTTTCATATTCCCCTTTGCTTATCTGCTCTGAGCCCGTTATAGTTATTAAGTTGCATTTCAGGTACATGTTCTTCTAAACTCACCTGTATATTTCAAATATTTTTATGTATATGTATAAATATTTTTGTGTATGCAGTCAAACTTTTCTATAACAGTATCGTTTTCTCCAATATTTTTCTTGTTGCTATAGCGAGATGTTGCTATAAAGAATGTATAATAAAGTATGACATAACATGCATGAAGGATCGATTCCACAGAAAATAAGGTTGTTATAGTGAAATATTATTATAGAAAGGTCTGAATGTGTACATAATATTTATGAGTTTATGTTATGTGCACCGACAAGTTAAGTGTTAACTTGACCTATTATAACAGTTAACTCTCCGTATTAAGCCTGATATTATATCCTACAAAATAGAGTTGTAACATGCTATAACACGTTGAGTATATTGATAGTGTAAATTTTTTTACTATCGGGTATATAAACTCATATGTTATTCTCCCTCCGTTTCAATTTATGTGTATTAGTTTGACTAGACATGAAATTTAAGGAAGTAAAGAATACTTTTTGAAACTTGTGACTTTAAATTAAAGATGTATTTGATGTATCAAAATGTCGTTAAATCTTGTGGTCTTAAACATGCCACGTGGGAGATTCGAGTTAAAGATTAGTACTAAATATAGAAGGTGATGAAATTAAGAACTTAAAAAGAAGACCTCTCCTCATAGATTACAAAAAGAAAAGTAAGAGAAATAAACTAAAAATAAAATGGAGTATATGTTATTGTATACGCTCGTGCCATCTCGTTTAATATAGTAGTGTTTGACTGGATAGAGTCTAAGATGCTAATTTTTACTATTACATTAGCTCAGTAGGTAAAGAAATACTATGGAATAGTTAAAAAGATTAGTTTGATCCAAAAAATAAACAGGATTCTTGAAAGTTGTGAGGATGTATGGAATTAATATTAGTGAATTTAAAAAATTATGTCACACAATTTAATTATTGATAATTTACACCCTTTTCATTTCTTTGACTTTTTCCATACTAATTACCTAACATATAGGGTCTAGGCTGATATTATGCAGAGTGCTTAACTGAGTCCATTTCCAAAAAAACACAAAAGAACTATTTCTTTGTTAAAATTATAGGAGAAAACGAAAATAGAATGTAGAATCCTAGGTGTGGTGGCTAGTGGTCAATGAAATGAGTGAAAACTGTAGAAAACCAGGGTTCAAAACCGATGGAATAGTCAAAGTACGCACAAACTGGTCCAGATACCACCGTTATAAAGAGTGTGTATTTAGTGTCATTCAAGCTATACAAGTGTTAGAACATATTTTTTTCTTGTTCCTATTTGGCTGTTTGCTTTGCTTGTAGGAATTGAGATCCTATTGGTAATGATGTAGTAATTGGAATTTTAAGATTCTTATATGAGGAATTTTCTTTGTGTATATTGAAGGCATAAGGTGAATTGTTAAGGGGGAGAAGATGGACTATGTCAATGGACCTGGAAGGAACCATTTGTTTGTTCCGGGACCTGTTAATATCCCGGAACAAGTTCTCCGTGCTATGAACCGGAATAACGAAGATTACAGGTCCCCGGCCATTCCAGCTATGACAAAGACCTTGCTTGAGGATGTGAAACAGATTTTCAAGACTACTAGTGGAACTCCATTTCTGATCCCAACTACAGGTATATTAATATGTCGGTATATTACTCTTTATCGTCGTGATATTTGCATCCGAACAAGTTTGGTTTAAAGATACATTGGTTCCTAAATGTTCTTTTGGTATGAGTTGCTACTTATTTCAATTTTTCAGACAGGGGAAAAACAAGTTGCCTAGGTTTAGTCCTCTTGGAGTTAAAATGAAGAGATAAGATGTTGGTTAGTATTAGGATGAATCTTTGCCCATGAAATAGGACAAAATGGAAGAAAAAGAGATATATAGGCGATATCAATTAGTTGAGATTAAGTTTTAGTTATGTCAGTACATTTTCTTTAGGTCCAATAACTACAAGGAATCCTGTTAGAGATTTATATGCCAGTAGAAATATAGAGAACATCCAATACGTTTTTATTTTTATTTTTGTATAATATTGGATTGGGATGAGCTTAATGGAGCGACGTGGATAGTGGATTCATATAGCCAACCCAAACTTGTTTGTGGTTGAGGCGTAGTTGTTATGTTGTTGTATTAGTTGTTAAACGCGCAATTTTAAATAGTTTTTTGCATTTCTTGTGGCTCAACTGTTGAACTCGTGATGGACAACCCTTAATTTGTTTCCATGTGACAGGAACTGGTGCATGGGAAAGTGCACTCACGAACACGTTATCTCCTGGTGATAAAATTATATCGTTCCTCATCGGTCAGTTCAGTCTGCTGTGGATTGATCAACAGAAACGCCTCAACTTTGATGTTGATGTTGTTGAGAGTGACTGGGGCCATGGTGCAAACCTTGAGGTTTTGGCCTCGAAAATTGCAGAAGATAAGTCGCATACCATCAAGGCGATTTGCATTGTGCATAATGAGACCGCCACTGGAGTTACCAACAACTTGGCTACTGTAAGAAAAATACTCGGTAATGTATCTAACTGTAGCATATATTCTTCGAGAATATGAATTCAGATATCGAAAAGTATGCATGAATCTCGCTGTGTCACAAGGGTCATTCCTGTTTTTGTTTCTTTCATGCCCTGTTCCTCTCTTGGACAAGCTTCTTGGAAGCCAAAAGTGCTTATATATTTTTTCTTCTAAAAAATGCCCATTTTATAAAATTTAGGTGTTTCGCTAAGATTTTAGTTGAAAAAATAAGTGTTTTTGAGTAGTAACAGAAGTTGTTTTGCATAAGCTTAAAAAGTAGCTCGTTCCTCGAAACACTTTTGGAACATTGGTCAAACACAAAGTACTGCTCTAATATTGACCAAAGTGCTTTTCAAATTAATTATCCAAACACAACCTGCTACTGTCAATAGTATTTTTTCGAAAAACACTTCTAACAAGAAGCACTTTCAAAATTAACAGATTTTAGAAGTTTGGCCAAACAAATCCTTAGTATATATTGGTTGAATTATGAAATGATTGCTCACAAATTTGTCGATGCATGCCAGATCATTATCAGCATCCAGCCCTTTTCCTTGTTGATGGAGTGTCCTCAATTTGTGCACTCGATTTTCGCATGGACGAATGGGGCGTTGATGTGGCACTTACTGGTTCCCAGAAAGCACTTTCCCTTCCCACCGGGCTTGGGATAGTCTGTGCTAGCCCCAAGGCACTTGAGGCAACCAAAACTGCGAAATCAGTGAGAGTTTTCTTCGACTGGAACGATTACCTTAAGTTCTACAAGATGGGAACTTATTGGCCGTACACTCCTTCCATCCAACTTTTGTATGGTCTGAGAGCAGCTCTCGACCTTCTTTTCGAGGAAGGCCTCGAAAATGTGCTTGCAAGGCACGCTCGCCTGGGCAAAGCAACAAGGTAAACTTAAAACCTCTGTTAGTACATAATAGTCAATCTGTTCCATATTTAGTGACGCTCTTTCTTTTTTAGTCTGCTCTAACTATATTTGGAAATTGTTTAACTTTAAAATTTCTTAGTTTACCCTTAATAACATTCTCTTATAGTCATAGAAATGTCATATATAGCATGTTTTAGGTCACTAGTTCTAAGGGTGGCTTTTGCATGTGACATAAGTCTTTCTGTAAAGAATGGATCTTGGGCCTAACTCAACCCCAAAAGCTAGCTTGTAAGGTGAGGATTGTCCAAGTCCATATAAGGAGTCCATGTTTCAATTCCATATCCGATATGGGACTCTTAACACTCCCCCGCACGCCCAAACCTTGTTAACTGGAACGTGTATAATATAATTTGGGGGCCCAACATCGGTGAACGAAGAATTGGAATGGGTCTGACTCTGATACCATGTAAAGCATGGATCTTGGGTATAACTCAACCCTAAAAGCTAGCTTGTAAGGTGAGAATTGTTCAAGTCCATATAAGGAGTCCATGTTCTCGTTACCATATCTGATGTGAGACTCTTAACACTTTCTTTCACTTTCTTTACTAAACTCTATGTCTAGTCGAACACCGCCATATAAAATGAAACGGTTTATCATATATAATTGGAGATTCGGTCTTGAAACAGAGAAATGATACATATGTTTTTTTTTTAATGAGAATGCAGACTCGCCGTGGAGGCATGGGGCTTGAAGAACTGCACTCAGAAGGAGGAATGGTTCAGTGATACCGTCACAGCAGTTGTCGTTCCTCCATACATTGACAGTGCTGAAATCGTGAAAAGGGCATGGAAGCGATACAACTTAAGCTTAGGTCTCGGCCTAAACAAAGTTGCAGGAAAGGTTTTCAGAATAGGACATCTTGGCAACTTGAATGAGGTAACCTCCTCTTTACTGCAGATAACATGTCTTATTTGATAACACATTTTATGAAGACTAACAAAATAAAGATTACACGATCATTCCTTGAGCACGTGACTGTCACTATAAGAAGAAAATCGGAATTTATTTTTATATTCAAGCTCATTCTTGAGTATGTGACTGCTACTACGTTTCTAGGTTATTGTTTGGTTCATAAAATTATGAGAATTGGTGTAGAGATACAGCTCTAACATACTATCATATGCATAAGCTCTAGTTTGTTAGTCTATTGGCACCAGATATTCAATATCATCCAAATTAGGGGACGTGATCATTTAATACTAATGCTAATTAGATATATCGTAAATGACTTGTTGCATATAATCATGAATGGGTAATAGATATATTATAGAGGTTCACTCGGTGCAAGTTGGCAGGTTTCAGGTGCCGGCCACGTCTCGTCTCGTCTCATCCCATCCCATTTTGGGGCGTGACAAGGGATGTTTCAACTCTATACTAACTAAAGTAAAAGTGTAAATCTTCATTTAACAGTCAATTGTTTTCTTTCTTTTTTGAAATGTTTTATGTAGTTCTCCATTACTATTTCACTGTCTTAGAGATTCTGTTCTGGTTCTCTGTGTAATGAAACTTTAAGTTAAAGCACCTTATGTATAACTCTCTAAAAACTCAGAATTGATAGTTCCAAGTTGGTTTTATCCTAAATTTGGCTCTTCTCTTCTTTTTTCACTTGCCTATAGATATACTCAAAACTTCTATTAACTTTCTCTCGTTATTCAAGCCTTTTTTTTAAGTTTCTCTTGAATTTGGCCCTCCATCCGTTCCAATTTCCATGACACTATCTCCATATATACCCTTTAGCTATTAAAAATGTCCAAATATACTCTTGAACAAATAAAAAGGTCCAAAGACATCCCTACGTGGCTTCCACCATAAGTGTGAAAGGCATATTTGAACCTTTTTAATTGTTCAGCTGTACATTTCAGACAGAAGATAACGTTAGGGGCATCTATGAGCTGATAGGTTAACGAAGGGCATATATAAGACAAATCACAAACGTTAGGGACATATCTGGCCTTTTTTCGATTCTATTTCTACCCAACTTTCAAGAACTTGGCTTCATTAAACTGTTTAGTCTTTAATTTGTGTGATGCTTTCTCTTGTTTCGACCATTGCTTTAATATTCTCTTTGATCTGAAACTCCGTGAATAATCAAATACCGTCGCATAAAATGAACTGGATGAGTACTCCTTTTCTGTTAATTTCTGCTCTCCTTTTATTGTATAGGTTTAATATATTCCTCACTATGATATACTTGCATAATATATCATGTTTTTTTTTTGTAGTTGCAACTATTGGGATGTCTTGCTGGAGTTGAAATGGTACTTAAGGATGTTGGTTATCCAGTGAAGTTTGGTAGTGGAGTCGCAGCTGCTAGTGCTTTTCTGCAAAATTCCACTCCACTTATTCCATCAAGGATTTAATTCAACTATTATTAAAAGCAATGCATGTAAATTATTCTTCATGTTACTTTTGTTCAATGTTCAGATACTGGTTGAGAATACTTTTGTAAAATTGCAAAATTTCCTTCTTCATCTTCTGAATATATGTATTTTCTTTCTTCTTTTTGATTTCTTGCCCCCTTTTGCATTCAAGGTTTGGTTAATATATGAATAGATTGCATCAAATGAAATGAAACAAAAATTTACATTATCAAGTTAATCTAGACAGAATTTAGTTTCCTTGTTAACACTCAAATCTATAGTTTCAGACGTTATATTATCATTATTATGTTACTAACGACATAAATATCAATTACAAATTCTAAGTCAAAATACTACATGTCTAACTTGAAAAATAAATTGTATCAAATTAAATGAAACAAAAAGAACTACAAAGATAAAGCTAGTAGATTAGAGTTGCTTGTTCGGGTATCTCGGGTTTAAGCCTTGGATATGAAATCGCATATAGTATAAAGCGCTTTACCTCCCAAATTGGGACTTCCCCGACACGAATTTAGATTAGTAGGAATTCAAAGAGAGTATAATCGAGAAAAAAAAAAGAGTTGCTTGTCCAGAATGTTAGCTGCAACTTTTTTTTTTTGCCATTGGTTACTACTTACTACTAAGGCTTATAGCTTAATCTTAATGGTATTCATCGTCACAATCTCAAAGATCCATAGCCATGAAATTAAGAATTTCATTAAGAATGTTTAAGATTTAATTTATATTTATAAATAAACAAATTTTAATTATATGCACATTATTATTATTATTTATTTAAATAATGTTTTTTTAATTTAATGATGTTCAATCGACTATCCTTTTGGTCTATGTAACTACACCAAGAGGTCTAAGAAATTTAAAAAAAATAAAAATGAGTGTTTAAAGATATTTTGTAAAGAGGGTAGGAGGTTAGCCAATGTCAAAAGTTATAAATTTGGAAGTAAACCAATTAGTTTCTTTCAAAATTCACTCTTGAAGTGACACCTAGGGAACTCTTTGAATTAATTTTTACCTAAACTCTTTTATAAATTCAATTTTTACCATTTTAACCCTTTCCGTCTACATAATTTATTACTAGTTTGATTAATTCAAATTCATATCACGTATTCGTAAGGGTAAGTGCTCCTTATTCTCAAGACTCAAACAGGAAAACGCTAATTAAGGGTGACGAGAAATCATCGATCTCACCCACCCATTTAACAATACTTAAGTTAAATTTTTTTTTTAACAAAAAAACACATTGGCTGCATTAAAATGTCATTTTGTGGGACCCAACTTAAATTAGGAAAGTGGATAAAGTGGATATTTATATTCATCCCATTTCTGTTGACCATCTCCTTTTTTTTTGTGCTCCCACCTCATTTCTTGATTTTTCCGCCTCATTAGGGTCTTAAAGCTAGAAAAAAGTTTGAATTTTTCCCATATAATTCACCCAAAAAATAAAGAAGAAAAAATGGAGCTAAGAAGTATATTGTTGCCTCAATTCAAGATTCAACAACCTCAATTCACTTGGGTTTTTTCTAAACATGAACCCCTTGTTGTTGTCAACATTTTTAGCAGGTAATATATGATGTTTTGTTTTGAAATATAGATGATTTGTATGTATAGCCCACCCCAATTAGTTTGTGATTTAGTTAAATAAAGTTAGTCTTTTTGTTTGTGATTCTGAATGATATGGGTACAACGGAGTGGAATAAATATGGAAGATTTATATAGCTGAGAGAAACTAGTTTGGGATTTGGTTAATACCCAAATCAAATTGGTGGATATATATGAGCCTAATGGTTTTTATCACACTTTGGTATTTCTTTAAAAGGTTGCATATTAAATAAAGTTAGTGCTTTTATTTATGATTCTGATTGAAATTGGTAAAATGGAGTGGAATAGATATAAAATATTTTTTATAGCTGATCTAAACTAGTATTGGGATTTACTTAGTACTCAATTTGAATTGGTGGATATATATGAAGCTAATGGTTTTCTCGAACTCCGTCAAAAGTTGTATGTAAATAAAGTTGGTTCTTTTATTTGGGGTTCTGATAAAATAGGTCCAGTGGAGTTGAGTGGTTATAGATGGTATATATAATAGTATCAAACTAGTGTGGGATTTACTTACTATATATGAAGATAATTTGTGGTTATAGATGGTCTTGCACTTGTTATCTTTTAACAGGTGGCTTGTGAATAAAGTGTTGGATATTGTAAAGCAGTACGGGAAGTAAATAAATATTACAAGTGTTCGAAAGGATAAACAAATAGCCAATATTCAGAACTGCCGCAAAGTTTTTGAATCTTGAATCTTGATAACCTAAAATCAAGAAACACTAAATCTGGATTGTTACAACTGTGTGCTGAGTCGAGTGATGACACTCTGTCTTTAAGACAAGATTGCCCCGTATATATGCTTTTACGTTAACGGGCAATAGTCTCACAAGATAAAACAACACCTAATCAACACTACAAAGCAAATAGGTTGATTCTGACGAAGAAAACAAACACGAAACGACTTGCTGAAGAATGGAAAAGGAAGGAAGAGTTTCTGTTTTTGTCCCAACGTTTCTGCTCACGTTTTGGACTTTCTGTTTCTCTTCTGTTTTGTTTCTGTGTGTATAGTGTGTCTCGTTTTTTCTGTGTATATGTTTCTCACAATTCAGCCCAAAAGGCCCCAATATATAGCATAAGGGGGGACTTCTCAACTGCCAAGAAAATGGTTGTTTAAGGCCATTGAAGGAGGGGGTAAACTGCCAAGTAATGTCTGTTTATGGCCATTGAAGGAGGGTGTAATTCAGCCAAGTAATGACTGTTAATGGAGGGAGTTAATCAGCCAAGTAATGGCTGGTTAATGCACAATAACGCCCCCAAAAATCAACTCCAACGGTAGGCAGAAACTTTCTGTCTTCCGTCGTTCCCAAATTCAACATTCCAGAAACTCCAGGGACCAAACTGTAAATATTAAACAATTTGGGGTCCAAAGAGATAATATCAGAAGAAGCCCACAACCCGTGAACCGAGCCCGGACCGGATGGGCGGGCGGCGGCGCGCGTGTGAGCTTAGCCTTGAACCCAAGCACATCTAGGTCCTCCCTCCTTTAAACACATGGGTTGCCCTTGGGGTCCCAAACCCTTAGCCAATTAGAGACTTATAAAGAGAGCAATTCTTCATTTTCCCACCGATGTGGTAGATTTGTCCCACACCATATTTCCATGCCTCAAACACCTTACTTCGTGGACCAATATCTCTTTCATTTCTCAACGAAATTTGACGATTCTTGGCCCTACGGTCATCTACTCACTTAGTAGATTATGCACGTGTGAAGAGACAAAGCCTCCAACATGCAGAACCCTAGTGTTTAGTTCATTAAATATGGGTGGACGCACCTCCCCACCAAAGGCGAATTTCCAACATAAAGCTGGTTCTTTTTCCCGGTTAACCAGATTACAAACAGAGTGGTAGTGAATAAGGTTGGGGCTGGACCATTTGTATAAAATGCCTGTTACTAGTTTGACGCGTTATTGAAAAATTGTATATTGGATGTAAAAGAACTCTAAATTTTTCATGGGGATAATGCTGTTATCAAGAACATGCCCAGAGAAAGAGGCTTAAGTTCTAACTTCTCCCGATGGTATCCAATTTGCTTTCAGGGAGGCTTTCCCCGTTTCATATGATAGGTGGAAAAATATTGAAGTACATTGCAATAATGATCGAAGTATAAGGCACACACCCCTGTCAAAGCAAGACAATGCAAAGTTACCCGAGCTATCTTTTAACCGGCTGCAGCAAACTGATGATGGGAACTGTGGATTGCAAAGGCGGAACTTTGGTCGTTTTATTGCTCGTGAGGCCGTGCTTGATGAAGAATATTGGGTTTGTTTTGCTACTTCTATGCTCTTCTAAATAAAAAATTCATGGCTCTTCTTTGTTACTTTTCCTAAAAGTATTTCAGATTTTCTTGTTCCTGTGTCTTATTGTCAATGGCAGACAGCAGCCTGGCTGCGGGCAGAAGCTCATTGGGAATCTGTGTCCTATATGAGGTTAGAGTTCGTTCTTATCACCTGTCGATCTTTTCTAGATGTAAGAATGAGTTATTATATGGTAAATATTAATTGTATTTTTGCTAATTTTAGGCATGTTGACGCATATAAAAGAAAGTATGCCGGACAGGTGAGTTGCAGTAAAAATAAAACTTTTGTTTGTTAGCATTTAAAATATTCTTTGGTTGAAGTTGAGATCTTACTATCAAATATGTCCCCTTTTTCCTATATCTCAGTAGAATAATAAGCAGTTACTTATCAAATATACGTTTGATGTTTGATTAGACATGTCCAAATTTGACAATGATATATATTTGGTATAAATAATAACACCTATGCTGTAATGTTCTTCTCCCGTTTACATAAATATTGATCATAGTGTTTCTCTAATTTCTGCCGCTAGTTTTACTTAAACCATAATTTTTATTTGCTTTTTCTTTTTGTTTCACTATTTATGTGCAGGAGTTTTATGCTTTAAAGAGAAGATGTTCTGGTCAGGATGGAAATTGCTTGAAGTGCTTTTGTTTTGTTGCGGTAGGTATAGTGGCTTCTAGACAATTTCCTTGTCTTTCCTTAGAGTTGTGCAAAGTTGCAAGTGGTTAGTCATAGTTGATTTAGATGGATTTCTAACTTCCACAATTGCTTTCATTTTACCATTGATTTCAAATGTAGTGCTTTACGTCTGGTCTGTCAATCTTTCGCCTGTTTCCAATCTCATAGTATCTTAAGGTTCTATTTTCGTCGGTAAAAAGTAATGATTTTTTTATCAAGTAAATGTATTTTCATTCATAAACATGGCCACAACGGCCGTATACAAGAGACATACCAAAGGTAGAGAATTTACAAAACGATATGATTCTCTACAAACTCCACCCTATCGTCTATACAACAACGAACTTTCTGTGTGCCCGAAAAGAAAATGAGGGACCGGAGGCTACTCCTCAATTGGGAGAAACTCGACTCTACACCTTTAGAAGCTCTCTTATTTCTCTCTCTCCAAACAACTCACATTAGCGCAAGTGGAACCATATTCCATGCCCTTCGTCTTCTCCTTCTTCTCACGCTCTTCTTACTGAACATCAACTCTCTCACAGTGTTTGGCATTGTCTATGAAGTGCCAAACCACCTAAGCATATCCCATCATAATCTCATAGTCAGCCTGCAATGTAGAAGAAGATGATCCCCGTCCTCTCCCGCCGATTTTTTTTTTTGACAAGGTAAAAAAATTATTAATAGAAAGTACCAAGAAGGTACATAAAAGTACAGAAACAATATCCCTACAATAAGATCAAGTTACAGAGTTCCCAAGTGAATCCAAAAAATCCATATACTGATCCATACTGTCTAGCGGATTCCTCTCACACCAAAAATAACAGGTTTTGCAAACACAAGTTCTTGACTCTAGAAATATGGTGCTTCTTGTTCTCAAAGCAAGCACTATTTCTCTCATTCCAGATGGTCCACAAAATACCCAAAGGGATAGTCCTCCAAAACTGTTTGTAGATACTTGTAATCTTCTGCCCGTTCCAACTTTCCAGTAGACTTCTAACATATCAAGGCATTACCCAGACTACATGACACAGATTTAGGAAGAGATCCCAGCATTGCTTAGCCGCCTTGCAATAAATAAGAAGGTGACTAACTGATTCCAGATTCTCTTCACAAAGATTACATCTATTACTTAACATGAAACCTTTCTTCTGCAAATTATCTTGGGTTAAGCATGCTTCCCTAATGACAACCCACCCGAAACAGGCTGCCTTGAGTGGACCTTTGGATTTCCATAGCATTTTCCATGGCCAATTTGTCTCAAAATACTGACTGTTTCTGCAAAATGCTATAGCAGCTTTTAACTGAGTATTTCCTAACATTGCTTGCTGTCCATAAAAAGTAATGATGGAGTTCCTTTTTTTTTTTTTGAATTTTGGGACTCGTCTGTGCTAGTCAGGATTCTGATTAGCCGTCATCCGGTTCGCCTTAAAGCCTTAGGGAGAAGGGAGGAGCAGTTATCTATGTAATTACGGTCTTTGTTGGCCGTTGTTCTGGTCGAGCACTCTCTTTTCTTTGTCCATTTCCGTCTTACCAAACAAGATTGACTTACTTCTTGGACAAGAGTTAACTGCTTCTGAATTTAACACCTCTTTTCTGATTTGAAAACTGTAAAAGCACTTGGGTCTTGGATGTTTCCGGCAGATAGCAAACATAGGAGGTAACATGAATGTGAGAATGAACACGCATAGATTGTGCTGGATGTTGCCGATGAATTCCAGCTAGGAAGTAACATGAAATTTTCTGTTTAAACCACGAATCAGCTAGAGTACCTATCAGATAAAAAGTTCAATTGTATTCATACATTTTGAATTTTGATGAGAAGATTCTTACTCCCATGAGCAATTAAACTTCACCACTTTGTGCCAAGTGGTCTGATGGTTCTTCCAAGTGCTGACACCCTCTTAACAAGTTCTACTTTCCGCAAAATATAATGTACAAAGTATAATAAACATACTTAAGAACGTTTACTATGTACTTAAGATGACTGTTATGTGATATTTATTCTTTTAGAATTTGATATTTTCTTTCATGTAAGTTAGCTGATTGTTATGCGATATTTATTCTTTCAAGTTTGATATTTATATTGGATATTCCTTCGCTTCAAATGTTTCAGGTCAAAAAGGAAGAGAAAAATGTTAGAAGAACAGTAATTAACAGTGTAGTGGGAACTTTGGACCTGTCCATCCGGCAATTTGTACAAAGGGAGAGATACCCAGGGGTACCAACTTAAGAAAACTTCTAGCTAAAATTTTAATGCATCTTCTTTTATTCTGTGGTTGGGATTAAATGTTGGACTGGCCAAGTGGAATTTGAGTATATTGCAATATTGCATATGTTGCTATGTTCAAATAATGGGGAAGCCAACATCTTTGCACCCCCCCCCCCCCCCCCCAGTTCTGCAACAAGAAAAAAAGGAAGAAGACAAGCTTGAGCTGTAGTTTGTTTCCTTCTGTTAAAGTGGAGGTAAATGTGTACTAGGGTTTGCTGAACCCGCTGAACTCCTTTTCCTCTCATTCTGTCCAGGAAATCAAAAGGTTATCAGCTGTCTTGGCACATCAAGAACCCTTTGATTCACACAAATATGCTTACATTGCAAATGTTTGTGTTGCAAAGTTTGCTCGACGTCAGGGTATCGCTTCAAATATGATACATTTGGCAGCTGATGTGGCCAACTTAGAAGGTGCCATAATCTAGCTTTAAACTTTCTAACATCCTCTTAATTAATTTCGTTGAACCACGCCTAATCTTTTCTGCATGTACAAGCAGGTTTCAGACAACTGTTTGTTCATGTAAATGCAGACAACTTACCTGGCCAGGAACTATACAAAAAAAATGGCTTTAAGGTTGATTTCTATCCATTTTTACATATACCGAGCCTCTTATTGATATTGTTTAGTGCAGTATATCTGTGTATGTGAATGATTTTGTGATTTCCTATTCGTCGCTTCAAATAATAGATTATGGTTATACTTAGTTTGAGCTTTGTTCTTTGTGAACGTGTTCTTAATGTTTGAAGCCTTGTTTATATCCGGCCGCATAATTCATGATTTATGTTTTAGATAAATTCATTTGGAATTTTATTCAAAATATATCACATAGTTAACAATGTTACTCATTCAAGGTGGAAAAAGAGTTTAAGGTAATCTTCTCTATGAAATAAGCCCTTTATAGTGGTCTTCATTCAAGGGGCAAAAAATAGTAAAGCATAATATATATGAAACGAGCCCTTATGTTTCTGATACTGCTACATCACAGAACACTTTTTGAAAAAGTTTTTTTGTGCCCCGACAGTGGATAGATTTGTCATTATTAGATTTTTTACAAGAAATAACTCTTCGTATAAAGTCTGACAGTAACCTGAGATGATAACGTGGAGAATAGAGTAATAACTTACTATAGCGGTTCAATTGAGTTAATGGTGTAATTTTTTTCTTCACATTATGTATAACTTCAATAGAGTAAATAATTCTTGATGTATAAAGGAGGTTAGTCTTTTAACTTGCTCTGTCACTCCATGCAGGTCGTGGAAGCCGCTTCATCGTCTTTATCAAAAGAACAGAGGATACTAATGTCCTTGGATTTATAAGTTCCATTGCTACTTCACTTCCTCACCAAAGAGGATGTGTTAGTTGTACATTTACATGGTTTGAAGCCAATAGCTTGTTCGTTGATGTATGTATGTTTGGGTAGACAGACAACTAGTTAGTTACAGAGATTGTAATATATGTATAAAGAAGTTGACTAGGGAACGGGTACGTATTGGATACATGTTTATTTAAGTATCCAATACGAGCATGTCCGGTTTAATTTTTAGTGTATTTTGGAGAATTCAGACTATGTACTCATACTCGATGTCATATATTTTTGGACATGAATATGTTGAAGACAACTGAAGAATTCTTGTAACATATAGGCTGAGAGATATTGTTGTTGCTTTCTTATAAAAAAGGATCTTTCTTAGTATATATTTTGTTGCAAAGTTGAGAAGGTTGAATATGGCTTATGAGAGATTCTAGTACAACTCCAATGTGCAGTAAAGCATGGGATTCATTTGATGCAAAAGATCTTATTATTGGACCAATGAATATCTGAGTGAAAACTAGAAAAACAACTAAAATGTTTTTGAAACTTCAAATTATATATCTGAAGTTGAAATCGGGCCAACTGATAAAGAAATACTTACTTGAAATAATCTTCAAAATGGTTATGATTTTCTAGTTTCACTTTGAAAATAGTTCTAATTTTTGTTGGTAAGTTGGAAATACTTAAATTTTTTGTTAACCACATGGCTTAAATCAGCCAAGAGCAAAAATTCCACATCGTTATCTCCCTTCCCATACTAGTAGATCTTCTTAATGTTTGTTACATTGGTTTGCCTTTCTCCAGATGTGTACGATATTTGCCTTATTGGCTTCACGTATATGCAATCTTCAATAATAATCATAAGAGAGCTCATTCTTAGGTTATATATTCACTTGTGCAGCTTTCTTGATTGCCTCTATGTCGAGCAAATTTGATTAATATTTTTAATGTATATATCCGCATTAATATCATTTCTTTCGACGGAGAGGGGTCCACCTTATATCTCTGCATCTAGGATTCGACTTGTATCATTGATACTAATAGGAATTGAACCATCATGGAAAGGAAAAGTTTAATTCAGTTTATCGTCTTAGATAAGCTTAACAACAAATAGATATCTATTTTCACTTTCCATCCTTTATATTCCATTTGTTTGGCTAATTATAGCCTTTTTTATGCGTCATAATTTTGTAGTAAGGTGAGATGTAGGTTTTATCTGGCCCTAAAACTGTGGTCTAGTGATAAGAGCGCACCACGTGATGTGTCAGTTAGGTGCACTTCACGAGTCCGAACCCTACTATACACAAAAGTCTGATATTTAAGTGGATAAGGGTAAAGAGACAAATTCATTATCAAATTTCTTAAAAATGCGCAAATTGATCCAGACATCACGGTTACTTAAAAAAAAAACTCTAGCATGACATTATTAAAACTACAAAGGGGTTATTTGTTAGAAATTAAAATAAGAAGGAAACAAAGTGCAATTTGGTCCAAAACTTTTCAGTTCCCGACTTCCCTCTCATATAAAACCCCTTCCCTTATCCCCTAACTGCAGACTTCACTTCTTTATATATTTTTCCCGACCAACTTTCAGGCAATCGTCTTTCCAGGTATGGTATTCTATATCTGAGCTTTAAAGTGAAAAGGGTTTTTAGTCTTTTCACTCATCTCTCCTTGATAAAAGTATATTGCTATAATCTTTAATTTTGTGAAAGTGTATGACTTTTCTACTATTACTTTGGACTTAGTGCAAATGTATATAGAGTGCATGTAAGTGCTTAAGGTAGGTAGAGATTGAGCTTACAACAACAACAGCATAACTAGTGAGATCCTACAATGTAGGGTCTGAGGAGTGTAGAGTGTACGCAGACCTTACCCCAACCTTGGAAGGTAGGGAGACTACTTTCGAAAGACTCTCGGCTCAAGAGAAAGCATAAAAATGTCAGATAAGGATAAGCAATTCAAAGCAATATGAGAATGAAAATAACGAAAGCAAATAAGCTCTGCTAAAGCAGTCTGGAAAAAAAAGAGCAGTACGTAGAGATTGAGGTTATAGGTGCACAATCTTCTCTTTGAATGTATAAAAAAATGCTGTTTTTCAGTTCTTGAATTTAGATTTGAAGTAGAAACTCCGTGGTTGTGGCAAGACTTGTCATCAATTACTAGAAATATATACTCCTTCTGTTTCAAAATGTTTGTCTTACTTCCCTTTCAAAATGATTGTCTCTTTCCTTTTTTGTCAACTCTTTAATTTCAACTTTCCGCATGACATTTTTAAGACCACAAGATTAAATGGTAGTTTGGTATATTCTTCATATCTTTAATTTAATACCACAAGATCCAAAAGTCTTCTTTTCTTTCTTAAACTCCGTGTCAAGTCAAACAAAAAAAATATTTTGAAACATAGGTAAAGGAATTTATTCCTTGATTTCATTCATTGATAATTTACAATATATAGTATTTACAGAAATATTTACCTTGCTACAAACTAGGTAAGTAAAACCTAATTACAAAAGGAATATAATTCTACCTAAATTAAAAGATATACAATTAATCTAAGAATATTCGGTGAATATTCTATTACACCCCCGCAGTCGAAGCGGGAGGCTCACGAACACTGAGACTGGCTCGAAAATCATCAAACAGTACGCGTGGAAGTCCTTTGGTGAAGATGTCGACAATCTGATATCTGGAAGGAACATGAAGGACACGAACTTGACCACGAGTCACTTTTTCGCGAACAAAATGAATGTCTATCTCAATGTGTTTGGTGCGCTGATGTTGGACGGGATTGCTGGAAAGATATATCGCACTAATATTGTCGCAGTAGATCAGTGTTTCCTTTTGAATCGGGCAGTGAAGCTCAAGTAGAAGGTTACGGATCCAACAGAGACGACGTTGGCTACACCTCTGTACTCTGCTTCGGCACTGGATCGGGATAGTGTAGGTTGCCTTTTGGAAGACCAAGACAATAGATTATCTTCGAGGAAAACGCAGTAACCAGACGTGGAGCGTCGGGTGTCAGGACATCCACCCTAGTCAACATCAGAATAAGCAGAGAGACCAGTGAGCGATGACCTGTATAGATGTAACTGAAGTGAAGTGTGCCCCTGACGTATCGTAAAATACGTTTGAGGGCATGCATGTGTGCTTCCGTCGGATTAGGTTGAGGCATAGGTGGCTGATTGATTCATACCTTTTTGTGATTATTCTTTTTTTTTTTCTTCGTTTTTTATCAATGTTATAAGTGTATTCCTCTTAATATTTAAGGAGTTGATATGCATTCAGTGTCTTTCAGTTGTTGAAAGATCGTTTTTGAGGTTTAACTGTTATCGTTTCAATTTTAGCAATGAAATCTTATCTCTGTGTCCTTTTCTGTTGGCACAGATAATGTATGCCAGTGCTACATTAAAGTTCTTTGTTGGTTCCTTGTGACTCAAAACATATTAATTTTCCCTCTCATATTGTGACATCGATACAGATTCACTTAGTTACCTGGCCAATGAGCCCAAGTTTTCTCATCTTTAGTGGCTCAAATTTCATGGATTCTACCTAAAGTTGCAACTACGTTCAAAGGAAGTTTTCTTTTTTTCATAGGTTGAATACAGCATATGCATGACTCGTTTAGGGGAAAGAAGGCATATTTGGTGCTCTGGTAGTTCGATGTCCTAGTGGAGGAAAATAGTCCAGGGGAGTATTGAGTAGAATAGTAATCTTAGAAATGCAGTATTTTTAAATGTTTATTATCTTCAATATGGTGAGCTGACCAAATTGTATCAATTTTGTATCCATTTCAAAAAAGGAAGCTCACAATGTTAATTTTAAATTATTCATGTTGTGCCTGCAAGATAACCACACAAGAAATTTCTTTCAACATTTATAATTGTAAGATTGTAATAATCTCCCTTGGGGAGTCTCTCATTAATACAAATATATATAGTGTACAATGTGGAATCCTATTACCATAAGAATCCTGAATCTACTATAATTATACATCACTAATTACTACACAATATATGAAATATATTCTAATTATGGTATAATTATATGTACACATTAATACACCCCTCAGTCGGAGCGGGAGGAGGTCAGACACTAAGACTGGATCTGAAATCGAGGAAGAGCTGTCTAGGAAAGCCTTTTGTGAATATATCCGCATACTGATATGAAGAAGGCAGATGCATCACCTTGACATGACCAAGGGCAACTTTCTCACGATCAAAATGTATATCCATCTCAATGTGCTTAGTTCGATGATGCTGAACCGGATTATGAGATAAATATATGGCGGTATGTTATCGCAGTAAACCAAAGACGACTTGCGCAAGGGACATAACAACTCCAAAAGAAGATTTCGTAGCCAACAGATCTCAGCAACAACATTAGCAACGCCTCTATACTCTGCTTCTGCACTCGAACGGGATAGGGTGGCCTGCCTCTTGGCAGGCCAAGAAATGAGATTATCCCCTAAGAACACACAGTAACCGGAGGTGTAGCGTCGCGTGTCCGGACAGCCTGCTCAATCAATATCCGTATATGATAACAACCTGATCGGTGCTGAGGGGTATAGATGTAATCTATAATCAAGTGTGCACGTTTAAGAGCAGTAAAATGAGGCTCTCTGGGGTATGCATGAATAAGCATACCTGCTGAACAACATAAGCGATGTCAGGCCTGGTGAATGTAAGATACTGAAGTGCACCTGCAAGACTCCTGTAAAGAGTGGGATCGGACACTGGGTTACCATCAACAACACTAAGCTTTGATTTAGAGTCAACCGGTGTGGACATGATCTTGCAGTTTGCCATTTTAGCCCTGTACACTATCTCCTCTACATACTTGTGCTGACATAAAAATATAGTAACTGCAGAACGAGTCACTGATATCCCAAAAAATAGCTCAACTTCCCCAAATCAGTTATAGCAAATTTGGATTTAAGTAGTGCAATAATCTTATTTTTCAACACATCAGATGAGGCAGTAAGAACAATGTCATCCACATATAACAATAAATAAGCAATGTTACTACCTCGATGAAAAGTAAAGAGAGAATTATCACACTTGCTACATACGAACCCAATCTGCATAATGTACTGTGCAAAGCGATCATACCACGCTCGAGGGGCCTGTTTCAAACCAGAGTGGCTTACGAAGACGGCATACATACTGAGGGGCTGTTGGATGGACAAAACCAGGCGGCTAGTGTATATAAACAATTTCTTTCAGATCACCATGTAGAAACGCATTCTTCACATCAAGCTGATGAATAGGCCAATGCTTACCCGTAGCAATACTCAGAACTGTGCGATGGTAGCCGATTTCACAACCGGACTGAACGTCTCACCACAATTAATACCCTCCTGCTGATTAGTGCCATTAGCGACAAGTCTAGCCTTATACCGTTCTAAGTCACCACTGTCTCTGTATTTGTGACGAAAAAGCCACATGCATTGGATCACATTCACCCCCTCCGGTCGAGGAACCAAATCTCAAGTGTGTTGTTTTGTTAAAGCATTAAACTCCTCATACATGGCTACATTCCAATTTGGGTCTAGTTTGGCTAATTTTGGGTTTTTGAGAATTGGGGATATGGTTTGTGGAAAGGTTAAATTGGACTTTAGGTTTGAAAATCCCGTGTTGGGCACGGGTTTCCATACGGTGCGAGGGGCAGTTTGGGTGGTTGTGCTGGTTATCGGGTTTGGGTCACGGTGTGGGATTGGGTCCGGGTACGTCTTTGGTGTGTCGATGTGGTGATTGGGTAAGGCTGCGGGTTGGGCAGTTTCTGGGTCCGACGACGGGTTGTGTGAAGGCATCGATCTGGGCAGATCGAGATGAGGTGAGATGGAGGATGTGGGGTATGATGTCGGTGGGGGGTTGGGAGTGATGGATTGGGTCGGTGTTCTGATCGTGGTGGTACGGTGTGGGTTTCCAGTGGCTTAGAGGGTTGCGGGGTTGCCTTGGGATGGTGTTGGTGACACAGTGATAGGGACGGTGATCGGTGGTGAAATCGAGATGATGGGCCTATTGCCGGTGGTGGCAAGTGACAGCATTTGTGACGGAGAACGGAACGGTGATAAGGACATAGAGATGTGGTCGGTGGTGGTGGTTGTAGGTGGCAGAACCGCAGAGAGGCGGGCGGCGGTGTCGGCAGTGGGCGGCATAGGTGGGTTTTGGGTGGTGGACTGACACAGTTCGCTGAGGATGACGGGAGAGATGTCGGACTTGTCAAGAAAAGTATAGTCCGTTTTACGGAATTTTTGAATGTCTGAGAAAGGGAATGTGGTTTCGTCAAACGTGACGTGACGAGAGACGTGAATCTGACGGGTAGACAAGTCATAGCACAGATAGCCCCTTATGATTGGACGAAAACCCTACGAAGATACATAGAGTGGTTCGGGGTGTCAATTTATGAGGAGCGGCGGAGGCCAGATTGGGATAGCATAGGCAACCGAAAATCCGAAGATGATCATAGGAGGAGATTCGTCGGTATAATATTTCGGTTCGGGTCATGTTGTGAAGAGTGCTAGTAGGTAAAATATTAAGGACGTATTCTACCATTTTGACTGCATAGACCCAGAACGAGGGAGGTAGGGAGGCATGAAACATGAGGGTATGAACTATGTTATTTATGGTGCGGATGATTCGTTCTACTTTGCCATTTTGAGGTGAGGTGGAGAATCAGAAAACCATGCCATTATTTCTACAGAATTGGTGAAACTGCGAATTATTGAATTCACGACCATTATCACATTGAAAAGATTTTATTGCTTTCTCAAACTGTGTTTTAATAAAAGTATGAAACTTGAGAAATTTGACAAACACTTCTGATTTAAATTTGAGTGGGTAGACCCAAAATAATGAGAAAAATCATCTAATAAAACAAGATAATATTTATAACCGAGTGAACCGGGAATAAGAGATGTCCACAAATCAGCATGAATATTATCAAAAGGAGAAAACGTAACACTTGAAGATGATTTAAAAGGTAGACGAACATGTTTGCCTAACGAGAAAGAAACACAATGCTGGGCAAGTTTCCCGTTATTACATTTAATAAAATTATTGCCTCTAAGAAAATTAAAAACTGGGGCTCCTGGGTGGCCAAGCCTATTGTGCCAAGATGACGGAGAGATAGCAGCGAGAGATATGGGAGAGCATGAGCTGGCAGCAGAAGTGGAAGGGAATGGGTAGAGATCCCCCGTGCTATTGCATCTCGTAAGAGGTGTCCCCGTATGAAGATCCTTCACAGTAAAACCAAAAAGGTCAAAGTCAACAGAGACTAAATTATTACGAGTAAATTTGCGGATAGAAATTAAGTTCTTAATGATGTTTGGGGCATACAGGACATTATTAAGGGGAAAAGGTGGATGAGGCGGTGGTGTGTAGGCGGTACCATAACCCTGGATTGGAATGGGATGACTATTTCCAACAGTAATCTATTGAGGATGCTTTAAACGACACAGTTTGGGAATATTACCTGCAGAGCGGGTGAGGTGACATGTGGCGCCCGAGTCTATATACCAATTTTCATCGGGCTGCTGCAAGTTCAAACTGCTAAAAGTTTGGCCCAAGTCAGTCGGGGCTAGACCAAAGGAAGGCTGCGGGTACTGGGCCTGTATGAAGTGGGCTTGGTGTGGCTGATAGTTGGCTGACCGAGCTGCTGGAGCAGGGCCCAATAATCCCTACTGTGGGTAAGGGAATTGGGTTGATACATGGGCAGGATAGGAGGCCCAGTTTCCGTTATGATATTGGGCAACTGGGCCGGTCCAATTCACATAAGGACTGGACTGCTGCGGCTGTGGATTCTGCTGCTGGCCGCGGCCCCCTTTACCACGCCCTTTTCCACCTCTTCCACCGCCTCGGCCTCTGCCATTCCTGCCACCGCGGCTGATTATTTTCCGATGGAGGCGAGCCGGCAGTGATGTTATTTTGGGGAGACGTTTCGACTGCTAATGCCTTTTGATTGTGCTCGTCCTGCTTTGCACGTCAAGTTTCTTCTAGCAATATTTGCGAGCGGGCCTTGTTGAAACTGGGTAACGGATCAGCCTGTTGTATCATGGCGGCTAAAGTGTCGTACTCACCTTTTGGCAGGCCTGCAACTAATTGTAGGACCATCTTTGTTTCGGAAACAGGTGTGCCGACGTTGGATAGTTGGTCTGCCACTAGTTTCAACTGCTTGCAATAATCGGACATGTTAGAGAAATTTTCAAGGCGTGTATTGTTAAATTGTTCTTTCAAATACACAGCACGAGTGTGCTTGTTATCTTGAAAAATTTCCTCTAACCGAATCCATAAATCACGGGCTGAGGCGCCGGATTTCATTATAGTAAGGAGCAAGTCCTGAGAAATAGTGCCATATATCCACTGTTTGACAACGGCGTCTAGAAGACGCCATGTTGAGTCATCAACCTCAGGGGGCAACAACCTCAGGGGGGCAAGGGAAGGAGTCGTCGATATGGTTAAGCATGTTATAGACACATGCATGAATACAAAATAGTTCAACCCATGGAGAGTACTGACCGTTTTCTTGATCAAGAATTATGGGAAGACAGTTTTTGATGTTGGTGACGGTGAGAGCTGGATGGATAGAGGGTGAAAAGGATGATTTTGGTATGGCAGGGGTGACGACGGTTGAGGTTGAGGCTACTGTGGGAGTTGTAGGAGGAGTCATTATAGTGGATAAATTTTATCGAAGTAGGAGAAAGAAGACAAGGAAGAACAAAGAAGGAGAAGAGGGTCTTCTCGGCCAAGGGGTGGTGGCCGCCGGTGTGAGAGATCCGGGGGGGGGGGGGAGGAATTTTAGAGAAGACCTAGGGTTTTGGCTCCTGATACCATGTAAGATTGTAATAATCTCCCTTGGGGAGTCTTTCTCATTAATACAAATATATATAGTGTACAATGTGGAATCCTATTACAATAAGGATCCTGAATCTAAATTAGTACACAATATATGGAATATATTCTAATTATGGTATAATTATATGTACACGTTAATTAGTGATGTACACGTTAATAATAATGATCAAATCCAATTTCACCACCTCTCCCCCTATGTATGTGGCCTCTTTTTTCATGATCAAGTGGCAAATAGCTTTGAGATGTGGCATCTTATGATCTCGGGATTTTATTGACTGGTTTACTGGTAGAACTTTCACACAGTTTGTTAAAGTATTTTGTGTAACAAGTTATTCATGTATGTATGCCTACAGAGTTATTGTCAGACATTTGTTTTGGCTGGCTCACTTAGTTCCTGTATACTTCAATTTGCTAATTCACTTTGGTTTTTATTATTGTAGTGCTAGCCCCTTTCTATTAATTTTCTTTCTGTCAATTGCAGAGGCTTAATCTGAAAAAATCAGAGAGAACCTGGGGGAAAAAAATAAAAAGGTAATGGGAAAACCTCCACAACCAATTCAAAATGGGAAGGAGGAGATGAAAGAGATTGATACTGCGACCGCCAGCAACAATAATGAGAGCAGCAAAAAGAAGATGACGAGAAAGTTGCCAAGCGCGAGAGAGCTAGTATCACACTATGAATCACAAGGCATGGACTCCCAAGAAGCTTCCTTTAAGGTTATTGAGGATCTCCAGGGTGCTCTCTTCAGAGCTATCAGCTCTTCTCGAAATGACAAGAATCGTAACAATAATACGAATATGTCATCTGAAACTTCCAGAAAACTTGACGTCATCAATGCTCGACTGCTTAGCCTTGATATGAAAGTTGACTCCAAGCCAGGCTACCCTCAAACCCTTGCCATTGGATTAGCTTCTGGTAGCCTTCTTCAAGTGCTCCCTCGTGTTGCAGAATCGGTTGGCCAAATTTGGAATACTGTTAGAAGTGCTACTAACTCAAAACAGTCATAGGTCATAAATCTTGTTGGTTAGTATGTTTGCTTGTAGCCATGGTACTTTTTACTTTTGAAGTAGAGTTTTGTTGAACTTATGATATGCCAAAAAATAGAAAATTGTTCTCTTAGGGGCCTTTCTTCATTATGAATGGTGTGCAACCTAGTGTCATGAATCTTAGCATGTACAAACATTTTTTGGTTGTTACTGCCAAATACTAGTTCTATTCTCAGGTTATTGGAGTACACCAGTTAAGGTAAAGTTGCTGCAGTTTCTACATCCGGTCGCACAAGATCATTGGTCTTTGTCCGGACCCGAAGAAAAAAATGGGATCACTTCAGGAAATGAAATAGATTACACGATTACTTCCCTAAAGGAGAGGGGAAAAACTGCTTAGGTAGGGCGATAGCCCAGTTTTGATTTAATATCCTCTCCTGTCTCTGCATTTATCACCTGTTTTACTTAGCAAAGGGCACATTGCTAGCTGGTTTTGTGCAGACATGCTCCTTTGTAGTGATATGTCCAAATAGGTTTTATCACTGCTTTTGTAAACTATAACTTAGAAGCAAGAAGTGATACATTCTTGGAGAGATAGCGATGGAAAGAGCCAGGGGCATATGCAGAGGGTAAGTTATGCGTTCATCTGAAACTAGTGGCTTTGGTTCAGACTCTATATATGTGTTAAAAATTGATTAAACAAGTACAAATTGAACCCACTAGATCAAATAGGTTGTGGTAGAATCCTTAATGCGGGTCCGAAAAGTTCAAATCCTAGATCAATCTCCACAAAGAGCTGCTCCTTTTAGAGGAAGTTGTTCAAGTATTAACGTGTGATTTGTTATGTTTTTTTTTTGGGAAAATAAGTCTGTTTTAGGAAGTTATTGATATCCTAGACTGCGTTTTGATTTTTACGGCTTAATAAACTGAGAATCTAAACGTGATTTTTGAAGTGTTTGATAGCCTAAATCACATTTATGATTGAGCTTCTTGACCTTAATTTTTGGCTTTTGGGTAAAGTTTTAAGGGTGTGTACTTTCCTTATATTCCTTCCTTTAACGTTGTTGTTTGTTCGAATATTTAAATACTATAGCGAAATGCTCTTAATAGAAACTATATACAACAACAACATACCCAGTGAAATTCGCTACGTGGGGTTTGGGGAGGGTAGAGTGTACGCAGACCTTACCTCTACCATGGTAGAGATGTTTTTAAAAGACTCTCGGCTCAAGAGAAAGCATAAGCAAAAGCAAAAACTAAAGAAACGGTCAGACACGTGCAAGAAATTTAAAGCAGTATGAAAATGTAAGTAACGAAAGCGAATAAGCTATGATAAAACATTATGAAAAAAAGCAATAACTACCACGGGTAAATAGGCAGTAATAGCAACATTATGATAAGATAAATGAAGTAATGCAACAATCAAGTCGTAATAGAGATCTAAAAAAGTATAAGCTAGTGCACAAAGATAATAAAACTCCTAGTACAAAAAAGAAATCCTCGCGGAAACCTACTAGCCTTCTACCCTGAAACTCGACCTCCATACCCTCCTATTAACGATCATGTCCTTGGTAAGCTGAAGCTGCACCATATCCTGCCTAATCACCTCTCCCCAAGACATTTTTGGCCTACTCCTCCATCTCCTTAGGCCCATGACTACTAACCTCTCACTGGAGCATCAGCGCATCTCCTCTGCACATGACAGAACCATCTCAACCTTCCTTCCCCACATCTTGTCCACCACGGGGGCCACTCCCACCTTATCCCGAATCACATCATTCTGAATCATATCTCTCATAGTATGCCCACACATCCATCTCAGCATCCGCATCTCAACTACCTTCATCTTTTGGGCATCAAGTTTCTTAACTGGCCAACACTCCGCCCATACAACATAGTCGGTCTGACCACCACTTTGTAGAACACTCCCTTTCAGTCTAGGCGACACATTCTTATCGCATAACACACCTGATGCGATCTTTCATTTCATCCAACACGCATTGCCTTGGATGATCGACCCCAGGTACTTGAAACTTTCTTTCTTGGGGATGACGTAAGTATCAAGCCGCATGTCCTTGTCCGCTACCTGGATCCCGCTGTTGAACTTGCACTCTAGGTACTCTGTCTTAGTCTTGCTCAACTTGAAACCTTTTGACTCCAGAGTTTGTCTCCAAATCTCCAGCTTCGCATCTCGTCAATCAATACAATATCATCATCAAATAGCATACACCAAGGCACTTCTCCTTGAATATGACGCGTCAGTGCGTCTATTGCCAAGACAAACAAAAATGGGCTCAAAGCGGATCCCTGATGCAGACCCATCATGACAACGAAGTGTTCAGAGACACCTCCTACTGACCTCACCATGGTCTTGGCTCCATCATACATGTCCTTAATCACTCTAATGTAGGCTACATGAACACTCTAGCTTCCAGACATCTTCATAGTACCTCACTCGAAACTTTGTCGTATGCCTTTTCTAGATCAATGAACATCATGTGCAAGTCTCTCTTCCTCTCCCTATACTGCTCCACCAACCACTTCACAAGGTGAATGACTTCTGTTGTTGAACGCCTCGGCATAAATCTGAATTAGTTATCCGAAATAAACACTATCTTCCTCATCCTTGCTTCCACCACTATCTCTCATACTTTCATCGTATGACTCAACAACTTGATACCCCTATAGTTGTTGCAATTTTGGATATTCCATTGTTCTCGGAATCATCGTGCTCCATCTCCACTCCTCAGGCATCTTCACGTCATAAAAATGACATTAAATAACCAGGTAAGCCACTCCAAGCCTCCCCTGTCCCCATTCTTCCAAAATTCTACAGGGATTTTATAGTATAACATAAAATAAAATTCAATTTCAGCAGACTTGACCGTTATAGTAAAACGTTGTTATAGAAATTAACTGTTACATAAATGTTTGAATGTATAACTAATCAAACAAAGTAAATATCTTTGATAGTCAATTTATTTTCCTCAAAATTTAAAATATGTTTGGTGTTCTTTTAAAAATTAAGACATTAGTAATTCAATTTTCATTTTCCCTTTTTTATTCATCACATAAACTTTTTCAATCCCTTTTGATAATATTAAATATTCAAAAAGATAATTTTGTCGTATTTCTCACGTTATTAATTGCTGATAATATTTGGTGTGTCACTATCATTGCTCTAAAACCAAGTAGGCACACAGCTAAAGAGAATAATATAATATGCCGAAAAGTACCTTTGATTTGACCATTTTGTACATTCATAAATTTAGTGAATCTACACCTTCCATTTTGTAGTTATCCTTAATCAACGCTTCTCCTCTTTCCACGTATCCTCTAAACTTTCCTTTTTTGTTTTTCTTTAATTTTTTCCATTTTCCATTTTCCATCTCTGCCCTTTTCTGCTCACCAGCTTGGTTTTCAGCTTTTCCTAATAAAAAACGATTATCTAACATTTATACTAAATCAATGCATAAATAGAATAAAGTTCTTTTAATAAATTTTATATCTATGTGTATGAATCTGAGTTAATTAAAAAAGTCGTGTTTAGCTATTATGGTGATTGTCTACTTATTTATAAGTTATAACAACATTCTTAAACATTAGAACTCCAAATTATTACTATGATATTATAAATTATAACTAACATTCTTATATAGCAAAATTTCATATTGTTGAAACTCATGTAGTAGAACATCAAATTACATACATATTATACCAACAAAAATTAAATTACACACTTATACGGTTAAACATTATATTTTCTCTATAAATTCATAAAACTATTTTATAGAGATGATTTAAAATTTTTAATTTATTTTATTTTCAAGGCTATAAACATAGTTATTGAGTCTTGCCGATTTAAAGATTTTAAGTTCAAGTTTCAACTTCAATAATAGTGAGCGTCATTTCTTTTAACTTTATATGATATGATTATATTGAAAATTTGTGTCCTTAAATCGAACCCTATCATTTATAAATTAGTCAACGTATCCATAAACTAAAAATTTGAGTAAATCTTCCATTTTATAGTTATCCTTAATAAACGATTTTAATCTTCCCACATCATCTATATCTATCCTCTTAACTTTCCTTGTATGTTTTTCTTCGGAAAATCAAAATAAAACGTAAAAGTCCCTCAATCCATGGCATTATCGTAAATAACTTCCAATTCTTATTACCCTTCTTTAATCTCACCTTCTCCATTAATAAGTCTTGACAGAATACTATATAAACAGAAAACAACGTGACTTCTATTACTTTCTCTCTCTACCTATACATACAAAATATCTATATGTATATTCACTAGCATTATTGTTGGAAAGATATATGGGAAATGCGAACGGCAGAGAAGACGGCGCGGCCGTTAGCGACGGCGGCGGTGGCGATGAGGTGTCGAGAAGTGTAGATCACGCGCGTACATTGCGCGTGGCGTCAGTTGACTTGATGGTTAATTCTCCTCCGCATAGTCCACATCGTTCTGCTTCACCGCTATTGTTAGGACCTCAGGTTTACATTTTTCTGCTCATAGATATATATGTATGTGTACGTAAAACTATATACATATAATGTGTGTGCGAGCGATTTGTATATGTATATATATAGAGAGATGTGTGTGTGTGTGTGATTTAGGATTTAGGATTTGGTGCGAGGCAAAAATGAGGACTAATTTGAGCTTATATATACTTGTATATATATATGTGTGCGCGAGCGCTTTGTGTATATATAGAGAGAGAGGTGTGTGTGTGTGATTAGGATTTAGGATTTGGTGCGGAGCAAAAATGAGGATATATATATATATATATATATATATATAGAGAGAGAGAGAGAGAGAAAGAGGGGTGTGTGTAAGCATATATACTTCCAATATGTAGTTTTGTTTTTACTTTTGGAGATTCAAATTAAGAAAATTTTGTCAAATAATACACATTTATGTGTGTGCGAGCGCGTTGTGTGTATATATATAAGAGAGAGAGATGTGTGTGTGCGCGCGTGTGTGTGATTTAGGATTTGATGCGGAGCAAAAATGAGATCTAATTTGAGCTTATATATACTTCATTCGTCCCATATGTAGCCTTTTTCACTTTTTGGAGATTAAACTAAGAATTTTGTCAAACACCGGAAAATATGTGTGTGTGTTTTAGTCCGGGGAGCCCTGGAGTAACTGGTAAAGTTGTTGCCATGTGATCAGGAGGTTACGGTTCAAGCCGTGGAAACAGCCTCTTGCAGAAATGTAAGGTAAGTCTGCGTACAATAGACCCTTCTGGTCCTTCCCGGACCCCGCGCATAGCGGAAGCTTAGTGCACCGGACTATCCTTTTTTGTGTATTTTAGTCCAGAGGTGAATTTAGGATTTGGTGCGGAGCACAAATGAGGTCTAATTTGAGCAGGCATATATACTTCATTTGTCCAATATGTAGCCTTTTTCACTTTTTGGAGATTCGAACTAAGAGAATTTAGTCAAACATTAGAAAATGCATTTTTTTAAGAAAGGGCATGACTTTAATTAAAATTCAGTACCAGAAAGCACACATAAAACAATATATATGTGTGCGCGAGGCTTTGTATGTGTTTTTATATATATATGTGTGTGTGTGTTAATTCATAAGCGGATTTAGGATATGGAGCGGAGCAAAAGTGAGGCTAATTTAAGCATATATACTTCCTTATGAAGCCTTTTCACTTTTGGAGATTCAAACTAAGAAAATGTAGGTGGATTTAGGATTTGGTGTGGAGCAAAAGTGAGGTCTTATTTAAGCATATATACCTCCTAGATGTAGCCTTTTCACTTTTGGAGATTCAAACAAAGAGAATTTAGGTGGATTTAGGATTTGGTGCGGAGCAAAAGTGAGGTCTAATTTAAGCATATATGTTTCCTATATGTATCCTTTTTCCATCTTGGAGATTCAAACTAAGAGAATTTTGTCAAACATTTTTAAAAATGCATTTTTGTAAGAAAGGAAAGGATTTTAATTAAATTTCAGTACCAAAAAGCACAAAAGGAATGGACTTGTCTCCATCTATGTTTAGGATTTTGTGCGGAGCAAAAATGAGGTATAATTTAAGCATATACACTTCCTATATGAGATTCGGGACAGAGTGGGAGTGGCCTCGGTGGAGGATAAGATGCGGGAAGCAAGATTGAGATGGTTCGGGCATGTGCAGAGGAGAGGCACAGATGCCCCAGTGCGGAGGTTGGTTATGGACGGTTTCAGTAGGAGTAGATGTAGACCGAAGAAGTATTGGGGAGAGGTGATTAGACGGGATATGACGCAGGTGCAACTTACTGAGGACATGACCTTAGATAGGGGGTTGTGGAGGACTCGAATTAGGGTAGAAGGGTAGTAGGTAGTTGAGCATCGTCCTACTTACGCTTACATACTAGTAGTTGTAGTATTATTATTGTAGCCCCGCTTAGCCTATCATACTAGTAGGCGCAATATTATTTTATAGTTTCCTGCCCTTTGATTTTTGCTGCTATCTGTTGTTTCGTGTACTTCGATTATTTGTTACAATGTCTTGCACTAATGATACCTAAATCCTAATGCATCCGGGCGCAAGAGGCGGTGCAAAAATGTTATGCTGTAGGACTGGTAAAACCTTTTAGTCAATCTGTAGTCAAGTGAAATTTGGAGATCTCCTTTTGTGTGCGAGTGCTGGATTTTTGTTTACCGCCTTATACTTGATGAAATTCCTTCAAGTTCTTCTAGGTGAGGCTCATAGAAGGCCCTGGAGAGATTTCAATGTTCTAACTCTTTCATATAGCTACGCACTTTCAGATTTGAAATTCTGCTTCATCTATCTGAACATAGGCTCTTTTTATTTTTATTTTATTTCAGCCCAATCATGGTGGATAGGCACTTTGGGTGTGCCTCATGAATTCGTCAAACTCGGGATTTACATTGTACTTGTGTATTTCATTTCGAAGTCGAATTATTTAATTCAAATAGAACTAGACTTCGAATTGAAATACACGGGCACAAAATATAAATCCTGAATTTGACAAATTCATGAGGCGGTAAGTTGCGCGGACTCTCCATTTTGGGTGCCGTACCCATCCGGATACGGGGGGATACGGGTGCGGGATACGCACCGGATACGGTCAACCTTCGGATACTTTGACCGAAGTACACCGACAAAGGGGGAAATTTTTGAGATTTTGATTTCTCAAAATTAAAGATGCAACGAATTTAAGATGAGGGAAATGACATACCTTCAATATTATAGTACTTTTGAGTGTTCGTAGGAGAATGGAAGAATAATGCCCATCTCGAAGAATAAAAGATTGAATTCTACAATATACATGCAAGTTTTTCATAGAATATCTCTCAAAATTTATAATATCTTTATAGGTCTATTTTTTATAATTTTGAATTTTTGGTTCTGATAGTACTATTTACCTTTTTCCTCCTTGTTTCCCCTATTGTCTTCCAATTTTCAGGAAAAGGTTTCTAAGTTCCTGTTAATATAATTTTTTAACATTTCTTTTTGGGATTTTGTTTTAATTTTGTATTATCTTGAGGGCTAGATGGGGAGAGGGGGCATTGTTCTAGGGACAAAATGTTCTGCTTATTTAATTTAATTACTTGTATGACTGTGCTGATGAGTTTCATTTCATTTGTTTCATCACTGGAGAAGCACTAAGAAAGTGCAGCTTTATACAAGTCTCCAATACAGTGGATATACAAGTTCTTCCTAGAGTTCCTAAAAGTATTTAGCAACTCAGAAGTGTCTCCAAGTTGTTGTATAGATCTTTCAATTTTGAAGCTAAAAAAAAGATACCAATACATGCTAAGGCATGTGATACAGCTTCCTCCTAATAACACCTACTGATTCTCTCTCAAAATGACCCATAGTATGCAGGCAGAGGCTGTAACAAAAAAAGCTCTTTGTAATTTTTGGTACTTTTCGTCGCATATCCCTCGACCTATGTGGCATTGACCACTAAACATTGGATAAGTTAGAGAAAATAAATCAGAAGCTATGGGATGTTAGAGAAAATAAATCAGAAGCTATGGGATGATATGAATAGGTGATCCATATATGCTGATGAACATATAACACCTCTTGCTCTCTTCTGGAGGTTTGATTGGGTGATGCAGGTATCTGGAGTGCTGTCCAGACCCAAAAAACTCTACTTTTAGTGGGGCTTTTCTCCCATACCCTGCTCCAAGGACAAAACTCTGTTGCATTCCTTCTGCCGTTAGATTGTGAGAGCAGGACTCCACTTTGAAGTTAACATCTTTTCTGGCATTCCAAGAGCCTGGTTATGTGGCTGATGAGTTTCATGTCTTGTTTCCTTATGTGGTATTATTAGCATTTACACTGTTATAATCAATATTATCACTCAAAATTTAGTCTTTTCTAAATGGCCAAGAAGGGAATAATGTCCCTATGAGGTTGGCCAATTACCAAAAGCAAGCACCTCTTATTTGTAGTTAACTTGGAGATAGACCAGGAGCAGTTAAATACACCTTGGGCGCCCCAGCACCCTATAAATACTTTTGATTGTCTAGTTTCGAGACTAAACTCCTCTTTATCCTCCTTTTCAGGTCCCAGTAATTCCTTTACAAGGAGGTGATGCCAATCCTGTTACCAATGAAATGTGGGGCGATGAATCTCAGGATGCTTCTGATCATTCTCCAGAGAGTGGCATACCTACTTTGATAACATGGAGTTATGGTGGCAATAATGTTGCTGTCCAAGGATCTTGGGACAACTGGAGATCAAGGTAAACTCTGGCCTCTTGTTCAGGAGTTTATCTAGATTCAACCAAGTACTAGCTGCGGCAATAATTCCTGTTAATGAAGTTTCTGAGTGTATCCACTAATGATATTTGCTTGCAGGAAGATTCTCCAAAGATCAGGCAAGGACTATACCATACTCTTGGTCCTTCCGTCGGGTATATATCATTACAAATTCATTGTGGATGGAGAAGTTAGATATATTCCAGAACTTCCATGTGTAGCAGATGAGACAGGCGTCGTCTTTAATCTTCTTGATGTTAATGTAAGTGAATATTCTGTCTCCTGATTATTTGCTTTTGGGGGAGGGAAGCTGATTTACACTTGCCTAGTGAATGGATAATTACATTATCACAGCAGAGGCATCTTTGATAACTTTAACCATTTAGCAGTCTTCACTAATATAATCAGGGAAAGACTAACAAATAGCTTTGCAGTGGAAGGTAAGCAGAGTTTGCAGTGTTGCAGCTTGCCTTTTGTCTGGGTTTATTTTTGTTGTCATTTTATTTCGTGCTGTTTTTCCTTCCCTTTTCAAAGAGGAAATGTGACTCTGTAGTATTGATAGGGATAAAAGTGAAAATGACTCTTCAGATATTAAACTAAGGTAAACATGATCTGGGTAATGTGTAAGCGAGCAAATTAAAGAGAATGGACGCCTGTGTAACTTTTCGAACCTTAGGTGGTGTCAGTGGTATTAGTGAAACTATCCTAATTAATGTTTGTGTCATAAATGGATAAGTTTTCAGCAGATTATGAAAGAGGGAAATTTATCTCAAGGGTTTATTCACATATAGCTTCCTTAAATGTGACACAGCTATACGGGTTTGGTTGGTAGGGAGATGGGGGAATGAAGAGTTTAAAAAGTGAAAAGCTACATAAGAACAAGGTAAGTTACTCTACACACATGTGCAGAATTAGTGATATTATCACTCGGAAGGGAAAGGCGAAGACGTGTCTAAAAGGAAAATGAATCTCATGGAAAATATGCACTGATGGTTGATTAATGCATAAACATATGACTGGGAGGGCTTAAAGTTACATAGAAGGACCATTCACCATGTCAATATTGTGCTGGTATGTTTTTGGGAGGCTAAAGAATATAGTGCTCACTGCTCTATAGTCTATATACCTGTTGTTTCCTAAGAACTTGTTTGGCTCATAACACATGGATAATACAATCCACGTCCTTCCTACAGGACAATGTGCCAGAGAACCTCGAAAGTGTTGCAGAGTTGGAGGCTCCACCATCACCTGACTCTAGCTATGCGCAAGCTTTGCTGGGAGATGAGGATTTTGCAAAGGAGCCAGTGGCAGTTCCACCCCAACTCCATCTAACTGTTCTTGGTTCTGAAAACTCAGAAGAAACACCTTCTTCTCTGAAGCCCCAGCACGTAGTGCTTAATCACCTCTTTATAGAGAAAGGATGGGCTTCTCAATCCGTTGTTGCTCTTGGTCTGACGCACAGATTCCAGTCCAAATATGTCACCGTTGTCCTCTACAAGCCACTGAAGAGGTGACCCCGTGTTTAGGCTCTAATCTTTCTGGAGCTTTCCCAGTGTGGTTGCTTTAATATTTCCGCTGTTTATAGACCTCTCTGCTCTGTTGTACAATAGTTTCAAGTTTATCAGCAATGCATATTCTCTGTGCAAGTAAACATCTGTTTTTTTTTTTTGGTAACTACTACTGCACTTATCCTTTCTTCACCTTCTTTTTTGGTGATTTTATGTTCATAATGTTTTTTTATTACAGAAGGATTAATGTGCAGAATGAGAAAAGAAAATATGATTAGCTAGATTACATGTTATATTCCCGTGACTTTTGAGAGAAACAATCGGGGTTTCAACGCCAACTCTAGCTGGTTGATTCTTTTCTGCCATTTCCCTATGACATAAGCATGTAATAGGCTAATAGCAACTATGCGATCATCCATTTCATTAGAATGCACGGCTCTTTTCTGTATTCCATGTTCTAGCATATATAGATTGATGATTGTTACAAGTATGACAGATTCGCAAATCGTCTTTGCACTGCTAGTCCAGGGAGATGATTTTTCTCGAACACTAGGTAGGATATAACGAGCTATAACAGTAGCTACAAGGCGATCAAGTCTAGTCTGAATTTGCTGTGAAAATTACAGGGTGGTTCATTTTTCTCGTGAAATTCCCTTCCATTGCTCTTCTGAGTTAAAAGAGTCATCTTTTTACCCTTGTTCCATCATCTTTTGACGCCTTCAGTACATATAATATGAAATTTGTTCTTTGTATTGCCATCTTATAACGCGAGTTAAAGTCTTTCTTTTTCGATTTAGAACCAAATGAAGCCAAATTTTAGTTTTGTAAACAAGATAAAAAGAAACTTTTGAGTAGTCTGCAACTTCTATAGCAAATAGGTAAATTTGTATGTGTTGATTCGGCGTAAACACCCCATGCAAGTAATTATTTATTGCTTTTATTTGTCTCATCTCTATTTACTTATAAGATTCCAATTAAAAGTTACTCCTAATCATGGACTCTTGAAGATTATCGAGGCAATTTGATCAATTAGTGGGTAGTTTGAAAAGACGTGATGCAGGTTACTTCAGATTTATATTAAAAGAATTTATGCTATTTAAAATCATAAGGGAAGTTAAAATTATCATTTTTTATACGCTCTCTTTATATTAAAGGATTCAACGTTTTTCCTAAGGATTGTTTATCCTTTGAAGTAGCACGCGGAGTGACTCTGATAATAAAATCACTAGAGAAGTTGGCTCGAAGCGTGCACTTTTATTCAAATGTGATATTTAACTAAGCAAAATAATATTTTTCAGAGATTTTATGAATTGCAAATGGAAGTCCCTTTGAAGAACATACAAGTTAGTACTTCCAATCTAAGTAGAATAAAATGAAAAACTATTTTGTGGTGGTATCTTCACAACCATAAAGAAATAACAATTTGGTCAATTAGAAAACATCTACCTTGCATTTTCCAGGTGTAAGACTCGATTCTCGCCAAATTTTTCTCTTACCAAAAAAAAAAAGGATGGTCTAAGTGGATTCTACTCTATCCACTTGTATGTCCAAGAGAAAAAACTCAACTGGACGAAAACTATTATATTATCATGTATTTTTTTTTTGTAACGGTGTACGAGTCAACGTACGCATATCTCGATTAATTCTACGGAATATTTGCTACCTCATATCAACACAAGTACGGAATATTTTCTACCTCATATCAACACATACCGGATAGCTCTAACCACCGAAGCTTGAACAGATAGGAAAAAAATACATAGCGTTTTTGCCTCCACGAGATGGATGACTAGTTGATGTATTGAAAGAAGTTGAAAGGAACTAAATGAAGAAGATTTTTTTCTTAAAGCAAGTAGCTTCAACTATATAAGGATTTTAAAAAGTTTTGATTTCTCTTTACATTCAAAAGCCTCCCTAAACATGTCTTTATTTACTGTACCAACACGTGAAATTTGAATTTAAAATCATTTGCCAAGTAGCATTTTGTAGACACATACTTGCCTAGTGGAATAATGGAATTTGTTTTTATAAAAACGAAAAGGAAGTGAGGAAAAAAACCAAGAAATAGTGGAGAAGATTTTTTTTTTCTTTAACTAAAACCAAAACAATGATGAGACTGGTAGTTAACTGTGGTCCATATTGCCAAATGCACAAACTGAGAAACTAATCCAGATTATTCATTATACGAATGGAAAGGAATTTGGGGAATATAGTCATATAAACCTACACGATGCCCAAACTTTTTTTATCTGAATGGGTCACCATCCAAGTACTACTATCGTCCAAGCACGCTTAACTTCGGAGTTCTGATGGGATCCGATGCGTTAGTGCTGGTCTGATTCGATGCCCAAACTCCAAGAGAAATTTGAAAAAGATGAAAAATTCTGGAATTTCAACAAAAGAAACATAAAATCACCAATCGTCATAGGTTCAAAATACCGAATTTAAGAAGAAAAAAACCAGGACATAGTGACAAACAAAGCAGACAAGCATATACTGACGAGTAGCACTACAAAACAAAGCTAATAACGTCAAAGAACGTATTCTAACGAAATATAGAAAGCTCATCGAATTTATCTGCCCTGAATTTCCATCTTTTCTTTGTAATTTTTACTTCTAAGAATTAAGTTGAGTTGATCAGTTCTCACTTGGCCATCATGACCTTGACGAATTCGTCATAGTTGATCTGTCCATCACCGTCCACGTCAGCTTCACGAATCATCTCATCAACTTCTTCATCTGTAAGCTTCTCGCCTAGGTTTGTCATGACATGGCGCAACTCAGCTGCAGAAATAAATCCATTCTGATCCTTATCGAACACTCTGAAAGCTTCCTTAAGCTCCTCCTCAGAATCCGTGTCTTTCATCTTACGAGCCATTAGGTTAAGGAACTCGGGGAAGTCGATGGTTCCATTTCCATCAGCATCAACTTCATTGATCATGTCTTGAAGCTCAGCCTCAGTTGGATTTTGTCCCAATGACCGCATCACAGTCCCAAGCTCCTTAGTGGTGATGCAACCTGTAGCATATTTGGATATAATATAATTACTAAAAATGTATAGACATCATGTAAAATCGTACAATACGTAAAAAGGCGTTTCTTTTCTTTTCTTATTCATTCTACAAACAGTGGGTCCAGACTAAACTAGAAAAATTAAGACAAGTAACCAACGAGAATAGCCAGACACGGAAGTCATCAGAAAGACTGAAAGAGATGAAAAGAAGTAAAAACACACACATCGTTAACTACCTCCATGACTTCAAATTATAAAATATAAGGAAGGAAAAATGGACAATCTTTTCAAAAAGAGAACAGAACAAGTTTTATTTGGTCTGCAATCTGTTTCAACCAAAAGATGCAGTAAGCCAGTAAATCCAACCAAACGTAGCTAATCAGGTTTAGGAGTACCAACTAAATTAGCTTAATGTAATATTGCTAAATCTGAAAGCTTTCTTGATGGCATATTTATCGGCTTGTCGGAAAGAAACAGCAAACACAAATATGTATCTTAGCAAAGGATGTTTTACAGTAAATACTCAATAGACTGTCAAACAAGGACAATTTTTACAAGGAGCGGACAGACCAAGTTTTATTTGGTCATGATCTGTTTCAACCAAAAGATGCAGTCAGTCCAACCCAAAGCAGTTAATCATTACCAACTAAATTAGCTTCTTTAATATTGCTAAGTCTCAAAGCTTTTCCTTATGGCATATTTATCAGCTTGTCGGGAAAAATAAAGTAAAGATATATATAACATGGTAAGGGTTTTTGCAGTCCATAACCAATAGATTGGCAAACTTAAGTCTGGGGACCAGAATTATGAACTAACTGCTGTACAGGTTATAGAACATCAGTAGTGCCTTGGGAACATTGACTTATACGCAAAATGTCTGGATAGGATTCAAGTCAAAACCAAAAAATGACTAGCACAAACTTTCTCACGCGTTAAAGCATTGTGCGGATACTTATATAATAACAAGTTATCATAGTGAACAAAATGGATTATATCCATCATTAAACAAAACTAAAAAAAATCATGAACCAATAGGAGGAAATCCTAGTTAGGAAACACATAAGTGGTTCAACATTTCCAAGAAATGTTAACGGATTGCAGCCAAATACAATTTCAACAGCTCCATTCTGAGGCAATCCACAAATGGGGAAAATGAGTTCCCTATTTGTCAAAACCAAGCAATCCTCAAGTTCCCATGAACAATCAACCAAACACGTAAACCATATCAACGAGCACTACTGTTGCCTAACACTCAAAATTCACCAACTTCGCATAGATCAATCTCACATCTGTTTCTACCACAAGTTCAAGAAAAAGTGGGTTCAAAGTCAAATCTTTATTGATGTATCAAGTTCGAACCTAACCACAAACAATAGCCTAGTATTTAAGTATGGTAGACATGCGGGCCCATTACCGAGTTTCAAGCCGTGCACCAGCCAGTTTCAGGGACTAGAAGGTTATCAAAAACAATTCCAAATAACAACAAAGAAACTCCATCACCAAGCACCTAGAAGTGTAAGTTCTTCACATGGTGACACAAATTAACCACCGTCCTCACCACGGAACCCACTTCAAACTACACCCTCCGTCCCAATTTATTAGACACTTTCTTTTTTAGTCAGTCCCAAAAGAATGATACCTTTCTATGTTTAGTAGCAATTTTAACTTTAAAATGTCCATTTTACCCTTAACGAAATAATCTATATATCCACACAAATATCTATGGCATATGCTTAGACCACAAATTACAAAAGGTCACTTTCTTTTTAAAACTCCGTGTCCATTCACATAGATTGGGACTGAGGTAGTACATAATATTGGATGGAACAATCTTGCCAAATATGTCTGTGTCTGTGTGTGTCTCCATATGATAAGTTTGCACTCATTTTCACAAAGGATAACATTTTCAAAGATATTCCACACTCATTCACTTAAGAATATAGGATTCACTTATCCTCACTCAACACCAAACCAATCATAAATCACAAATTGGTCAATCAAAAGCAATACCGGACATGGATCTATCCCTTCAAATCACGTGAAACCAAATCCATTGCTTTCAGCTCGAACCATATATACATACACAAACAATTTAACTACATATATACCCATTTAAGTCTTGGATCAATTTTAGGCAAGACCCACAAAAGATAAACACATAAATACGAGAAAAAAACAACAAATTCAAGAATTATGGATCTGGGTATAATTCAAAGTGATTAAAGATTCAATTTTTATTCAAAATAATAATAATTGGTCTATGGAAATGAATGTTAGGAATAGTAAAGAGCGGACCATCTCCATTTTTTTTGGTTTCCCACCCGGTCTTCGGTACACGCATTGGAGTACGACTATATCCGGATTGACACCGCGTAGGCCCCATTCAGGACAAAGAGCTTTCTACCAAGGATTTTTCTATACCCAGGGCTCGACCCGAGACCTCTGGTTAAGGGAGGAGGAGCAGCCTCATACACTGCACCACATCCTTTGCTGCTACCATCTCCATATATACATACACAAACAATTTAACCACATACTAAAGTCTTTGACAAATTTTAGGCAAGACCCACAAAAAATAGACACATAAATATGAGAAAAAACAAACAAATTCAAGAATTGTGGATCTGGGTATAATTCAAAGTGATTAAAGATTCATTTTTTCTTCACAATCTAGGAATAGTGAAGAGCTGACCATCTCCATATACACATACATAAACAAACAATTTAACACCACCAAAGAATGTGCTCCTCCGTTAATCAGTGGAAGATAGCGGAACAAATCCGAATATAGTGGAGCTCCAATGCGGGTACCGGGCACCAGGTGGGAAAGAAAAAAATAATTTAACTACATACTGAAGTCTTTGGTCAATTTAAGGCAAGATCCACAAAAGATACACATAAATATGAGAAAAAACCAACAAATTCAAGAATTATGGATCTGGGAATAATTCAAAGTGACTAAAGATTCAATTTTTATTCAAAATAATAATAATTGGTGTATGGAAATGAATGTTAGCAATAGTAAAGAGTTGAACCAAAGGATGTGATGCAGTGGATGAGGCTGCTCCTCCCTAAACTAGAGGTCTCGAGTTCGAGACTTGTTATAAAAATCCTTGTTAGGGAGTGCTTCCCAAAAATGGCTCTACCCGCGTAAATCCGAATATAATCGGACCCGCGGACAACGTGTGAGAAACCAAAAAAAAACTACATACTAAAGTCTTGGATCAATTTTAAGCAAGACCCACAAAAGATAAACACATAAATATGAGAAAGAAACAACAAATTCAAGAATTATGGATCTGGGTATAATTCACAGCGATTAAAGATTCAATTTTTTTACTATGAAAAAGAATTTTAGGAATAGAGAAGAGCTGACCATCTCCATCTTTGTCAAAAAGGCTGAAGGCTTCCTTGAATTCAGAGATCTGATCATCTGTGAGCTGATCCGCCATTTCTTCTTTTGAAAATGAGAGAAAAATGGGACAAAAGATGAGAAGAAAAAATGAAGTGTGTGTCAACTTGTAATTATGGGGTGGCAATTATAAAAAGGTAGAGTAATGGTCCAAGAGTTCGGAGGGTCGGGGTGAGTGGGCATCTGATTATATATATATATATATATATATATATATATATATATATATATATATTATAATGGTGACGTGCGAATCAACTTACACATTATTCACTTTGTACCCTATTATTTGGTCATTTTTTCTTTTAAACGCTAGTTGAGAAATTATAAAAAAGAAAGATCTTTTTTACTACACTACTTTTATCTTTCTCTAATTAATTGCACTTTAATCAATATTGATTACTTTAAAAATAATTAATATTAAGGACAAAGTAAAAAAAAACTTAATTAATTCTATCTTGTTTTTAGAAAGTGACCAAGTAATTTGGAACCAATATTTTTAGTAATGTGGTCAATTAATATGGGACAGAGAGAGTACTTGATTAATTTTATCAATTTACATACATTTTGATTAATTTTATCAAATAATGCGAATTTTGACTAATTTCATTGAGTGTCTGCTATCTTCCACAAGCATAACTAATTTTTCCGTTATCTTTTTTTTTTAGATATCATGTTTCACATTCTTCTTGTCATATTTTTTTTGATATCATACTTCACATCTTTGTCTATTTTTTCAAATCGAAAGTTTATCAGAAACATTCTCTCTATCAGGGTTTGCGTACAACCTAACCTCCATAGACTCTACTTGTGAAACTACACCGGAATATTTTATTTTTTTCCTAAGATAACAGTGATACACAAGTCAGCATGCGCGCGACTGAACTATTTTCTAGAATTTCTACGTTGGACTAGCATTGATATAAATTAACTCTGTTTAATACTCTATACATCTCAATTCATGTGATGCACTTTATTTTATTATTTATCTAAAAAAATAATATGTTTCTATTTAAAATAATTTATTTTAATTTTTTTAAACTTTTAATAAAATAATTTATAATCACAAAAACATTTATGATTTGTTGAAGAGTTATACTTAGTGCATGTTTAGTTTCGATTCTGGCAACCCAGAAGTGCTTCTGAGTTGCTACTTTCGTGAAAATGAGCAAAATCTGGGTGTTTGGATTTCCTCTTCAAAATTAATTCTCATCTTCAAAATAATTCTGGAAGAAACTACAATTTCTAGCTTCTAAGGTGAGTAGAATCAATTCTACATTTATTTCAATTTAGATTTTTTTACCTTTTTCTTCATTATCCTCTTTAATTTTCATCAACAACTCTACCCAAAATATTAAACCCGAAGATCCTATGTTTCGTGATTGTCATTCCAAAATTAAAAATGATCAACGATATTGGCCATTTTTTAATAATGATATAGGAGCAATTGATGGTACACATGTTTCATGTGTAGTTAGTGCCCTCGAGCAACCTAGGTTTATTGGAAGAAAGGGATATCCAACACAAAATATAATGGTTGTATATGTGATTGGAATATGTGTTTCACTTTTGTATTAGCTGGTTGAGAAGGTACTGCCCATGATGCTCGTGTTTTTTATCAGGCTCTCACAAATACGAACCTTAATTTTCCACACCCTCCTTCAGGTAAGTATTATTTTGTAGATTCTGGTTATCCAACACCAATTGGGTACATTGGTCCCTACAGATGTGAACGCTATCACCTTCCTGATTTTAGGTGTTCTAACGGGTTTGCAAATCATAATGAAGTATCCAATTATTACCACTCAAGTTTAAGGTGCACAATAGAAAGAATTTTTGAGGTATGAAAGAACAGATTTGCAATTCTACGTCGCATGCCCAAGTTCAATTTTGAAAAACAGGTTCAAATAGTGATCGCAACAATGACTATACACAATTTTATCAGAAGGAATGCAGAAATGGATATTGATTTTGATCTTTATGAAGATGAAAGTACAGTCATTCACCATGATGATTATCATAGACCATCTAACTTGGATCAATCACAGGTTTTCAATGTAGCTTCTTCATCAGAGATGGATCACGTTCAAGACTTATTCCGCAATCAAATTCTAGAGTACATGCAAAATTAGTATTGTAATAATATTTAAGTACTATATTGCACTTTAAATTAGTATTGTAATAATATTCTACTAATATTTAAGTACTATATTGCACTTTAAATTCTATTAACTATTTGTAATTTTTATTTACATACTTCACGTTTCACTATTATTTTAGTAATTTTTATTTATATGTATTTGACTATGTCCATTTTGATAATTCTATATTCAAAAGCAATTTTGATCAAAACTATCCAAACATCATGAATTGATAACAATCACTTTTACACTGTTGCATCCAAACATAAATCAATTATTGTCAAACTCAATTCTGTCAAAATCAATTCTTTCAAAATCAATTATATCCACCGCAGAACCAAACACACCCTTAGAATTTCTCGAACCTTTGACCCCTAAGTTAGAACTTAGAAGTAACTTAGGAGTCTAGTACCAGTACTTGTGCAAGTGCTAGCGATAGGGAGGCACAAGTCACCTCGAAACCTGGGTTAAAAAAAGAAGAAGAAGTAAGTGAAGACTTTATGCTCAAACCATTATGGCTAGTCTTTTTGGAGAAAGTTATCGAAAAGGGAACAGGAATTTACTTTATTAGATTGTCTATATATGAGTTGATGCTAATTTGTAGTCAAAATATTACACCTACATTATTGCTACTTTCTTCTCAATATACTTGCCTCTAACTTTCTATATTTAGAAATTAGCTGCCTATTTTATTCTCAATTTTTAAATGATATCTGACTTGTTATAGGGTCCATTTGATAAATAAATTGTTCCTTAGTTCTTACTATGGCATTCTTCGTATTTTATTTATATTTAGCCTGTATATAAACAAATATTTTCTTTTTTAATCTCTATATTGGATTGAACAATATCAAATAAATCCTAAATGGTTACTAATCCAGAATATGACTGACGGATATATTATATATAGCCCAAATTATTATTTACATAATTTATGTGGCTGGCTTTAAAGATATCTAGTTCAAGTTGGCAAATGAACTTAATAATAATTTGGAAAGATTACAAAACATAGTCTGTCTAGTTTTTCTAGTGATTTTTTTTTTATAAGGTAAATGATTTTATTAACAAATGGTATGACCCCGTATACAAGCCATCCGTATGCTCTAGTGATGAACGTAACATCATAAAAAGGTAGCATTAACTTTTTATTAGCAAAAAGGATGTGTGTATATATATATAAGGAGAAAGCAACATCAACAATGTACTGAGGTCTTCATAGATTCAACCAATAAGTCCAGCAGGAAAATTTCATAGTAGTAAAATTGGTAATTTATTCATGTCCTTCAAGGCGGTAGGAACCTAGGGCTTAACCACCAAAGGGTGTGGTAGGGAGCGCTAAACCCTCCATAATATGCTTTATGTGGAGTGAATCCGAATTAGTCGGGCTTAGGCTTGTGGATTACGAACACTATATAGTTAAATCCCAAAAACAGAAACAAAAAAGAAAAAGAAAACCTTTGCATTACTCTTACAACGCTCAGATACAGTTAAGTCCTACTCTAACTACCACTGAGAAGACCTCTCTCGGTTTTCACATATCCACTCCACGGGTTTAAAGCTCATTTTCTCAGTTCCGCACGACGGAAGGAAGCCTCGTAGAGTTGTCAGAATTTAACTCAATCTTCCTACACAGAGCCCAGGGGAACAGGCGAGTTGGTAAGTGGCAAGGTGATTGGGGTACAACCACTCCGATGTCGCGGGTTCGAATCCGTGTGGTGACAGTCTTTGCTGAAATATTGAAAGGGTTGTTGCTGGGTTCGTGTCCCGTTGGTCCTCTCCCTTGCAGGTGGGGGATTTCGCCTTCGGAACTTTCCCCTTCACGAAGAGAAGCAAACAAGCCAACGACTAAAATTTTGACTAATTAATCGTTAAAAATCCATTGCCTCAAAAATGGCAAATACGAGCAAAAATGTAACAAGGGACACATCCATGCCGTCAATTATACATACCTTATAGTTCAGACCAAGCAGAATTCTCTGATAGAGGCCTTTCTATGACAAACTCTTCGGATCAGGAGTTGTGAAAACAGACTCGGGTTAGACTCTAAACGCACCATAAAAATTATGCCTTATAAGCCCGAAAACCTCAACCAAGAAATGATGAATGCTTCTCTGATTACTTCCGAGATTCGATGAAGGCTTGGATTGTCCGGTGCTTGCATTCTGAGAGGCTCCTTTGGAATTGGCTGGCTGGTTTGATTTTGTATCATTACTAGTCGCAGCCTCTTTAGCGACTGCTCCCTGAGAACCTCTAATTTGAGCAGCTCTCTTATCCTTTCTCTTTGGTCTGTAACTAGACCTTCCCTCTTCGGAAGCCATCTCTCTGGATCAGGTGTAGGCCCTGGGTTGGCTGGGTCAAAGCCTTTTGGGTATTTCGGCTTTCTCTTCCTCTTTTTCTTTGCCTTATCTTTACTCTTGGCTTCAGTGGCACTAACATTAGGAACAGCCTCAACATGCTTTGCACCTGAAGTTTTCTCCAAACTATCGACGTCAATAGATTTTAAACCCGGTAGTGGTTTTAGTTGCTTCTCATAAGCTTCTGCTTTCTCTACATCTCCATGGGCAGCAGTCTGGATCAACCCAACCAAAGCCTCGATACTTCCATGGCTTTTCACAAAGTCCTCATACAGGCGTGCTGCTTCCTCCTTTCTTCCATGCCTCAACTTAAAAACGGCAGCCTCCTGCATGATGATATTCAGCTTATTGTTTTCAGTCATCGCATTTGACCACCATCTTATTGCAGAATCATACACAGCATCAGCACCATCAATGTCTGCAGCCCTTTCCTTGAGAGAAACAATGGTAGCAACAGTTGCAGGTTTGTGCTGAATGTCAGGAATTTTAGCTAGGGACTCAGCTGCTATTTGAGGGTGGCCAGCAGCGGCAGCAACCTGAGCCCTTGCAATCAGGATTACCTTGCAGTTATCAGGAAACTTATCTGCAAGCTATCCTAGTATTTCTTCAGCTTTACCAGCTTTTTTCTCTCGCACATGTACAGCAGCTTGAAGAAGTATGGGCATCAAGCTACCAGGGAATAACTCCGGTAGAACTGCAACAAGTTCTCGAGCCTGTAATTATCCATGAACTAAACTTGACCACCTAAAGGAGAACATGGAATAACCAGCTGTAATTTGGTGTCTTCTTTCTCCCTTGTTCTATATTACCATTTAACCATGAAAAGAATAAAACCAGAAAAAATAAAATGTTACGGTTTCAGATTGATTACCTGATCCATCTTATTCGAATGAAGTAGCAGTAGAACCCTATTGGTGTATATAACTTCCCTTTGCTTTTGAGAGAGCTTCAAGTCCAATCCACGAGCAAGCTGGAACTTTTGGGGTCTATCGCTTTTCTCTATAAGCTTATCAAATTTCCTTAGGCCATCAGAGACATCTTTAGGACCTTTTAAAGCGATGAGGTTATTTACTGCCACAGCAAGTGACAAATCATCTGCCAAATTTCTTTTCACAAGGTTGGTATAAGATGCAATAGCTTCTTGTGTGTTTCCTAGAATCTGGAGTAACAGATATTCATGTACTTGCAACACATCATGGCAAAAGGAAAAGCTGAAATCATGTTATACAGTAATTTCACCTGTTGAACATATGCAAGTTGAACAGCGATGCGTGCCAATTCAATTTCAACTTCATCATCAGCTAAATTCTCCTCCATTAGGGTTTCCTGACCAATTCTGTAATTTCATCGGCAACAATTAGCAAGTTCTCTCATTTGTGTCATCAAGCACACAAAGAACTGGAAGCTCCAGAGCGTACAGTGAATACAAGCACCACATGGTAAAAGAATAGGCTATCTCTCATCAACAACAAACAACAACAACATACCCAGGCTATCTCTCATCATGGTTATTAATAATCTTTTGCAAACTTAAGGTACTGGGCATACAGCGTAGATACTTGATTCAAGGTACATTGCCCTTGATGTTGAAGTACTGTTAACTGTTTCGAAATCCTGTTTGTCACATGGGATTCATCAAAGAGAAATTAACTAGGATTCTGGTACTAAATACGAGACCTAACAAATGCACTAACTCTTAAAAAAACTTGTAGGTGAATACAATAATATGTATGACCTTGTAAACTACATGATTAGCTTCAAAATTCCCCTGGAGTTCACCAATGAAATGAGAACGTCAGTAGATAAAAGAGTAATGCTTTGTATCCAACTTAACTCTTTCCTTTGAGTATTTTCCAATGATAGTGCTTTGATGCTCATTCACTAGTTTTCAATTTGTTTATCATCGAGGGTTACGAAAATGAGCGAAATTATCAGACCGATCAACCATTTCATCACATAATTCAATCTCCTCCAGTCCTGGTTCAAGTGTTTGCATATGTTATAAGGTATTTAAAGCATAATATAGGTCTCCTACCTTCGAGCTGACAATAGAAGTTGCTCTGCATCCTTGTACTTCTGCCTCTCGATTAAAGAGCAGGCTGTGTTATATGCCAATTCAAAACTGCTCTGAGGGAATCCAGAGTTCCCTGCACATCAGAAGCTATTCCAGCAGAAACCAAACCAGCAACAATTTCTTTAGTTGCCCATCGTCACGTAACAACAAAAATAGAACTTTAAACCATTCTTTTATAGGTCCATAGATTTAATACCTCATCTTGTGCGGAAGACAACTACGTGAAAATTGTGTGTACTTTTCTTTTAAATAGTAAAAATTACGTTACAAGCAGAGTAACCCAACAATGGAAATTATGGCTTTATGTATGTGGAGACATACAAGATTAGACAATAGGTAGAAATGACCACATTCGGCATAAGATACAAGTCGCACACACAGAGGCTAAAATGAAAATAAATCGTTAGAGATGGTTTGATCATGTGGCCTACGCTGATCTCCAAATGCATCGCTCTGTAGATTTGAGAATTGAGATCATGGTTATTGAAAGTGTTAAAAAGGACAAGGTAAATCTAAAATCTCATAGAAAAGTTGTCTAGAAGGACTAGCAATCTCTTAGAATCCATGTAGACTTGAGGCACAATGGAAGAAAAAAAACCATATTAACGATATCAATTATTTGGGATGAATGTAGTTATGTTTGAATGTTTACATTACGTCATTGTTTGTTAAGAGTCTTTTAGTCTTATTAGCGATTTGTTAGTCAGTAGTAAATGTAGGACTTCTAGTACTAGATAATCTAAATGTTCAAATATTGGGTAGATGCATGTTTAAGTGGAGCAACATGTTTACTTAGGATTCATATAACTGACCCCAACTAGCCTGGGATTGAGAGTACTATTAGTATTTAGTAGTTGGTTATTGTTGTATTGCCATGTAGTTTGATTCATGCTACTATGTGTTCTTTAGTGTAATTTGTTTATCTTATTTAGTTGTGTTAACTAATGCTCCCTGTTTTTAGAATGCACTACCATGGAGTATTCGATTTTATTATCTGAACATAAGCTTTAATTTCTCGTCTGAATCTGAACGTTTCTCTTGCTTTGCTTTGCTTTGCTTAGCTTTACTTTGCTTTGCCTGTGATTATGCTTTGTCTTGAGCCGAGGGTCTTCCGGAAACAATCGCTCTACCTATCAAGGTGGAGGTAAGGTCTGTGTACACTCTCCCCTCCCCAGATCCCACGTTGTGCGATTTTACTGGATATGTTGTTGTTGTTGTTGTAGTAGTTGGTTGTTGTTCTATGATTAGCTGTACATTCTTCTAAAATGAGGTGTTTAGTAGAAATTTCATCCGAGATTGGCTTCAGTAGAAAGGTGGAAGTATTAGAAATTAGAAATTCTTGCTCAATTCGTTTCCCGACATTTAAGCATCTTTCCAAAGTATTTGGCAGCTGTCGAGTTCATAATGAAGCAAATGTGACTCCTTCATAAAAGGAAATATGGTCAAACAAGCTTCAAGCAAGTCCTTTCTATGAGACTAGGGATCGTCATCTGGATGAGTTTTAAGGCATAATGATTGGTTCTTGTTTTATTTAATGTAGATGTATTACAGATAACAAAAAACAATTCAGCAGTGGAAGTTTAGATCTAGAGATCCCTTGAATACGATGTGGTTATGCCTATATGATGTTGATTGACAAAACTAAGCTGAAGTCACAGAAACTGGTTTCAAATAATTAAACTGCTCTTATTGGCACCCTTGATTTTAGAACCTTAAAAGATGCAGTTCTCTTATAGCCTGTTTGGTCAAGCTTCCATAGAACTGCTTTCCAAAAAAGTACTTTGATGTGTTTGACAGATCAATTTGAAAAGTACTTTTGCCAATATTGCAGAATTTGTGCTTGGCCAAGGTAACAAAAGTACTTTACTATTGTTTTATTAAAACTTGACCAAACACCTCAACATTAAAAAGCACTTTTGGCTTCCTAGAAGCTTGACCAAACAGGTTATTGATCAAATTAATAATTTAGCTGCTGTCATACGTGTGCGCGCGCAGACACAAACACATATCACTGACGTTCTTTCTGTGAATTTTCAGCATTACTATTTATACAATAAATTGACCATATACTTTATGCGTTTATCTTTTGTCATTTAGGTTTTGTGCTCGGTTCAGTTTACTGAGGATTACTACTTTTTGGAATTGACCAGGTGCAATGGAGATATCATTGTTAAAAGTTCTTCTCAACATCTCCCAATTTTTCTATTTATCATCAAGTGAAAGCATAAACGATATACTAGTTCAGAGGTACTATTGCAAGACTGAGGATCTATTGAAGATTTTAAAGCCGATTCTTGAGGCCATTGTTGATGTTGAAGCAGCTTCCAGTGAGCTGCTTCAGAAAGCATTTGCCGGAATTGCTCAATACGTTGATGAACTGAGGGAGCTGTGCGATGCCTGGCATCCGTTGGGCAGTAAAGTTTATTTTGTATGTTCCGAGATCTATGCTCTTTATTTATTGGACAAACAGATATCCCATTTATTCTTTTTCATAATCAGCAAACTGAATGATAATGGGATGTAGTGCACTTACCTTCAAGGCATTTTAATACTTTGAGCAAATATATTTATATTGTTTATGTGTTGATGATCTATAGGTCCTACAAGCTGAATCACTGATTGTGAAAATTCGAACATGTAGTCTTGAAATTCTCGAGCTACTTAAATCTTCTCATCAATGCCTTCCTGCTTATACAACTTTGACATCTCTTGAGGTAGGAGCCAAAAACAGGTTATTCCTGATCTTCATTTCCCTTCTATTTGCCCGTACTTATTGGGATTTCCCTTCCTGAGTGGATCTCTTATATTTGGATTGCAGCACTGAATACTGAAAATTAAGTATGTGGATTATGAACCGATGTCCGTGACTATTACAAAGGCTATTAAGGCTCAAATGGAAGGCTCGGGAGCGAACTCAGACAGCTTTGCAAAAATTGCCGATTGCCTAAGATTGAAGTCAAACCACGAGCTTTTGATTGAGCTAGTGGCCCTTGAAAAATTGAAGGAGAACGCTGAACAAGATGAAAAGACTGAGGAAGTTGAATATATTGAGCAAATTATAGCTCTTGTTTCCCATATGCATGACTGCTTCGTTACAATGGAACAATCTCAAACCTTCACGCCTGTGCCGATACCTCCTGATTTTTGCTGCCCCCTCTCACTTGAGTTGATGACCGACCCTGTAATTGTTGCTTCTGGACAAACCTATGAGCGAGCTTTTATAAGGAAATGGATTGATCTCGGTCTTACTGTTTGTCCTGAGACAAGGCAAATGCTGGGGCACACAAAACTCATTCCTAATTACACTGTTAAGGCACTTATTGCAAGTTGGTGTGAATCAAACAATGTAAAGCTGCCTGATCCGATGAAATCTTTGAGCTTGAACCAGCCATCTTCACTTCTAACACATGCAGATTCTGGTGTAGCCAGGGTTTTCCCCTTCATAAGGGCAATCACTCTTCTTCACCCGATTCTGCTCGCTCTTTAAGTTCTCCAAGGAAGAGTTTGATTTCATCAAGTATAAACCAAAGAGAAGGATCATCTCCGGAAGATTCTTTACCTGGAGTGGCTAGTAATATGCTTGCTCTGGATGTTGAAAGGATCTCTATTAAGAGTTCTGAAGAACGGCTTGCCCATTCTGGAGAGATAAGCTCACATGGTCATTGTATGTTAGAAGCCGATGAACACTCCCTTGTAGGTCATAATCGAACCACCTTGGCACCCAGCATACTATCTAATTCAAACTTTTCACCTGCAATTCCTGGTGATGGAAAAAAAGTGTTTTCAAGGTCAGCAGCGGCTGCGACTGATGCTTCAGGGTATCTGTCAGAATCCCTGCCTGCTGCTCCATTACGAAGGGAGCCGGAATTCCCATCCATGCTGGAGACAAGAGGTCGAAATCGATCCATCTGGCGTAGACCTTCTGAGAGGTTTCCTAGAATAATTTCTTCTGCTACGGTTGAAAGAAGGGCTGATCTGTTGGAAGTTGAGGAGCAAATTAAGAAGCTGGTTCAGGACTTGAATAGCAGTTCCATTGATGTGCAAAGAGACTCCACAGCTGAACTCCGATTACTTGCCAAGCACAATATGGATAATCGTATTGTAATTGCGAACTGCGGTGTTATCAACGTGTTGGTCAACTTACTTCATTCAGAAGACATGAAAGTACAGGAAAATGCTGTTACCACACTTCTCAACTTATCACTTAACGACAACAACAAGTGTTCGATTGCAAATGCTGATGCAATTGAACCCCTGATTCATGTCCTCCACACGGGGACTCCCGAGGCTAAAGAAAACTCTGGTGCTACACTTTTTAGTGTTTCTGTGATTGAGGATAACAAGATGAAGATTGGGAGCTCTGGGGCTATCAAAGCTCTTGTGTATTTATTGGGAAATGGAACTCCGAGGGGCAAGAAGGACGCAGCAACAGCTTTGTTTAACTTGTCAATACTTAATGAAAACAAGGCTCGCATTGTGCAGGCGGGTGCTGTAAAGTTTCTCGTACAGTTGATGGACCCCGCAGCTGGGATGGTTGACAAGGCTGTTGCTGTTTTATCAAATCTTGCAACCATTCACGAGGGAAGAGCAGCAATCGTTCAGGAAGGAGGGATTCCGGTTCTGGTCGAGGTTGTTGAGCTGGGTTCTGCGAGAGGTAAGGAGAATGCAGAAGCTGCTTTGTTGCAATTATGCACTAACAGTAGCAGGTTCTGCAACATGGTTCTCCAGGAAGGAGCTGTACCTCCGTTAGTTGCATTGTCACAGTCTGGCACCCCAAGAGCCAGAGAAAAGGTATGATTTTGCAAAAACCTTGCATTAGGGGTGTCAAATGGGCGGGTCAAAATGGACGGATAACCTGCCCAAAAGTTACTTGGGCTGAAATAGGCTGAGCTAATAAATGGGCGGGTCAATGACAAACCCAAACTTTGGCGGGTTGGGCGGGTTATGTTTTCATGGGCTAATTTTGCCACCTCTACCTCGCACTTCCTTTCTATTGTAGTTCAAGTATTCTAAAATATACATGTGTGGGTGCTGATTTATACACTGGACAGTGAATATATTTTTCTCAAGGTAATTGATTACATGATGCGTGTAAATTTGATATTGAGAGTTATTTATGTAGAGATTCTGCTTATTGAAATATTCTAATATTTGTGATCTGAGAAAGAAGAATGATTTATGGAGGCTCTTATGAGTCCATCCCCGGACAACTTTGTATGTGAATGTGGAAGAAAAGCCTTTATACCTGTAACAAGTGTCTGATTGCATCAGTTATAAACTTCGTATGTGAATGCGATGAGATTGGTGATGAGCTATTTTTTTGTCATGGGTTCAAGCCGTGAAAACAACCTCTGACAGAAATGCAAGGTAAGGCTGCGTACAACATACCCTTGTGGTCCGGCCCTTCCCCGGACCCCGCGCATAGCGGGAGCTTAGTGCATCGGGCTGCCCCTTTTAGTTGGTAGCGATGTATGTTGCTGAAACAAATAGCCAACTGAACCTTCCCCTAATAATGTGTACCAAAAAAAAAAACAAATTGGCTTTACTTGAAGAATAATGGAAGTTCTCAAGCGATGAGTTGCTCGCTTCTTCATCGTTTTGCGTTGGTTTTCATTTGATAGGTGATGAGCTATTTTTTTCTCTCTTAAAGTAGTTGGTAGCGATGTATGTTGCTGAAACAAATAGCCAACTGCCTGAAACACCTGTTATCAGAATCCCATGTAGGCTGCACTTCGTATTTTTTTTTTCTTATTCTGAATGACGGTGGTGTCCAAGCAAGCTTAATGAACAAGTATAGGAGAACAGGCTAAGTAATATTCATATCAGTGGAAGCTTCGGGAATTAGACATTGTGAGTTTTGAAATGTATATGTAATTCTATTTATACTTTACTAGTTTCTCGGTACGTGCGTTACACGTGTATATCCAGTCATGTTTTATACTATTTTATAAAATAATATCGGTATTGCTAAATAAAATTGTCTAAATAATTCTGCATAAAAAAATAAAATATCATTTTTTGTGATTAACATGAACTATTGCAGTTCGTAGAGATCAACAGGATTGAATATCATGTGTCAAACCTAGAAAGATTAACTATCAAAATTTAATTTACAGACATGTGACTTTTCTTTTTACTTATTTTGACTTTATAAGATAAAAATATGTAATAAAATGTATCTCCCCCATATACTTTCTTATAAATAATATATCTTTCTGGTGTATGTTTCCTTCCTTCATTAAGCATCATGCACAATCCATGGTAGAGAGTAGTCCTTTGAATGAGTAGAATCTAATAAGAAGAATATGACCATTCAAATATAATTTATTCAATTGTAGATGACTTTGGTATATATATCTATACTAGTAAATCTATCCGCGCTTCGCACCGTGTAATAAACATAAGTAAATTTATAAATGATTTGCAAGCTTATATATAATGAATTTACATACTACTACCTTTCTATTTTTTGTGAGAAAGAAAATAGTTAAAGACTATCTATTGCAATTGAGTTAAGTAGGGAACTTAAATTCCCAAAGCTATAATGTATCATGAATTAAGGGAGTCCAAAACATGTAATTTTTTACCTTATTCTAGGTAAAGCATTTTCAATGTCCTCCATGTTAACAAAATCACTTTCATCGAATCGTCGGTAAGACTTGATTGAATATCTTACCTTGAAACGGATTTCATGTATGAGACATGTAATATCAGATTAAGACAATGTGTTATCGCCTTCTTCTTTTGTACTATTGAAGGGGATAATAAAAGGGAGACACTTCAAGGCCATAATATCTTTCAATACCGCAATTACAATGTGTAAATAATTAGAAACCCTGTGAAGCCATCATTCAAAAGTTGGTTGTAAGAAAGTCACCAAATAAGATAAGAAAAACAATCACTACTCTGACGCTATAGGAAGAAACAATCACCTGAATTAGGTCACACAATTTTTCAGACGTCTTGAAATAACAACAAACCAAGTTGAGGTTTTTTTTCCCCATGATTAATAGAGGATTACGACAGTTTATATGTGCAACTGGGAAAACTATAACAGAGAACAAATTGATATTTTCCTATTCCATTTTCCAGTTTAGCAGAATAGCAGTTCCGTTGAAACAAAAGCAAATTAAAGGAAGAGAATAAAACTCATAACCCAAAAGGATAGATCAAATAATTGATGGAAAAGAGAAGACAAAGAAGGTAGAAGACATGGGCTACGGTGGAGCAAGAACAGAACTTACCTGTAATTCTTACAACACAAGGAAGAAAGTCGACGGAGAGAAGATATGCCGAATAAGATTTTAAGTCCAGATATCGTAGCCACAAAGATTTATGATTAACTATTTACAAAATTAAACTAATGCTAATTATCTAAACATGAAATAAAATCCAAAGTAATATTTATAAACTAACTAAAATAAAAGAAAACAAATAATGAACTTCAATCAAGAAAGAACGGATTTTTATCGGAAAAAGGTGTTGGAAATTTACTATGTGGAATTAAGTTTATCCCGTTATTTATGACTCGAACAATTGGGCCCTGCACGTCGGAGATATCGTTTCCACACACGTGCAATCTTAGTGCCAAGTATCGTAAATTTCGTTAATGAAAGAGATATTGGTACGTAAGTGAAATGTTTGAGACATAGAATGATGGATGGTCATTTGCTAAATGACAAGTGTTCCACATTGGTAAACGAAGGAAGGATTGTGCTAGGTGTAAGATGGAACGGGTCGAAAAAGGGCCGCGGTCCCTTCCGGACTGGGCCGCGGCGCCCCTTTGCAGCGCCACAGCGCCGGAGTGGGAGTAGTTCAGTGATGAATTAGCGCCGCGACGCTTCATGGGCAGTGACTGCTCGACGGAATCCCAAAAGGTTTGGCTGTTTAGGGGGTTTAAATGGCATTGAATCCACCCAATAATAGCCATTACTTGGACCATTATTTGGCTGCATTTGTTGGGGGTTAAATGTCATCCATTACATGACAATTGATAGCCATTGTGGGGCATTTGAAGAGGCCATCTTACACACCTATAAATTGAAGCCTTGGCTCAATTCTATAGATGAACATGAGAAGATATATGAACATATGAACTGAAAAATAAGTTCACAACACCACAAAGAGATCAGATTTTCCTGATAAACAATCTTTCTCTTAGAAATCTTTATTATTCGTGTTCTTTGTAGAGATCATTTGTGTAGGATTTGCACACTTGATAGTTTGTTGTTTCATCTTGGGAGACTATTGTCCACACTTCCGTAAAGCCTATATACGGGGGCAATCTTGTCTTAAAGACAGAGAGTCATCTCTCGACTCAGCCGGTGGTGTTGTGTTTATTTAATTGGTTGCTAAGTGTTTCAGGTGTTAACTTAACATACGAAGGACTCTAACCGTTCGTCTTCTTAGCGGATCTACAAGCCACAAATGTAGCGGTTCATGTTCTTGTATTTCCAAATACAAGTACCATATTTGAAGTTTCATACAAGATAAAAATATTGACAATGTATTGTTGTCCTAATTGTTGTTTATCCTTTCGATCATTGTAATAGTTATTTACTATTCCCGTTGTTGCTTTACATACTCCAACAAAAGGTAGATCTAGGGTTATGACCACCTCGCATGCATGAAGCCTGAATCGCTAGTAATCGCCGGTCAACAATCCAATTGAGTCTTCCAATCGTTATACCTATTTTATTTCCTGGGTTATTAGTTGTCGGGTTGATGTTAAGTTTATAAGTATCTTCCGAGTTGCTCACAAGCCTGTAAATGCTACTATAACGCTTATATTGTTATGATCGTCAGAGGTAACAAGAACACATTTATATCTTTGTATTCAACTAAGCAATGTTAAAAGGTATATTCCTATTCTTAGTAGCGAAACGTATAAATACGAACAAGACCTATTTATTCTTATTACGCATGTAAATTCCCTATCCCTAGTCCAATTCACACGCATTTATAACATGACTCGCGGTACGCGTGCGTCGCGCACATCAAAACTCCAGAGAACTGCTTTTCTCGCGTCTCTGCCGCGACGAGGGCTGAACGCCCTCTGCACTTCAGGTACGTTTTTTCTCAATTCCACTTCTATTGAAAGTGTAATTTGCTTGGTGGACATTATGATGTCCCCCATTCTTGTCTCCTTCCTTTTCTCCTTTCTTTTTCTCTTGTGTTTTTCTTTCGCAATTTAATTAATTTAGGTTCAAATCTCTTCAATTTTACACGCTTTATTTCTACACAATAAAATATAATATTAAGCATAAAGTAATATAATACTAACTCAAAAGACGATTAAAAGTATAAGAATGTGAAGCAATAATGACTAAAATTCAAGGAAGAACCGAGCCTGCATACATCCTCAAAATCTGAAAGAGATGAAGCAGTTATTCAAATTAGTACCTAACTTCCTGACCTGAAATTGTCGTTATAATTTAAATACCAAACTACAATAACCAAAAACGATGGAGATGAAACAATTGACATGAATTATATACCAATAATTTTATGGAAAATAATACAAAAAAAGAACTTTTCTACATAACTCTAAGTACATTTAAGCACGGAATAACCTCAAACAAACACAAGTACTTTCACAACCACGAAGCAAACTTTTTACTCCAACGAATGGTTTCGACTTCAGCAAAAGCATATTTAAGTAATTTTTCAAAGAATTTTAAGCATCACAAATTTTGAGTTAGTTGTCCAAATACGTGGTATTTAGTCTTATGTTCATAAAGATTATTCACTCTATTGAATTCTCTATTAATTGAGATTGTAACAGTGTTGTCTCTTCATTTGCACTCAAGTTTAAATTGGCTGAATTTATTTGTTCTAATCCAAGTTATAATTTAAAGAATCTGATAGGGGATAAGTAGTAGAAGAGGCTCACTGCATGATAGTTATAACTTATAATACTCCTATATTTATTATAGGATGCAGCAAAATGCCATAAATTTTAAATTGGGATGAGATCGTGTGGGATCTTTAATAGGTTGAGGGGTATTAATTATTGAAAGAAAAGTTGTCCGAAAAATTCCGAATAATATACGGGGATATTTGGTCATCCAAAAAATTATATGACTTTGGTTCGGGAGTATGAACTTTTGTAAATGGGAATTGAGTTTCATCAAAAATGACATGGCGATTGATTATGATTTTCTTGGAGGATAAATCAAAACACTTATAACCACGATGGTTTGACGGATAACCCAAAAACACACATGGGGTAGACCGAGCCTGAAGTTTGTTAATTGTGGTGGATGGGAATAACGGATAACATAAGCACCCAAAAATCCGAAGGTGCGAATAAGAAGGGTTTTTATTATATAGGATTTTGAGGGGAGAAGAATATGTCAGACCTTTGGACGGAATTATGTTAAGAAGGTAAGTGGCCATTTGTAGAGCATGATGCCAAAAATATGGAGGTATGGAGGCATGGATTAGGAGAGTTCGGACAATGTTATTTATGGAACGAATTTTGCGTTCGGCTTTCCCATTTTGTGAAGATGTATGAGGACACGAAAAACGAAAATTTATCCCATTATTAGCACAAAACTCCCGAAACTCCCTATTGTCATACTCTTTCCCATTATCACATTGAATATTTTTTATTTCTCTTTCGAATTGAGTACGAATGAACGCTCTAAATTTTATGAAGACGGAAAACACTTGTGATTTATTCGCAATTGGAAACGTCCACAAAAATCTAGAATAATCATCTAAAAGAGAACATAATATCGATGACCCATTGAACTAAGAACAGGAGATGTCCATAAGTCGCTATGAATAATGTCAAATGGCATAGAAGTATGAGAATTTGAGTCTACAAATGGCAACTTAACAATTTTTCCTAATGAACAAGACTGACAAATTGGAGTACGACTCGTACCCTTACAAGAAATAAAGCTATTTTTATCTAAAGCTGATAAAATAGAAGATCCCGGATGACCAGAACGAGCATGCCACATGGAAGGAGAGATGGTCGCAAAGGCGATGGCAAGGTGGACTCGATGGATCAAACCGGCATCATAGGATACACATCCCTCCTCCTACCACACCTCATGAGATGACTCTCCGTCTTGAAATCCTTCACAGAGAAACCGAAAGGATCAAATTCAACAGAAACAGAATTGTCATTTGTGAACTTTCGGACAGACACTAAATTTTTAATCAATTTAGGAGCATGTAAAGTATTTTTCAAGAGGAGTGGTGGATTGGGAGGAGACAACGTTTTCTGACCATACCCTAGAATTGGAATAGAACTGCCATTACCAATAATTATTCCCCGAGGGGTGCTCAAATTGTAATAAGATGAGAGAGTACCTGAATCGGAAGTCATGTGAGTAGTGGCCCCGGTGTCCATGTACCAATTTGGGTCCGGTTGAGTCAATCCCAGCGTGTGCATCGCGGTCTCGATATCGGTCTGAGTGGGGCCTGCTGCATGATGGGCTTGCGGAGGTCGGGGTCCAAGAACTCCTTGCCGAGCTGGGCCTGGTCCGTAACTGCTACCACTGCCGCGGGCCATCGCCGGCGATGGGCCGCCATCGCTGGCATTGGGCCTGGGTGTTGGCGACCAGCCGGCCGGAATTTCTGCCGCCGCCCGGTATGGCTGCCGCCCACGCCCATCGCCATCGCTCCACTGCCATGGGCCCCACTGCTGGGCCCATGGGGGTGGTGGGCCACTGTTCACTGGCTGGGACCCACTGACGTTTTGATGACTACCGGAACCTCCACCATTACCACCGCGTTTGCCCCCGCGATTTTTGTTATTATTCTTGCGATTATTCTTGCCGCCACCATGATTATGGTTTTGGCCCGAATTATTAACAAAACCTGAAGGATTAGGAGAGGATGCCATCATGACAACTGGACTTGCTCCGGTAGCCGCCTTTTTAGCCAAACCGGCTTCTTCCAACGTAAGCATGGAGCGGGCTTGATGGAAGTCGGGAAGAGGGTTGCTTTGGCGAAGGAGAGTGCCAACACCATTATAGGCCTCCGAAAGACCGGCAACCAACTGTAGAACTAGACGATTATTTGTTACCGGTGCGCCAACATTACGGAGTTGATCCGCCAATTCCTTTAGTTTCTTGCAATATGCAGAAACGTTCGGAAATACATCCATTCGAACGAGAGAGAATTCTTGCTCGAGTGTGACGACACGGGAATGTTGGTTGTCTTGGAATATGTCACGCAATCTATTCCAGGCAGCCATAGCCGTGGTATCTGGCTCCATAATCGTCTGTAGAAGGTCCACTGAAATAGTGGCGTATATCCACCGAAGAACGGTAGCATTAAGTGTAATCCATAGCTCAGGATCCTCCTCAGGACGGGGTCTAGCGGGAGGAATGATGTGATGAAGAACTTGATACGATATAGCGTGAATTTTAAACAACTCTGCCCACGTTGCATATTGAACGTTTTCCATCTCAAGGACAATGGGGACACTTAGCTTGATATTGGAAACCGTGAGGGCAGGGTGAAAATTGTTCTTAGACATATTTGAAAGAACAAAGAAGGAGGATCAATGTAAGAGAGATTTTTGAGAGCGGAAGACGAGATATTTGGAGAGAAAAACCCGAGGGAGGGGGGGGGTTCTCGGCCAAGGCAAAAAATTTTGAGAGAGAAAATTTTTTGTTTAGACCTAGTCTCTTGATACCATGAAAGAAATAATCCCCTTGATTATTTTCATTGATTGAATAGATATATATACAAGTTACAAATAGGAGAATCATATTCCTAATCTATTCCTAAAACCTTATTCTACCATAATTCTAACTCTACAATTATGGTAAGTGTATAACACTAATTATGGTAATAAATATACTACAATATACATTCCTTAATATACAATATTTATTCACTGTTTTTCTGCCTTAAATCCCGAGATGGGCTGCGTGCTGGGCTAACCACGGCCCACTGCCGAGAGGCTGAGCTGCACGCCTGCACTGCTGAGTTGGGCCACTGCCGAGAGGCCCAACTGGGCCACTGCTGCACTTCTGCTGGGCCACTGCTGCACTTCTGTTTTGCTGATTTAATCTAGCCATATATATGTGATATACACTGCTGTATATTCAGTGTATATCACATGTATATGGCTCTGTTTAACAATTATGCAGCCCAATGAAAGTGGGCACGTTTAGGGAGAGTGAAAATGGAGTTATTTTACTGCTGAACTTTTCATTTATCCACCCTTTATGCAATTTAATTTCACTATTTAATTAGGTTGTGATTGAATGCAGCCAGTCAATTTTTTTCGAGGGGGCTAGTACTATATTATACAAATTTTAAAAAGTAGGTAATAATTTAAATTCTAAATAACATAAATACAAATTGTTCAAGAATAATGAAAATATAATCATAATTTTTCTCGACGAGATTTCATAGTCTGAAACCGTTGCATAACGGTTTCGTTACTGATCTCATACAAAATTTCGTTCTCAATATAAGGTACTAATAAATCATTAAACCAATCGTCCGATATCGATTTCGCAGTCGATCTTTGATGATGCACATAGCAGAAAATACTCTCTTACACTTGCAGTAGCAACTGACAAAGTTAATGCTAGGGTAAGAAGCGTGTAAACCAAAGGATAGATTCCGTGTCTTTTTTTTTCCACCATCTTCTTTGCAAGATCTCCAATGCCAACAATTTCTGAAAACTCAATGCTACTACGTATATCAATAATATAAGTCTCAAGTTGATTATCAAGTAACTCTAGATCATGTGAAGAAAACTCCCGAGGATACAATCGAGCAAACTTGACGAGACTTTCCTTGTTGAAAGCAAAGAATGAATTGCTAGGATTAAGGCACCCAACAAAAAGAAGCAATTCAACATTTGTCACAGAAAATCGGCTATTTAACTCCATAAGTTGTTTGTCCAAAACACCATAAAAGCACTCGATGAGAAAATAAGTATAGTTGGTCTTTTCTTCAGTTCTCCGCTTGGACCGCAGAGGAGATACATACTTTTCATTCATGTTAGGGACAACAATCTCATGATTAGAACAAAACAAAGAAACTTCATTAACATCCGTTGTCTCTCAAATATTGCAATCTTTGCTTTGAAATCTCCACTAATCTCATAGCATTCTCTATCTCTTGCTCTTTTTTTTGCAATGCTAATGACAACTCATTGGTAATCGCCGATACCTTTTTCATCAAATGCATAGCGAATGCAAACTCAAATGATCGTAATGCAAAAATCCAAAACTATATGATCATTTATCAAACACTAATTAATTCAAATAATAATAAATTTACACTAATTAGGGTTCACAAAAGATAACTATTATAATGAAATTGAATAGATGATGGAAAAATCTTACATGCACTAAATAAAGATGAGTAGCGCAAAAACCAAAATGTTGAAGAAGATCAAAGGAAAAGAACCGGAAGAACTGAAGAAGAATCGCCAATTTCTAAGTTGGTCTCGTGCGTGAAACCCTGAAGAAGACAAAGTATTTTTTTATTTTAATAGAGAAACGCAACGCTATTTTCTAATCAACACATACACTGACTTTGTTATGTATTCATAGACTAATACTTTTTTTTTTGTTGGGCTTATAGATTTCCTTTTGCAAATTTATTGGGCTTGGATAATTTAAGAGTATCAAAAGGTTGGGGTTTAATGTTTTTTGTGGGTTGAAGACTTTTTGACAATTGTTAATATAGTAATAGTAAAAATTTTTATGTTGGGGTCTATAGCCCCTAGTGGACAAAGTGAGGCTTGGTCCGTGATTGAATGCATGGTGGAAAATTCTCACTGCACCTTTGTCCGTGATTGAATGCATGGTGGAAAATTCTCACTGCACCTTTGTCCGTGATTGAATGCATGGTGGAAAATTCTCACTGCTCAACGTGTGAATCCACTTTCAGCCAGGTAATTAAAATATTAAGTACTATTTAATATTTAATTAGATATTTTATTATATTTTGATTTAATGCAGGGAAAATCGTAATCCAACTTTAAGAAGTTTTCCACTTTTAATAATATATAATATGATGAGTATGATGTGATTCTTGCACACATATACTTTCATATAGCATTTGGCACCAAATAATGGGTTACCTTGAATTTGCGAACCCATTGTTGGATCTGCTACTCGTTCGTATGATGAATAGGAATTTACGCGTGTGACCATTTGAAAGGGGTGTTTAAAATTTGACCCATTAAGAAAAGTTGTGTAAATATATACATTCGCCAAGATATCTCCTCTTCCTTTTGCATTTTCTTCATGTGTACATTAAAAAAAAAATCAAAGACATGTTGCTTATCCTTCGATTATTTTGGATTGGTTTTGGTTGAACAAACTCGAAGAATATCATTGTTGAGATTTATTGAGTTTGTTTGTAGAAGAAAACAAAGTGAATCTAACAAGTGAAAATTGTTGAGTTTGGCTACAAGACTAGATATCAAATGTGGAGTCATTTTAAAGCAAAAATGTGTTGGTGAAATTTCTAAACAAGTTATGATGATCGTGGGGTTTTGGCTAAATCCTGACGATACAACATAACTTGTTATTAAGGCAAGTCTATTTATCAGGATTTGTGGCCAAAATCCCTATGATCATCATAACTTGTTGTATAGGAAGTTTTGCCCAATATTAAATAAGAAATCACATCGACCAGTCAGAATTTTGCATCCGCTTCTGGCAAAATGATTATTTTCACACTATTTTTTACGAGGTTAAATTTTAGATGGTGGTATCGAAATATCCTATTTTTGAAAATCACCCTATGATGACGAAAATGGACATTGTTTTATCTTCTTTGATGTGATTGTTGTTGGGATACAATTGTTGTAGAGAACGGGAAGTAAATAACTATTACAATAGTAGAAAGGATAAACAACTATTACAATAAAATTGGAAATCAAAACCTTACAAACTGTTTGTGTGATTCGCTGAGTCAAGTGATGACACTCTTTCTTTAAGACAAGATTGCCCCGTTTATCTCCTTTTACGGTATTGAGCAATAGTCTCCCAAGATACAACAACAACTTTAACAAGTGAGCAAAGGAAACTCAAGTGTTACTCTTGAAGAAATTTGAGTATAGTGACTTTGCTAGAGAAGAAGAATCAGAAAATCTGGAGTATTTTTGTAGCAAGGACTCGTTCTAAATGCTACCTTGTACTAATCTTTTGCTACTTAATTTCATGGGAAGTCGTTCTGATTCTACACCGTATTTTACACGCAAGTCTTGTACTGGTTTACTACAATATAAATAGTGTGCCCTGCACCAAGTTCATCCATCAAAAACCAATATAATCAACTCAAAATTGTTTAGCAATATATGATAATGGTTCCCAAATTTCTTTCTTTGTTTCAGCTTTTTACCTTCTTATATCTCTTTACAGTTACTTTTGCATCCATTGAGGAAGCAACTGCTCTCTTAAAATGGAAAGCAACATTCAAGAACAAGAATAATTCCTTATTGGCATCATGGACACAAAGCTCTAATGCATGCAGGGACTGGTATGGAATTCAATGCTTTAATGATAGGGTAAACAATTTGGATATTAGAGGTGCTACTGTCATCGGTACACTCCATGATTTCCCATTTTCAACTCTCCCTTTTCTTGAATATGTTGATCTTAGCATGAACAACCTCTCTGGAACCATCCCTCCTGAAATTGGTAATCTCACTAATCTTGTCTATCTTGACTTGCACACCAATCAAATTTCAGGCACAATCCCACCACAAATTGGTTCACTAGCTAAGCTTAAGACCATTTACATCGTTAACAACCTTTTAAATGGTTCCATTCCTGCCTCATTCGGGAATTTGACCAACTTGTCTATTTTGTATATTTATGACAATAATCTTTCTGGTTCGATTCCTACAGAAATAGGTTGCCTAAAGTCTCTTACTTATTTAGCTTTGAGTACTAACTCTCTTAATGGTTCTATTCCTGCTTCATTGGGAAATTTAACCGGCTTGTCTAGTTTGTATCTTCATGAGAATCACCTTTCTGGCTCCATTCCTGAAGAAATAGGTTATCTAAGGACACTTAATGTTTTACAATTGTCTAATAATAACCTTTCTGGCCTTATTCCTGAAGAAATAAGTTACTTATCGTCTCTTTCTAAGCTAGATTTGAGTATTAACTCTCTTAATGGTTCTATTCCTGCTTCATTAGGACATTTGACCAACTTGTCTTTTTTGGGTCTTTTCAAGAATAACCTTTCTGGCCTTATTCCTGAAGAAATAAGTTACTTATCATCTCTTAATAATCTAGATTTGGGTAAAAACTCTCTTAATGGTTCTATTCCTGCTTCATTAGGGAATTTGACCAACTTGACCGGTTTGTTTCTTCGTGAGAATCACCTTACTAGTTCCATTCCTGAAGAAATAGGTTACCTAAGGACTCTTAATTATTTAGACTTGTCTACTAATTTTCTTAATGGTTCTATTCCTGCTTCATTAGGGAATTTGACCAACTTGACCGGTTTGTTTCTTCGTGAGAATCACCTTACTAGTTCCATTCCTGAAGAAATAGGTTACCTAAGGACTCTTAATTATTTAGACTTGTCTACTAATTTTCTTAATGGTTCTATTCCTGCTTCACTAGGGAATTTGAACGGCTTGTATCTTTTGTCTCTTTATGCTAACAATCTTTCTGGTCCCGTTCCTAGTGAGTTGGGGAATCTGAAAAGCCTTGTGACTATGTTTTTATCTGTTAATCAACTCATTGGTTCGATCCCTTCATCCTTTGGCAACTTGAGAAACTTGGAATATGTGTATCTCCAAAGCAACAATCTCACTGAGGAAATTCCTTCATCTATCTGCAATTTGATATCATTGAAAGTGCTGTATTTGGGGAGAAACAACTTGAGGGGAGAAATTCTGCAATGTCTAGTCAATATCAGTGGACTGCAGGTACTGAGAATAGAATATAATAATCTCAGTGAAGAGATCCCTTCGTCTATTTGCGATCTAACATCACTAAGAATTCTAGATTTGGGCAGAAACAGTCTGAAGGGAGAAATTCCAAAATGTTTTGGCAACATGGGTGGTCATCTTGAGGTTTTGGATATCCACCAAAACAATCTTTCTGGGACTCTTCCAATAACTTTTAGCATTGGAAGTGTACTCACAAGCTTAGACTTGCATGACAATGAACTAGAGGGGAAAATCCCCCGATCTTTGGCCAATTGCAAAGAGTTGCAAGTTCTTGATTTAGGAGATAATCACCTTAACGACACATTCCCCATGTGGCTTGAAACTCTGCCAAAGCTGCAAGTGTTAAGGTTGAGATCGAATAAATTGCATGGACCGGTTAGAACTTCAAGTGACAAAAACATGTTTCCTGCTCTTCGAATCATAGATCTCTCTTACAATGCCTTCACAGGAAACTTCTCGACTAGTCTATTTAAAAATTTCAAAGCCATGAGGAAAATTGATCAAACAGTGAAGGTACCGACATATCTTGGTAAATTTGGAGAGAGAGATTACAATGATTCTGTAACAATTTCAACCAAGGGATTGGAGCTTGAACTGGATAGAATTTCGACTCTTTACACCACTATCGATCTTTCAAGTAACAGATTTGAAGGACGTATTCCAAGTATTATGGGAGATCTCATTGCACTTCGGGTGCTGAATTTATCTCATAATGGATTGCAAGGTCACATACCACCATCACTTGGAAGTTTATCTGTAGTCGAATCATTGGACCTTTCGTTTAACCAGCTTTCAGGAGAGATACCACAACAACTTGCTTCTATTACGTCTCTTGCATTCTTAAATCTCTCTCACAATCATCTCCAAGGATGCATCCCTCACGGAAATCAATTTGCTACATTTGAGAACAATTCATACGAAGGAAATGATGGATTACGTGGGTTCCCTGTTTCAAAAGGTTGTGGTAATGATAGGATAGCAGAGACAAATTATACCAAATCTGTGTTAGACGATCAAGAAAGCAATTCTGAATTTCTGAAAGATTTTTGGAAAGCTGCTCTTATGGGCTATGGAAGTGGACTGTGTATTGGATTATCCATAGTATATTTCATGATTTCAACTGGAAATCTGAAATGGCTTGAGACAATCATTGAAGAACTGGAACACAAAATTATTATGCGAAGGAGAAAGAAGCAGTGGCATCAAAGGAATAACAGAAGAAGAAATAATCCCTTGTAGACAAGTTGCAAATCGAGCAAGATTTGATTTCTGAACTTCATGTACTCAAGTTAATATCTACACTGATCTTTTATTTCCACAATTTTAAATTGCTCCTTCAGACTTAACTTTCTTTGTGTAAGATAAAAGTCCGATTTGTAATTTGATTTTTGTGTAAAATAAAAGTAAGACTTAACTTTCTTTGTGTCAAAATAAAAATCAGACAGTAAATAAACAAATTTGAACATGCAGGTGCTTGGAGGAGCATTTTGTGGAATGTAATATCAGATGCAGGAGCTTATGATGCTGGATTTGATTTTTAGTTTCTTTTTAGTTTTATAAGTAATTTTTTTATTAACTAGGGAAAATGTAATATTATGACTTTTGATGATATCAAGTTATGTAACTGTAAGAAATATTCTTCCTTGATTATTTCATTAATGATTTACACTATATATATAGTGGTACAAAAATATTTACCTTGTTACAAACTAGGTAACTAATCAATCCTAATTTCAAGAGAAATCTAATTCTACCTAATATAGGAGATGTACAATTATAAATGCAATCTAATTCTATTACACTCCTGCAGTCGAAGCGGGAGGTCGGCGTATGCTGAAACTGTCCCGAAAGTCTTCAAATAAAACCAGCGGAAGACCTTTTGTAAAGATGTCAGCAATCTGATAACGTGACGGGACATGTAAGACACGTATTTGTCCACGAGCAACCTTTTTGCGAACAAAGTGAATATTTAGCTCAATATGTTTAGTGCGTTGGTGGTGAACCGGATTCCCCGAGAGATAAATAGCACTAACATTATCACAATAAACCAATGTCGCCTTCGGAACCAGACAGTGGAGCTCTAAAAGAAGGTTTTGTAGCCAACAATATTCAGACACCACATTGGCAACTCCTCGATATTTTGTTTCGGCACTGGATCTGGACAAGGTTGCTTGCCGTTTTGAGGACCAAGAGACCAAATTATCACCAAGTAATACACAATAACCAGATGTGGAGCGTCTGGTATCCGGACAACCACCCCAATCAGCATCTATATATGAAATAAGAGTGGTTGTCGAAGACGAATATAAATGCAAGCCATGATCGAGAGTACCCTGAATATAACACACAATGTGTTTGAGAACATGCATGTGATCCTACATCGAGTTATGCATGAATAGACAAACATGTTGTATAACATAATAAATGTCGGGCCTTGTGAAGGTGAGATATTGCAGGGCCCGTACAAGGCTGCGGTAATGTGATGGATCGGCATATGGCTTGCTGGAAGAAGCACTCAACTTCGGTTTAGTTTCAACCGGAGTGGTTGACGGCCTACACGATGACATGTCAGCTCGTTCAACAATCTTTGTTGCATACTTCTTTTGGGATAAAAATAAACCACCTGCATGACGTGTCACAGCTATCCCCAAGAAGTAACTAAGTGGCCCTAGATCTTTCATTGCAAACTCAGAGCCAAGTAGTGACATGATAGACTTGCTGTTAGAAAACCCAATATGTGAAACGTAATCTGCAAACCTCTTGTACCAGGCCCTAGGAGCTTGTTTGAGCTCATATAATGATTTCTTCAGCAGGCACACATGATTAGAATAAGTAGGGTCTTTGTACCCCATGGGCTGAAACATGTACACTGTTTCATTGAGGTCTCCATGCAGGAATGCATTTTTGACATCAAGCTGATAAAGCGGCCATGCCTTCGAAAGAGCCAGACTGAGGATCGTCCTGATAGTTGCCGGTTTGACCATCGGAGTGAAAGTCTCACCACAATCCACACCAACCTGTTGAGTCTTCTAATCACCTACAAGACGGGCTTTGTGCCTCTCAAATGTACCATCAATTTTTTCTTTAAGACTAAAAATCCACATAGACCGAATCACATTAACATCAGGGAGACGAGGCACCAAATCCCACGTCCTATTATTAATAAGAGCATTAAATTCATCATCCATAGTCATTTTTCAATTCAGATCATTAAGGGCAGACACAGGATTGCGAGGCAACGATGACTTGGAAACATGGGTCTGAAGACCGTATTTTTTGTTTGGCTTAAAAATCCCGTGTTGACTACGAGTGACAGGTCGTTGGGCCAGACATGAATGATGGATTGCCCGACAGTGGACAGGTAGTGACTAGATTGCCGGGCAATGGGCTTGCGGGCAGTGGGCTGCTCAAGTTAGACGGTAGGTCGAGACCTAGCGGACTGCCAGCCACTGGGCCTCGCGGCAGTGGGTTGTCGGTGAGAGACTCAGTTGGGCCAGCAGCCGGTGGGCTTGGTGATTTGGCCGAGACATCGGTAAATATTGGGCCTGTTTGGGAAGCTAATTTATGCATCAAGTACGGGGGTATGCTATCGTCAAGAAATTCGTAGGTTGGAGGCCCGGAACAATGTAATTTGGCAAAAGAGAAATTTGTTTTTCATTAAAAATTACGTGACGACTTACGATGATTTTATTAGAGGATAAGTTGAAACATTTGTAACCACGATGATTTGACGAATATCCCAAAAATACACACGGAGTTGACCATGGTTGAAGTTTATTAATGGTAGTAGAAGGAAAGAGAGGATAGCATAAGCACCAAAAACCCCGTAAATGAGAATATGAAGGGTCCCTTAGGTATAAAATTTTGAGTGGGGATTGGTACGCTACTTGTTTGTTAGGAAATTTGTTTAACATATAGGGTGTCATTTGTAACGCATGATGCCAAAAGGGTGGTGGTAGAGAGGCATGAGCAAGTAAGGTTCTAATAATATTGTTAATGGTTCGAATTTTTCTTTCTGCTTTTATATTTTGAGATGATGTATGTGGACACGAAAGACGAAACGACAAACCATTAATTTTGCAAAAATCCCAAAAAGGCTCATTATCAAATTCTCTACCATTATCACACTGAATATTTTTAATGTCCCGTTCAAATTGAGTGCGGATGTATGCTCTAAATGATAGAAATGTGGAAAAAACTTGTGACTTTTTAGACAAATAAAGCGTCCACGAAAAAATAGAGTAATCATCCAACAACAGAAGATAATATCGGTGGCCCGAAGAGCTCAACATGGGAGATGTCCAAATATCACTATGAATAATATCAAATAGCATAACAATACGAGAATTCGAAGCAACAAAAGGTAACTTAACATGTTTTCCAAGAGAACAAGAGCGACAAACATAAGAACTATGAGGTCTAGTACACTCAATAAATTTATTTTGTTCAAGGGAAGCAAAAACATGTGCTCCCGGATGACCCAAATGTTCATGCCATAAAGAAGGAGCTAAAGCTGCAAAAGTGGATGGTAATTTGGCTTGATGTGTGGTTGTGGTGATTGGATAAATCTCGCCTCGACTATCATATCTCATTAGACGCATCCCCGTCTGAAAATCCTTCACAGAAAACCCAAAAGGATCAAATTCAACAGAAACTCAATTATCAATGGTAAATTTTCTAACTGAAATCAAGTTTTTAATTAATTTAGGTGCATGAAGGACATTTTTTCAAAATTAACGGTGGGTTCGGGGGAGACAAGTTTGTATTTCCATAACCACGAATTGGAATTGAATGACCATTTTTTATAATTCTACCACGATTATTGCTCAAATTAAAATAGGACGAGAGATTACCTTGTGAGGACGCCATATGAGATGTTGCACCGGTGTCCATGTACCAATTTATGTCGGGCGGAGTAAGCCCAAGAGTGTGCATCGCGGCCTCGATATCTGTTGGGGTCGCCACTACCGAATGGGCCTGCTGCCACTGGCTCGGTAGTGGCCCAAGAATTCCTGGGTTGCTGGATGTGACCTAGGCCCTGCCCAGTTACTGTCGGCTGGATAGGAGTAGGGCGGCACGGCCCAAGGCCACTGCTAGGCCCATGGTGCAGGCCTACGGCCCCAGAGTGCCTCGGCTGCCACTGGGCTGGCGGTTGCTGTTGGGTGCCACCTCCTCTGCGGCGGTTGCCGTCGCCTTTACCTCCACCGCGGTCGCCGCCGCAGTTTTTGCTCCCATTACCGTCGTTTCGACCCTTTTGGCCACGATTTGGCGGTAAATTTTCAAATTGTGACGAACCCTCATCGGACGGAGCGGCAACCAAGGCGAATTTGACACAATGGTTGTCTTCTTGGCAAAACCTGCATCTTCGAGAATGAGCATAGAGCGGGCTTGGTAAAAAGGTAGAAGATGATTGCTTTGGCGGATGAGCGTACCCACTCCACTATACGCGTCTGTGAGGCCGACCACTAGTTGTAAAACAAGCTGATTATTAGTGACCGGCGCGCCGATGTTCTTGAGTTGGTCCGACAACACCTTGAGCCGTTGACAATATGTGGAAGCATTGGGAAAGTCCGCCATTTCAGTGGTGGAGAATTCATGTTCAAGAGTAACGGCTCGGGAATTTTGGTTGTCTTGGAATATGTCGCGTAAGCGATCCCAAGCCTCCATCGTCGTGGAGTCGGGCTCAATAATTGTATGCAGCAAATCGCTAGAAATAGTGGCATAAATCCACTGAAGAACTGTCGCATCAAGGGTTAAGCATAATTCTCTTTCTTCATCGATTTTCGGCACTTCTCCTTACCTTGTTCCGGTGGAATTATATGATGAATGACCCGGTGAGAGCGGCAGTGAATATTGGAGAGCTCCGCCCACGTTGCATAATGGACGTTTTCCATCTCAAGAGTGATGAAAACATGAGATTTGATGTTGGAAACTGTGAGGGCTAGATTAAAAGAAAATTTTGAGTCAGACATGGCTGACGGGGAGAAGGGTGGTCGGCGGCAAAAAGAAGAAGGGGGGGGGGGCAGACACAAGGAAGCAGGGTTAGGGTTTCAGGAACTTTTCCTAGACTACTGATACCATGTAAGGAATATTCTTCCTTGATTATTTCATTAATGATTTACACTATATATAGTGGTACAAAAATATTTACATTGCTACAAACTAGGTAACTAATCAATTCTAATTACAAGAGAAATTTAATTCTACCTAATATAGAAGATGTACAATTATAAATGAAATATAATTCTATTAGTAACATTTTAATGTATTCAATGAAGTGTATGCATTTCTTCTTTCATTGTGTAAAGTTTGATCCCAAGCAACTTACTGTATAATTTGCAGTGTATTGAATGAAGTGTATGGCATCATCTAATCTCTACCAACTCAAAAAAGCTTCTGTTGATATTTAGACCAATGATACAATGGGGAAAGAAAATGGTGTCGACAAAAGAAATCACATCAACAAAGGTAAAAATAGATGTAACTGTGCAAAATCCGTCTCTTTTAATTATATGAAAAGATTCGAGTATGAGAATATGTAGCTTTGGCAGGTATAAAGTTCCCCCAATAAAATAAAAACACCCTTCAACAGTGTGGGGGATTTCCAGGTTCTAACCCGTTCTAAAGTTTCAAATTATTCAAAAAGAAAAAAGAGGGAAAACGTAAAACGTCTTTCCAAAAGAATCCTCACATTGCACTGCAAAAAGATTTTCATCAACATATGTTCCTAAAGGATGCTATATATATGGTCTGAATTTAAGCACCACCAGAGCTGTATTTCTTTCTGAAAACGATCATCTGAAGCTTATCATAACCGGCCAAAATCCAGCAACGGCAGGAAGGATGTTAGCACCAGAACCTTTGAAAAGAGATTTCGGACCGTCATTCTTAAGAATTTGGGAGAATACGAGTGAGCTTTGTTGGGGTGTGCAAACAAAGTCCCACATCGAAAGTGGAAAGGAAAAAGAACCTACATATAAGGTGTAGGATTCTCTTAATGGTGTGAGGCATTTTGGGGAACACCGTGCGGACTTGGCCCAAAGCGGACAATATCACACCATATAAGAGTGTGTTGGGCTATTTTAGCCCAACAACTGGTATCAGAGCCCATGGTTCACGGGATAAGTATGAAGATGGCGGAGGGTGGTGTGGGGCCCGACTTAGTACCTTTGCCCGTCTATGTTACCCGTAGATTGAAGACACTTACACAACAAAGTAGCAACCGACTTTGGTGGCCATTAATACTCGAAGAATGATGTGGCTGGCACACAATTAATCTCCAAATTAGCCCATAACTGGTGATGGGTTGTGGAACTTAGTTCGATGGGGAGATTGTTGGGGTGTGCGAACAAAGTTCCACATCGGAAGTGGAAAGGAAAAAGAACTTACATATAAGGTTTAGGATTCTCTTAATGGTGTAAGGCCTTTGGGGGGAAACCGTGCGAGCTTGGCCCACCCACTAAGAAGTTATTTGTATGAGGGATTTCAATGGACATATCGGGTCACTTCCGAGGGGTTATGATGACGTGCATGGAGGCTTTGGCCTCGGGGACAGGAACGGGGTATGCGTCTCACTCTTGGATTTCTCTAAAGCTTTTGGGTTAGTGATAGCCAATTCGAAGTACATGAAGAAGGAAGAGCACATGGTGACTTAGCTCGGTGGCTAAGATCCATATAGACTTTTTGCTCCTTAGGAAGGTTGACAACGGTCTTTGTAAAGACTGCAAGGTTATACCGTGGGAGTATCTTACAACCCGACATAAGTTTTTAGTGATGGATTTGGAGATCAAGATGGAGAAAAAGAGGAGGGTGGCGGATAAAAAAAGGCTAAGAATTAAATGGGGGAGAAGTTGATGGCCAAGGGGGCTTGGGGGAGTAGTGGGGATGCGATCGGTATGTGGGACAGGACGACCAGTTGCATTCGGAAGGTAGTTAGAGAAGTGCTAGGAGTCTCGCGGGGTAGCTGTGGTGGGCATCGAGGGAATTGGTGGTAGAATGATAAAGTTCAAGAGAAGGTGGAAGCAAAGAAAGTGGCGTATGCGAAATTGATAGAAAGCAAAGAGGAGATGGAGAAGTGGATGAATATGGGTATAAGATGATGAGGAAGGAGGCAAAGCTAGCGGTTACGACGGCTTTTGAACGCTTGTATGTGGAATTAAAGGAAAAAGGCGGGGATAAGAAGTTGTACAGACTAGCCAAGGCGAGGGAGAGGAGGGTCTGTGACTTGAATCAAGTGAGGTACATCAAGGACGAGGACGACAAAGTACTGGTGAGGACGCACGTATTAGACGGAGGTGGCAGTCTTACTTTCATAAACTCTTGAATGAAAAAACAGATAAAGACATTGTGTTGGGAAATTTGGAGCAATCAGGAAGGTACCGGGATTTTGGATATTGTAGAAGCATTAAGGTGGAGGAGGTTAAGGGTGTTGTTCACAGGATGCGTAGGGGACGAGCGATCGGGCCTGATGAGATCCAGTTGAATTTTAGAAGAGCGCAGGCAGGACAGGTTTGGAGTGGTTTACTGAGTTGTTTAATGTCATTTTTAAGACTGCGAGAATGTCCGAAGAATGGAGGTGGAGTATAATGATTCTTTTGTACAAAAACAAAGGTGACATCCAGAGTTGCAACAACTATATAGGGGTATCAAGTTGCTAAGCCACACTATGAGAGTTTGGGAAATAGTTGTGGAGATGAGGGTGAGAAGAGGCGTGTCTATTTCAAATCCAAAGGGAGGTGTCATGGTGTATGTTATTCGCAGACGACATAGTCTTGATTGATGAGACTCGCGGCGGAGTGAATGCTAAGTTGGAGGTTTGAAGACAAACGCTGGAGTCTAAAGGGTTCAGGCTAAGTAGGACCAAGACAGAATACTTGGAGTGCAAGTTCAGTAATGGGAGCGACATTGAGACAGGCGTGGAGGTGAGACTTGGTACTCAGGTCATTCCAAAGAAAGGAAGTTTCAAGTACATCGGGTCTATTATCTAAGGGAATGGTGAGATTGATGACGATGTCACACATCGTATTGGGGAAGGATGGATAAAATGGAGGCTCGCATCTAGAGTCTTGTGCGATAAAAAAGTGCCACCAAAACATTAAGGCAAGTTCTATATAGTGGTGGGTAGACAGACTATGTTGTATAGGGCGGAGTGTTGGCCAGTCAAGACTTCGCACATACAAATATGAAAGTTGCGGAGATCGGGATGCTGAGATGGATGTCTGGTCATACAAGGAGAGATAGGATTAGAAATGATGATATCTGGGACAGAGTGGGAGTGGCCTCGGTGGAGGATAAGATGCGGGAAGCGAGATTGAAATGGTTCGGGCATGTGCAGAGGAGATACACAAATGCCCCATGTTGGCTATGGACGGGTTCATGAGGGGTAGAGGTAGGCTGAAGAAGTATTAGGGAGAGGTGATTATACGGGATATAGGGCAGGTGCAATTTACTGAGGACATAACCTTAGATAGGAGGTTGTGGAGGACACAGATTAGGGTAGTAGGTAGTTGAGCGTAGTTATACTTACGCTTACAAACTAGTAGTTGTAGTGCTATTATTGTAAGCCTGCTTAGCATATCATACTAGTAGGCGCAGTATTGCTTTATAGTCCAGTGTCGTTTGATTTCTGTTGCTATGTACTTTGTTTATCTTATTTACCTGCTATAGTTGTTGCTTCTTGTTTTTTTCCAGAATGGGCTATCATGGCTTATTCGCTTTTGTTACCATCATTTTCATATTGCTTTAAACTTCTTGTCCACGTATGACTGCTTATCTTTCTTTGCTTGTGCTTATGCTTTGTCTTGAGTCGAGGGTCTTTCGGAAACAACCACTCTACCTACCAAGGTAGAGGTAAGGTCTACATACACTCTACCCTCCCAGACCCCACGTTGTGGGATTTCACTGGGTATGTTGTTGTTGTGGTGGTGGTTCTCTGATCACTCAAGGAATATTTGAAGCATCAAGTCGCTTCTGAGGCTGCTTGCTTATTCACGATCCTGATGTAGTAGTACAGGCTTTTTATCTTTTTGTAGTTATTGATTTTCTTATTTTAGCTAGTTCATACTTTGAACATGATGTATGTTTCATTGGATTTTGAGACTATTTATAAAATCAGCTATTAGGCAGCATGCCTATTAGCCTTAAATTGGAAAAAAATGACAGCTTCAGCAGTATCTCTTGGCTTTAATAAATGAATCAGGAAACGGTTATCGATCAGATGAATATGTTCTTCTTGATGCACAATACCAACAGATATCACTAAAAGCAAATTCAGTCTGGTTCTTAACTTAAGAAGGCACACAACACGAGATTCATATTCTAAATGATTTCTGGTGAATAGAAGTTTCGACAAAAGTACTCCAGAGTAAAGCCAACCACGACTTCCATAACAAAGCTGATGCAGTTAATTTTAGAGAAAAGTACTAGGAGAACTTAAAAAGAAGTGATTAATAAGTTTTCTGCATGTTGAGCTGTAAAACATTTTTATAAGATTTTACAACAGAAAGGAGCGATGACATACAGGTTCCCAGAAAAACTTGGAGATTCCGATGCTTACTCCTTAATAGTTAATGATACCTAGCTGCATCGATCTGATCTCTTCCCCGAGGTCTATCAAAACTGAGAGGTGCAGAATTGAAAGAAATACTGGGCTTCGTACTGTCTATTTCGTGCTCCTTATGCTTCAGTTGCAATGCCATATGCTCATTCTCCAACATTAATTTCTCGTTCTCCAGCCTTTCTATTTCAAGCTCCCTGTCTTTCTTGCTGCAAAACCTTTTCCACTTAAACTGACGTTTCTCCAACTCAAAAGCTTCAGCTTGGATTCCAATCTTTTCCTCTTCTAGTTGTAGCATCCGTTTCTTAATCCACATTTTCTGTTCCCACTTGGACTTTGTCGGGTCTTGAAAAAATTCATTAATTTCAGCCAAAAGATTATCATGCCCACTAGTTTGTGTGCCATGTTCTTCAACTCGTCTCATTCTCTCATCGTCGTGGTTATATTCTTCATCATCCGAATCATTTTCGTCATTTTCTTCGGCTTCGTCTCCTTGGGACCCATGCTGATCTTTTGCACACTGAGCCGCCGCAACAGGTGAAGAGTGAACTGGAAATTCAATATCGTTGCAATCAGGTATCTTTTGTCCATTATGGTAAGCACACATCTCTCTATAAAACAAATGTTTCGAGTTAAGTATCTTTTTCACCGTGTCCTTGGCCTTAGCAGAAAGCTGCGGCATGGAGTCCATTAGAGCCGGATTTTCCACCACAGCACAAGAAGTACCTCTCCCGAGAATATCATTCAATTTCTTGTACCTCTTGTTCAAATCGTTAAACTTATCCTCGCACTGCTGAGGAGAAACATGACAACCTTTACTCATCATTACTCGCGAGACGGTCTTCCATTTACCCTTTTTCTGAATGCACCCGGATTTTCTCTTCAACCCCTCTTCAGGACCCTCCAAACTACCGTCATCTCCAACACATGCAACTACTTGTATAAGAAGCTTAACAACATTACTGGTCCATTTCATTCTCTGCCACGGAGATCCCTTTTTAACCTGGGCCCCACCACTGTTATCACCATTTCCATCTTCCGTAAAGCTAGGTTCATCATCCTCGTTGCTCGTATTGCTATTAGGATTGTTACTAACATTACTTGGCCCAACAGCTTTATCCTTCCCAAATGCCCTACAGCCCTTGACATCGATAATACCAATCGGTTTATCATGAACAAGCCCCAATTTTGCACTCATCGACGATTGAACATTATTGTGATTAATCTGATGACCATGAACAGCATTATTACTATTTGATTGTGGCTGTTGCAACTTATTCATCCCCAAAAATCCACCATTATACCCTGATAAAAAACCACCACCCATACCAGAACTATTCATTTTCCAAAAGCAGAACTGAAAAACCCCAAACTTCACAACCAAAAATCAACCCTTTAATCCTTTTCTTTGTCCTAAAATCACATTCTTGAAACTCCCAATATACTGAACTTCAACAATTTGAAGTTCTCCGAACTGAAAAACCCAACTTCACAACAAAAAATCAGCCCTTTAATCCTTTTCTCTGTCCTAAAAACACATTCTTGGAACTCCCAAAGTACTAAACTTTGAAAAAACCCAACTTAACAAACACTAGCGAGTGACTCACCAACTCGGAAAACAAAAAATCAGCCTTTAAATCCTTTTCTGTCCTTAAAACACATTCTTGAAACTCCCAAAATATTAAACTTCAACAATTTGAAGTTCTCAGGACTGAAAAATCCTAACTTCACAACCAAAAATCAGCCCTTCAATACTTTTTTCCTGTCCTAAAAAATCTTTCTTCAAACTCCCAAAATACTAAACTAAAAAACCAAACTTCACAACCAAAAATCAGCCCTTACAACTTTTTTTCTGTCCTAAAAATACATTCTTGAAACTCCCAAAATACTAAACTAAAAAACCCAACTTCACAACCAAAATCAGCCCTTTAATCCCTTTTTCTGTCCTAAAAAAACATTCTTGAAACTCCCAAAATACTTGACTAAAAAACTCAACTTCACAACCAAAAATCAACCTTATAATCCTTTTTTGTCCTTAAAAATACATCCTTGAAACTCCCAAAATATTAAACTAAAAAACATATATCTCCATAATTCATGATAATCCAACATACCAACTACTAAACTCAATCTAACAACCCTCAATCATAAAACACCATAGAAATTGAATCTTGAAACCATAAGATAATACCCATATGAAAAATTGAGCACCAACTTAGCTCAATAACAGTATATTACAAAGAACCCATCTTGGGGTTTACATAAATCTTGCCAAAATCAAATCTTTAACATACCCAACAAGCTAAAACAGGAAGTGTGGCAATAAATTGATACTTAAAGAAAGATACAATTTCTACCTCTTTGATCTGACTATGGATTCTTCAGAGAAGGGGGGGGGGGGGTCTTTCATAAAGGGTAATTAGTTTAATAAAGAAAATTTATTAAGTACTGTTTTTGGGAGCTAAATTAGCAAATCAAACACTGAAAAGTGGCTATGCCAATTCTGTAGGCTCGTTTGGCAGAAAGCATAATGAATAATTAATCTCGAAATTAAATTTGAGATGATTATTTTATGTTTTATTGAAATAAAATTATAATATAACTAATTTTGAGATTAATTATTTTAAAATTATAATATTATTTTATTCTATTTTTCGAATAATTTATTCCATAATTAATTATCCTAGCATAACTTGTTTCCAACTAAAAGATCCTTAAGTTTTCATTTTTGTTACTACTTTTTTTTATTTAATTATTCTAATCCCCCTTTAGTTTTTGGTAAATGGTAATTATGGGACCTTCCAATTTCTCATTTTTTTTCTTCATAAATTGATTATTACACTTTGCTCCATTAGTTTCTTTTGGAGGTTTTGTAATATTATTTCAATACTCTCGTGGTCGGTCTTTTCCCGGATCTCACGCATAGAAAGCTTAGTGCACCGGCGGAGCTGTCTTTTTTTTAAATGATAAAAAAAATTCTTTATTTTATTATGATACTTAGATTCTTAAGCTCTCTTGCAATTAAGTCAACATTGGTGTTGTTGCATGTGACTTAACTTGAGTTTTACAAAATATAAAGTTATACCTGAAATTTAGATATCTTATTTTCAAATATTTCTATTTTAAGCATGTAATAATCTACTATGAGTGCATAAATGTTTGAGTTGCCTTTGAAAAACAAAAAAGTTACTAACTTTTTCTTGAAGAAAACTAAGTTTTTCAAATGTTTCAAAAATTGAGATACATACAATATTTTTTTCAAAAGAAGCTCAAGTAGGTCTTTTAAAAAAACTCAAAAAGATTTTTACAAAGTCTATAATAAATATTACGTCTATAAATAAAGTGAGAAAAGCTTGCACTCTTCTTTTTTTGGTTTCCCACATGGTGTTGACCCGCATTGGGTCTGACTAAATCCGGAACAAAGGCGACTTCGTACCCAATAATCAACATCGCTCAAGTCTGAAACCTCTGGTTAAGGATGAAAGAGTACTTAGCACTCCATCATGAGTCCATAACCCTTGTTGGTACAAACTTTCGCACCTTGTTAACATGTTTAAATGAAAATTTCTAACAAGTTCAGCATGTCCTCTATATATTCAGTCATTTACTTACTTTTCATATATGATCCTTGCAACTTGGTGCATCCATCTAGTTCAAAAGGGGCTTCCTCTGATTGGCTATGTATCCAATGAAATCTTGTTAACTGGGGTTCAAGGAAGTTTAGAGAACATTGCAGGTTGAAGAAATCTTGTTTATTATTGTTGTTGGGTTTCCCACCCGATGTCCGGTGCCCGCGTCCGCATCAGGGGGCGACTAAATCTGAATTCGCACCGCAATAGAACATTGCTTGTCCATCCCATAATTAGCAAATCACCCTGAGTTTACTTGTCCTTGAATTGGGAACACATGTTTGTTGGTCCAGTTTCAAGTCTTCATATGTGCTGGATTCATTGTTATTAGGTTTGTTATGTTCCGTTCTGATGCACATGACATTCCTGCAGATATTTATACAACAACTACGCCTCAGTCCCAAAAACAAGTTAGGATCAACTATATGAATTCCACTTTTTCGTTTAAACTCATTTCATATCATCGTTATATATTACATGTCTAAATGGTATCTGCAAATCTACATTACATGTAAAACATCATGGACACAAATCACAAATGTGCTTTGGCAGTTGTAAATTATGCTTCTTGATCTAGCTCCAGTGCCTTGTGTAACATTTTTCAGTCAGTTCTCATCCAAAAATGACCAACATAATTTTCTTTGCATAAACTCAGTTCTTCCAAAGACATCATCGTCTCCGTAGTTAATCTTGTTTGCTGACAATGAATGTTATTTCTATAAGCCTTTTGTCAATAAGTTAAAGGTGAAACATCTGTATTTACAAAATCTTAAAGGTAACAGATCACTCTGCACATTTTATGGTAATACACCTACCAAGGTCCTCAAGGATGACATCTCTTTTGAAAACGGTTGAGAGTTTCTTCAGCAAGGCTTATATTCACAAATTTCCAGCAGCAGCAAAATTATGGCTAACTACATTTAAGGATGTAAGAAAACTCAAAACTCATTATAGAGTGAACAGATAATTGGAAATTTGAAAGACAATCAGCTGCTAACACGAAGTACATGTAATCAGAAGGATCCATGATAAACATCATTCTTCTCATACATTGACGTTCATCGAAAACTCACCTCCCACCTTTAAAGGAGGGGTACACTAGCTTAAGAAGCCAAAGTAAAGTTAAATTACTAAATCATGCTGAAATGCCTCTGGATTCCGCTTCAAGGTACTTGCACATCCGTTCCATAACTTCTCTTCCCTTAGCACTGTTTGCCTGAAACTTGTCCACACACTTCTGCTCTATTTTCTCTGCCATTGAAGCCAAAGCCAACAAGGGCTTAATCCTGATACTTGTTTCCTGCTTGCAAACAGTCCATAAATTCGGATTATCTGGATGAGGATCATATCTGATTTTCTCCTCCACTTCTATGTACTTCTCGAGACTAATGTTACGAGTGGAGAGTTGCATCGACCGAGATTGGGCATCAACAACAGTTGATTCTACACAGTGGCAGATATCTTGACCAATGATTTTACGGATGAACCATGGTCCGGGTGCATGGATAGTTATGGCACGAGTTGTGTAAAGCTTGCCTGAGCCAGAATCGAGCTTGTGATTCAATGTGTCGACTTCAAGGATATGTGATAGAGTGCGCTTGTTCTCGGGATCAGCAAACTTGCGCCAGGATGCTGAAGTGACACGTTCCCATGGGTGCGTATATGTGTGCTCTTGTGAATACGCTCTGACCATCTCGTTACTTTTGATTTTCTACACCTGAACAATAGAAACAGTAAGCAAATCATGTAAACAAATTTCTACTGAAGATCTGAGTTAGCAACAACTGAATCTAAATATTTTTGGGTTCAAAATTTGCAAGGAACACCATTCTACCAACACATTCGCATAAAAAGCACCCGAATAATTCATGCCTCAAATCATCTTAGAACCAAGTATCTGTCATATAACGAAACACCGTTCTACCAACACATTCGCATAAAAAGCACCCGAATAAGTCATGCCTCAAATCATCTTGGAACCAAGTATCTGTCATATAACGAAACACCATTCTACCAACACATTCGCATAAAAAGCACCCGAATAAGGCATGCCTCAAATCATCTTAGAACCAAGTATCTGTCATATAACTTGCCCCAAAGCAATATTATTAGCATAAGTTTCTCCAACACTACTGTTTTACGATTTTAGGAAAAGATGATGCTGATATATTAAACCTAGTTGACAGGAACTTATTGGCAGCAGGTTCACAGGTTGAAACTTGAAAGGCACAGCTTTTTGGCTGCAACATCACTTAACCTTTATTTCATGGTGTTTAACACTAAACATGCATTAACTTGCTAAGTATCCTATATATTACAGAGAAAGAGAACTTATGGAGTCCCCAATTTACCAACTTGAGTATGTGTAATCTAATCCATTTGCATGCACAAACATCAGCTCCCGTCCCAAAAAAAAAGACTTGGCGAAAAGAATACAGGAGTAATTCAGCAATCCAGCTTCTTAGGCATATACTGTTACACTATGTTGCTCGGACTCTTCAAAAATATCGTTGGGTGTGTTGGATCCTTAAAGCTATGCAATTTTGGAGAATCCAACACGGGTGCGACAACATTTTTTGAGAATATGAACAATATAGTTTTTATACAACATTAAATCACCTCAACTGAAATTTGAAACTAGTAATTCTCCTGAAAGTTAAGTTCTCTAACCCACTCCCCCTCACTTTTTTCTACTCACTCACACAACAATGGATATCCACTTATTCGTCTTTTAAGAACAACCCAAAAATATCTCCATTGTAAAGGTAATGAGCCTTTCGTGCCATTAGAGAAATCGCGGAGGATCAAAGAATTAGGTACATAAGCCCCTTTATATGTTACCATCACTCAAAGCCTTGCAGTAACATCCTATGCTAGAAACATAAAAAAACATAATGCTTTGAATGAAACTCAATCACTTTTCAGGTGAGTATCAAACTCGGTGACCCCACTTTCAGGCTTCTAGTAAGAAATACTTCTCAATAATGACAACTTATGTCTTAAACAATCCCACAAGTACACATTTCAATGTATATAAACTAACCTGGTTTATTCAACTTGATAATTAGTGACAAAAAGAATGTGTGCGTGTGTGTGTGTGTGTGAGAGTGTGAGAGTGTGAGAGAGAGACAGAGCACCTATAAAAAGGACAGCCCGGTGCACTAAGCTCCTGCTATGCGCAGGATCCGGAAAGGGCCGGACCACAAGGGTCCATAGAGCACCTATAGAAACCAAAAAGGTTCTCAAGAATATTCATACCCCATATCAAGACACTCAAAGAAACTTGATAGGTGTTTGGACATAGATTTAGTTGAAACTTGAAAACAAAAAGAGTTTTTTAGTTAAAAAAGAGCAGTCCGGTGCACTAAGCTCCCGCTATGCGCGGGGAAGGGCTGGACCACAAGAGTCTATTGTACGCTGTCTTACCTTGCATTTCTGCAAGAGGTTGTTTTCACGGCTTGAACCCGTGACCTCCAGATCACATGGAGGCAACTTTACACATTACTCCAAGGCTCCCCTTCAAAGATTTTTTAGTTCGAGTTGAAAAATGATATTTGAAAGTTGATGTTGTGTTTGGACATGCATTTCACTTGCAAGAGGTTGAAGTTTTGAGGGTGGGAAAAAAATTCTTTGAAAAACTCATCATCAAAAGTAACCAAAAAATTGTTCCAATATATAACCAAACAACAACAACTCCTACACTTCATTACAACAGCTCAAGCAACTATTTGATGTAAACATAAGATCAATCAGGCTATGGAGTGAACAATTTGATTCCACAAATTAATCTTAGTGGCAAAGACAAACTCCAAAGAAACAATATAGCTATCTTCACATCCTATAAGCAAAAATAATCATTTGACATAAGCATTCCAGCAAGAATACAAATCAAAGATCAAATTCAACCAAGAAACTCAAAGTGTCTTAGAAAATCTCTCACCCGTAACAAAAGGGTCAAGAAACCAAATCCAAGACAATCTTTTTTTAATAACCGAGGAATCCCCGAGGGATAGTGCCACACAGTTCAAAACTCGGTGGATAATGGGGCCCCCTCAGCCCTTCTCCACTTAAATACCACACTTTATCTGCGCCCGGACATGCGCCTAATCCACACATCACAATCGGGCTGGCTACTTCACCTAAATCTAATGATACCAGCCGCTAAGACAAATAATAAGCAAATTCAATCATTTCATATCAAAATCTACAATCGAGCAACAACACAAATCAAATATCAAAAATTTGAACTGAAACTCAAAAGGATCCTAAAATTTCTTCACACCCATATCAGAACACTCAACAAAAACACAATCAAGGATAACTAATGATACCAGCCGCTAAGACAAATAATAAGCAAATTCAATCATTTGGTGTCAAAATCTCCAATCGAGCAGGAACACAAATCAAATGTCAAAACTTTGAACTGAAACTCAAATGGGTCCTAAAAAATTTCACACCCATATCAGAACACTCAACAAAAACACAAACCAAATTCAATCATTTGAATCAAAATATAAATCGAGCAAGAACACAAAACAAATATCAAATATTTTGAACTGAAACTCAAAAGGGTCTTAAAAAATTATCATAACCACATCAAAACACTCAATGAACGCACAAAAGCAGGCCAATTTATATAAAGAATTTCAAATACACCAGCTCAAGCAGCAACTTTATCTTATGCTTCCACAAATCTGATAATACCAGCCACTAAGACAAATAATAAGCAAAATCATTTATTTGATATCAACATCTACAGCCGAGCAAGAACACAATTCAACAACAACAACAACATACCCAGTGTAATTCCACAAGTGGGGTCTGGGGAGGGTAGTGTGTACCCAGACATTACCCCTACCTTGGGAGGAGTTAGATAGAGAGAATGTTTCCAATAGACCCTCAGCTCAAGGAAAGCAAGAACACAAATCACATGTCACAACTTTGAAACTGAAACTCAAAAGGGTCTTCAAAAATTCTAACACCCACATCAAACCACTCAACAAAAACACAAAACCAGGCTAATTTATATTTTATATATATATAAATCAAATACACCAAACAGTTATCTTTGTACATTAGCTTATTTTTTTAGATCTCTATTATGACTCGATTGTTTCTTTACTTCATTTATCTTATTATATTATTATCGTATGTTGTTCTTATTGTTGGGTTGGACAAATCAATATCAGTGGCAGACCATCAAATCACAATTACAACAAATCAATCAAACAACCAATTTAACGACACCTCAATTTAGGATCAACACTATCAATTCTTTTTGTTTTATTTCATTTAATTACATTTTATTTTAGTACTAATTATGGTAAATCAAGAAAAGGGTGTAACAGATTTTGAAGTAATAATCAGAGATCAAAATCTGACCTTTTTCTAAGAGACTCGACCGCCCACAGAAGAGAAAACCACTGCTGCCCTACAACTGTGTTGTGACTTTCCATTATGTGTGAGACTTTCTTGTGCTATTTATAGAAACTATTATGTACAACCGATAACAGCTATTAAATGATGTTATGCTTTCATTGTTTGCCACGTGGATATGAGCTCTTCCCGATTAGAGAAATATTTGGTAGAAGTTGAAAAAGTAAATTGAAATTAAAAACTGTGGTTGGACATTAATTTTGGGGGAAAGGTTCATATATACCCCTTTACTTAGCGAAAAGGATTGAGTTCAATTATATACTTGCCGTTATACTTTTGAGCTAAATATACTCCTAACATGACTAATAGAAGTTCTGAGATTAAATTATATCTAATATTGTCTGACGACACACTTTTAACCCACACTTAACCCGACAACAATTGATCCAGTTAAATTAGACAGTGACAAAGGAAAGAAAGCTGCGGCGTCTATGAAGGAAGGGGCTTTAAACATTTGATTAAAAGGAGGAAGAGGTTCACAGGAGGGTAAAGAGTAAAACAACAATCACATACACAACGAAATACAAATTAGAGTTTGGGAGGATAGAGTGTACGCAGACCTTATCTCTCACTTGGTAAGTAGAGCGGCTGTTTCCGAAAGACTCTCGGCTCAAAACAAATCATAAACACAAGCAAAACAAAAGAAACGGTCAGATCCGAATAAAAAATTTAAAGTAATATGAAAATATGGTAAAAAAAAGTGAGTAAGTCGTGATAGAATATTTTGGAAAGGAAGCAATAACAGGAGGGTAAAGAGTCTGGGTGGAAAAATAAAATAAAAACAAAAAAAGATCATTGGTGTGAATCAGATTGTATAGAGACTAATTGGTGTTTAATAGTAAATTGTTAGTCAATCGGGGTAAAAATAGAACGGAAGGGTATATTTAGCCCAAAAATAGAAGGGTAAGAGTATAATTGAACATAATTTTTTCTCCAAGTACAAGAGTATATATAACCTTTTTCCCTTAATTTTTTTCTAAAAGATGTTGAAAAACCATTATTTCACTTGAAATACTTAAATCTGATAGTCTTTTGCTCATTGCATACACTTCTTTGGGCAAATAGTCTATTACACTCTACCAAATACCAATGTTAAATTTTTTATAAAGTTAAAATTAAGATAATATTATACTACATACCAATAATTATTGATTCACAAAAAATATTTTGACTTAAAGTTAAATCAAGTTAAAATAATATAATATTTTTTATGGTTAACAAGAAAGCACGTACCGCTTTAATGGGCGAACAACCCAACCCTTGGAACATACTACAGCCTCAGGTGGCAAAGAGTCGACATCGAGGTGCCAAACCTTCCCGTCGATGTGAGCTCTTGGGGAAGATCAGCATGTTATCCCTAGAGACTAGCCTTGCAAGGTGGTCCTTGACGATTCACATGGATTCATTTTTTGTTACTTTGAGGGATTAGAAAATGGTATGGGGGAGGATTCAACTGAATTAATTCAATACGTATTGCGTAGATATTCTTGATAGAGAACGCTTTTCTCAAAAATAGGCTCTACCAAGCGCGAATTTGAATATAGTCGAGCTTCAATGTATATCAAATACTAGTGGGAAATCAAAAAAATTACTCTCAACGATATCACTAATAGCTCGTTTGGTTAGAGAACACATTATTTCAAACTTAGTTATTTCAAGATTATTATCCCACTCGCAATGTGAGATAAAGATAATAGAGTACTACAATATTAGAACAACTAATTTTAATTTATCTCAACCAAACGTGAAATAAATTCATTTCAAATTTAACTCTGAAATTAATGATCTTTTATCCCTCGTACCATACCAAATGAGCCCTAAGATTATACAATTGTATGGTGTAATTAATCACGATAGCATTTAAGATTATACGGCTCGTTGGTGGAGTCACAAGTTTGCTTTGAAACATGCATAAGGTTTACGAAATTCATTTTTTTCGTATAAACAAATCAGGAAAGTATCGAAATTGTACAAGAGTGAGTAAAACTATAGTTTTATTTTATTTGTTGTCTAGTATATCAACAAGAAATGTAGCAAGTGTTAAGTGTTAGAAAAAGATATTAGAATAGAACAGTTCCAACACAGACCAAGTGGATAAGCATTCATATAACCTAATTATCTATCCATTGAGGAGCAATATATGTTTTTATTATGATAATACTTCTGTCCAAATTTTAAAAAATATATATATAATAATTTAATTTTAAACTTTACATTTTACGCGTAACAAAATAATCTATAACCTCACAAATATCTTTAATAAAGATTCAAACTGCATCATATAAAAACGAAGGAAGTATAATAGATTCAAACTGCATCATACGCATGCATTTTCACTTTAAATTCATGACATATTACTTAGTTACTTGATCTAATACTCTACTAATCATTGCACTTAAAAAGAGTTTCTAAATAATTTCGTGTCGAAGTGGCACAAGTACAAGGCAGCACAAAGTTAAAGTACATAGTAAAACTCAAAAAATAAAACAAAAAAAAACGTTTTCCACTAACTTATTTTAATAATAACTTAAATGACAACAATAACCCTCGTCCATTCATCAAATTTACAGCACAACACCCCCAACTTCGAAAATAGAGCAAAGAAAACCCTCAGATTTTCCATTTTTAGACTTTGAGAATTTTAGCAGCTTTAACAACTGGATTTTCTCTAGCAATAGCATCACGACCAGCTGCTTTGTAATCGTAACTACAGTCATGTCGATCGGAATATCTATGCTCCGAGCAGAATACCTCACCGCACCGGCACCGGAACGACATCAATCCGACTTTCCTCCGGCAACCTATTCCAGAACACCTATTCACTTCTCTCTGACTCTTTACACCAGATTTTCGACTATGTTCCAGCGATAAAGCTGAAGTAGATCTTAATTCTTCTATATCGGAAAGTTTCAGATCTATCGAGCTACCGGAGCTAGATATCGATACGTCTGTACCGGTAAATTTCAGATCTATCGAACTACCGGAGCTAGATCTCGAATTGGTTGTAGCGGAAAACTTCAGATCTATCCTCTCCGACGACCTACCGGAGCTAGATCTCGATTCGTTTGTACCGGAAATTTTCAGATCTATACTATCGGAGCTAAATCTCGATTCATCTATACCGGAATACTTTAGATCTATGCTATCCGGTGAGCTACCGGAGCCAAGTCTCGATAATCTCGATTCCTTTGTACCAGAAAGTTTAAGATCTATCCTATCCGACGAGCTACCAGAAAGCTTGAATCTCGATTCGTATTTACCAGAATGTTTCAGATCTATTCTCTCCGGCGTGATACCGGAGCTAGATCGCGATTCGTCTGTACTGAAAAACTTCAGATCTATCATCTCTGGCAAGTTACCGGAGCTAGATCTCGATTCATTTGAGCTGGAAAGGTTCAGATCTGAGATTTCTGGTGACCTTGTAACGGCAGTGTGTGGCGGCAGTGGCGGCGGCGCAGTTACTGGTAGAGTTTGTGAGCATAAAGGAATGGATTCTGGAACTTTGAGTTCGGTTTCTTCTTTCTCTCTCTGCTGCGCCGCCATGATTGAGAGATTTCTAGAGAGAGAGAGAGAAATGGTAGGAAAATGAAATTGAAATCTAAATTTTGGGGGTATTGGGTTGTGTTTGGATGAGGGTTTTTAGAGAGAGAGATTTGAGATAAAAGGAGAAGTATATTATAAAGAGGGATTAGAGATAAAGTCGGTAAAAGGTCGGCCATATAGTTTATTTATTCATCTATCTTTATTGGAAAACCCTAGATTATTATTCCCTCCATTTCAATTTACTTATCATATTTTTAATTTACACGTTCTTAAAAAATATTAATTAAAAAAAATATTTGATATATTTTATTTTTATTTATATCTAATTTATAAATTTTTTTAATTAATTATATCTTAAATTTTTAAAAAAATAAATAATTTAAAATAATTATTTTTAATAATCACGATAATAATTTGAAACTCGAGGGAGTAGTAGTATATATACATTAATAGTACTCAAATTTGAATATATGTATTTTTAGTTTTACAAGAATTATCTACCTTCTAATCCCTATGTTCTTTTTCTATCTAATATTTGCGTATAGCCCTCTCAGACTCATATTATAAAATTTCACTGAATATATTATTGTTATCGTCTCTGTGTTATTTTTCCTTCTTATGAAATTATAAGTTATTGTGATATAAAATTAAAATTTCACGTGTGAGTAGTTTTATTTCCAACTTTTATGATTTAATTGTAAGATTAGATTACGACACTCATGCAAATCATTTAAAGAAATTTATGGTCTTGTGAGGGAAAAAGTTATTCGAATTTGATGATACATGCATCCGATCAATAAATGCATGTTATTATACATTTTATATAGACTCACTCTTATCACTTTAACCATGGTTAACTAACAATTGTTTTGCACATGGTAAATAAGAACTTAAGAAAAGGAAAATTTTAATACGTCTGTTCACATACTTTGTATACACGGGGAAATTATATACCCAATTAATAAATTAATGACACTTGTCACATTATTTAATTATAAATATTAATACTCAATCATAGTTAATCAAGTATTTTGCACATTGAAATTTTAATTAAGATTATTACAAAAATATATTAATCAAAAACTCTTTTTTTAATTAAAAAAATCACAAGTTCTAAATAACAATATCAGTAGAGACGTTCAATAACACTAATTATATGGTTATCCCATGCATTTTTCCTAGCTTGTATATCATTTGACTATCTAAACACAAGTATGCAGACTCTTTAGAAGCTACAAGAATACAAGATTCTAAAACTATTAGGTACAACCAAAAAAATATGAAGAAAAGTGAGATAACGACAAAATTTCACATGCTTATTCCATATATAGAAGAAAGAGGGAGAAACATTTCACAGTACAGATGAAAACAGACTTATGTTATTGGTTGCTTTAGGTGCTTCAACTCCGGTATAGGTAGAAGGAGTTGGTACGGAAAAACCTTCTAAGAGCAAAGCAAGCTCTAGTGGTGGATTATCTTCGTCCATCTTTTTCTCTCCCGTAGCCAACCCCTATATGCTTTAGACTCAAATTTTCCTCTTCTTTCTTTGTGGCTTCTTCATAACAAAGAGTTCCAATGCGTGGAATCAAAAAAAGACTATCTTTCTTTCGGGGTCATAGGTCAAAAGCTATTCCCACAGTCCCTTAGTCCCGTACTGACTGTTGGTCTCTCTCATATTCGTAGAAGAGACAACATAGTAGCTGTGACGTGCGAGAAAAAATCTCATTTCTTTGTTGGAAAAAATCCAACAACCTTCCGTATTTCGAGGAAATTGATTCCTTAGAGTTTATTTTTTTCCAATGGTAAAATATATATACAAAGGTACAAGATTAGTCTTAAGAAAGACTTATCTAATTAGCCTAAAATATAAGATACTAATTTACAATTACCCTAACTAATATGATTACAATCCTAAATTAAAGATATTACAATCTTTATCATATACATGATTAATGGTGATTAGATATAATTATGGGATTGCCCCATAATTATTCTAACAGTCACCCAGAGTCTTAGCGGGAGGTTCTTATATGCTGAGACTATCCCTGAAATCATCAAAAAGTACGCGCGGAAGACCTTTCGTGAAGATGTCGGCAATCTGATAACGGGATGGTACATGGAGAACACGGACTTGTCCACGTGCAACCTTTTTCCGGACAAATAAGATGTCCATTTCAATATATTTTGTGCGTTGATGTTGAATAGGATTACTGGATAAGTAAAGAACCCCAAGTATTGGCTAAGGTTTTAGGATAGAAGCAAGTACTAGCCGGGGGGGGTTGATGTTGGCTAGGTGAGTATTGGGTTTAGGTTTTTTAGAAGTTGTTTTAGGTTTAGGGTTTATGAGAGAGAAAAAACCTAAGGTTGGTCGAAAATAACAAAAAGAATAGAGGAAAAAATCGGCTAAGGGGAAGGAGATGTAGGGTTTAGGGGAAAAGATCTCTGACTCTTGATACCATGTAGGAAATTGATTCTTTGAGTTTATTTCCTTCCAATGGTAAAATATATATACAAAGGTACAAGACCAGTCTTAAGGAAGACTTATCTAATTAGCCTAAAATATAAGATGCTGATTTACAATCACCCTAACTAATATGATTACAATCCTAAATTAAAGATATTACAATATTCATCATATGCATGATTAATGGTGATTAAATATAATTATGAGATTGCCCCATAACTATTCTAACCGCTTTAACCGACAAAGTAATCAAAAGTTCTCTACAAAAAATTTACTAGCCAACCAAAGAAATCAAGAATCTTTTATGAATGTGTGTAAATATACTAATATCTAAAAATTAAAGGACTAGATTCTCCTGCTCAAATGCCTCAAAATCATAGTATCCCATTATTCTTCGTGAAGAATTTTATTTTTTAAATCAATGGTTCCCGCTATCCCTGTAACTGTATGCACACTGTAAATTGACTTCTGATAAAGATGGTGTTGCTTGACGAGGAGTGTAAACATTGTTCTCAAACAAATTTTCCTAGATACTCATCTAATTCATTTTCGAGATGTCTTTGAAAAATTTCTCGACACTTTGCATTAGATTTTCTAAGATAAGCAAGATTATAACAAGTCTTCATCACACTATTAGTGTAAACAATCTCAGACGATCCTGATTTTTCCTTGCTATAACAACTTTTACTTGGCAATTGTCATTCCTTGAGCTTGATCAGTTATAATAGTTTGCGGGGCACTGCCTCCCATTGACTTTAAAAATGTAGAGAATAATCATTTGAAATATCCTGCCGACCCATCAAATTTCAATAAATGGTGCACAAATCATATGATACTTGTTTGTTCGATATGTGGTATCAAAAGAAACGACATCATCAAAAAATCATAGTCAATTCTAGATCGATTATCTCTCCAGAAAAAGTTAGCTATACGCCCTTCAGAATCAAGTTGAACATCTCGTCTCACTCGCTTGTCTATTATTAAATTCATTAACAATACTTTGAGCATCCCGAGCTTCCACCTTAGATTTCATCAACTGGTGTATAAAATTAAAACAATCTTTCTTTAAATAGCCTAAAACATCAGCCCCTCCAGCTTCTTCTGCCAAGTATGAATAAGTATATTTTCAATAACTAGCTTTTTTATTTTAGTTATTGAACGAGCTGATCTTAACAAATATATCCATCATTAAAGGACTACTTGAAATTTAACGCTTAAAGCTTATCATTGCAGGGCATTTTGATCGAGTGTCTATATGACTGCAACATATCTTACTGGATTTTTTTAGCATTTCTTCTTTTTCTCCATACTTATAACATACGAAACGTTTTTCTCTAAACACTTGAGTACCTTATACTCCTTACTTATTGGATGTTTCGTATAGAATTGTATCTCATTCTCACAGTACATCCTGCTCATGAGTGGTTCATGTCGGTTTTATTGGTGATCGAATTCCTTCAGGTTCAAGCTCAAAGTGGACTCTTCGATGGAAACCTTTGAAAAATGCATATTCACAATATAAGGTATAAGCTTCTTCCTCGTCTTTAACAATTTAATTTTTCATTTTCCCTTCTAATTCAATTATGGAATCTTCTGAAACTTCCTCTCGTATTTTTTTCTGATAATTCTTTGTCACTCTCAGCATTATTTGCATTCTCAAAAGTTGACATTCTGATATTTTAAATAACGAGAAAAATATTTATAACATGTATAACCATAGAAAAAGAGAAAGATACATGCAAAAATAATCGAAATTCCCTCAAGTTCATGTAATAAAATAAAAAATGATTCAATTTTTAATGAAGAACTTGTCAAAAAACAAATAGAAGAAAGAATGTAAATCAAATAAAGCAATAAGTACCTGATAAACAACGATTTCAGAAAGTAAAAGAGAAAGATTTGATGATGCAAAGCTAATACAGGAATGGCAACGGCAACCTTAACCCCTTACGTTATTAACTTAATTTGTTTCTTTTCTAATTTTGTCTTTTTTTTAAACTTTGCTTCCTTTTTTAATCTTTTCTTTATTCTTTATTAAAAATAGGACTCTAGACCTTAGTTTACTATCTTTGGTTAACTTAACTGAGTTGGGTGTACGCACCCCGTGCGTAGTTTTTCCCCTTTGTATACTTTGTATGATAGGTTCATATAAAATAATTATTACGTATCAATTTAGAACTAACGAATAGAAATTGAACCAGATGCATGTATCTGATGTAATTTTTTCATTTCGTGCAAGAATTTTATGATAAAACGGTTAGAGGGTCGTACAACACTAATCTTGAACATGTTTAGGGGTCTGGATAAAAATTCGTGAAATCAACGGTTGCAAATCACGACTCATGAATATAATTCAGTGCAAGTATTCAGAAACCTTTTGGCTATTTTTTTCTTCTTTCTTTTTCATGACCCAAAATATCAAGTCGTGATGGCACTAACTTTCTCAAGTCAGTAGGCCAAGACAACCCATTTAAACCATATTTGATTAAGTAAAAATAATGCGAAAAATAAAATTCAACCCCCAAAACATGATGTCACTAATACAAGAACGAACTAAGAAATACAAGTCTGGGTACACACAAATCTGTCAGAAAATAAAAGGACAGAAAAATAATAAATAAGAGAGAAAAATCTGGTGCCATGGATCTAAACATGTAGCTCACTCGAATCCTTCACAAGCCTTTCTAAACAGCTGGAGAAGTCTCGTGCACCGCTAAAATTAGGAATCAAATATGCACGCAAAAAGAGTGCAGCAAGTGTAGCATGAGTACGAAAAACATGTGTACTCAGCAGCATCGTTGATCAACCCCAAATAAAACAGAGACGAGGGCTGATCATTCGAATACCAGTTTCACACTAAACCATCAGATGTCAGAAATAGTACACAGTTTGACTTATATGATTCAAGCCTAAATCTAAGAAATTCTTTTCAATTGTCACTTATTTCACAAAATCACCTAGTAGTTCATAAGGGCAGACAAGTAATCAAAAATCTATATTTATTCTATCAGCTTATGCCCAAAGCATGACATTCAGTCCATCTATATCATATAAATTTCACAAGTACTCATAGTATGACACAAGTACCCGATACATGTGTTCGTCACCTCACAAATATCGGGACCCCCTTAATATTCCCATTTACCCTCTTAATTAGTTTATTGACCAACCACAACGCTTTAAATAAGGTACAAGATCTCAACATGCCTGATTTAGTAGTCTGACGGTCCTTGCAGTGCCTTGCCATTTTGTAAAGCTTCCGATCGATCAAAATCTATTCAAACATGAAAATGCATCAAAATACGATTCCGTAGACACTCATATTGCTATAATAAATTCAAAACTAAATTTATTCTGAAAAGCTATTTTTCAAGCCTCGGGGGTAAAACAGTAGTTTACCAAGATTTTCAGAATATTATTATCTAAATAATATTTTACACGATTATATGAGTCCAATGACACTCATATTGATATATTTATTTTTCGGACTCGGAACCGTCACCGGAACAGTAAAATGGGGTCCACATGGCGAAACTAAAATTTTATTTCAGAAAATGTTACTCATAATCTCAGGATGCTATATTCCAAATTTTAGCAAAAAATCATCCATGAATCGACCTTCGAATCTAAGAAATACTAAAATTCCAAAAACCCTAATTTCTCATCCTAAAACATGATTAAAAAACGGATAACCAGCGAAAATAATTATGGGGAAACACCAAAATGAAGACTATATACTTACCCCATTCGAAGACGAGAATTTAGCCACTGGAATCACCTCAATCAGAGCTTTAGAACTCAAAATATGGCCAAAATACCAAATGAACTCGGTCTTGTTTTTAATACACTTTCCATACCGATTTTACTCATCGCGTTCACGGGGGACCCTCGAGTTTGCGATGAACAGTGTTTTGAGATGACTTGGTCAACCAGAATCCTTCGTCGCGTTCGCGGGGCCCTCCTCGCGTTCGCGATGAACAAATTTCCGCACAAGAAACCAGTAATTTTTTCTGAAATTAAAATGGGCATAACTCCCTCATACGGTATCGACATTCGACGATTCAAGTTGATACAGATCCGTAATTATGATACGAATATAACGGTTCAATCAAAACACAAATCAAAGGTCGTTTGATCAATAAGGTACCCTTACTTCCCAAAGAAACGACACTTAAACATCAAATACGAGCGCACCATAACCCAAATCTATCCGAAACTCGTTGGAATCTCACCAAAACTTGTGGACAAGTCCAAAATCATCATACGAAACTGCTAGAACTTTCAAAACACCAATACAACATCGTTAAGATATATTTTCCCCCACAAATCTCTTAACTTTCTCAAATTCTAAGTTTATGCAACTTGCATTCTAAAACACACCTGGATGCTTCGGGATCCGAACCAAAGGCTCAACTAAATCATAAAGACGTTCCGGACCTCATGGAATTGACGAAATGCAGTTTCGAATAGGTTTACTAAAAGTCAACTTTTGATCAAACTAGTCTCATTTTTCAACTTAACTTCTAGAATTTCACTTCTTTATCTAAAACTCACCCAAATCACTTTGTACCTGTTCCAACCATCCATCTAAGTCAAAAATTACATTCCGGATCTAACGGAATCATCAGAAATCAATTCCGGACGTATTAACTCACAATCAAACTCTCAATCAAACTTTTCAACTTAGAACTTTCAATTTTTCAAAACTTAGATTTTCTTCCACGTTTTTCATTTGATTGCCTCGGGAATCATGTCACCTATCCCTACAAGTCATAATCATCAATATGAAGCTAACGGAATCAACAGTTTTTCAATCTCATTCTTATTCCTTCCATTGACCATCTTCTCACCATAGATAGGCATATTAAATACCAAAATCGACTTAATTGTGAAAACCAACCAAACGAACTCGAAATGTAGTTCCGTAAATTTTCACAGGAAAAAAAGATTATTACAAATCCAATGAAATCTTTAGATTGTCAATTAGAGCACGTTTTCCCCAAACTATCAATTTCTCTAGATAATTAAATATCGAAATTTCCAAAATGAAATCTTCTCCCATAGTAGATCAAATGCTATCTGTTTGACTTCAAATTTTGCAAGAAAGTCAAATTAATTATTACGGAGCTTGTGGAATAGACAACACGTAAAATGGAGCATTAGTTCTCAAAATGACCGATCGGGTCGTTACATTCTTCTTGTGTTAACCTCTCTTATTTTTCCAAGCTATAATTCCAGATGTTGGCCATTTTTTCTACTCTGGAGTACAAAAAAGAAAATGTTTCATATTGGTCACAAAGGAAATGTGATTCTCTATTTGTTTCAACTTGTTCTCCAGAAAGCTTACTAGAAGAGCAAAATCTGGTAATTTCTAAGTTTCTAACATGTAGTGCATTTGGACAATATTTGCTCGAAGTTGAAAAAAAAGCATTTGAAGTTGAAGTTGAAAAAAGTATTTGGAAGTTGACCAGACTAAACGTTTTCGGAGACCTTAGCCATGCTTTTGGATAATGACTTTTATCACTTCCCTTTCCAACTTGTGTTCGTCTTTTTTTATATATAATCGTGGTGCTCGGGCCAGCTTGCGCGCACCTCGACTAATTCCACGGGATACCTGTCACCTCCACCAGCAATAAGTACTAGATAACTCTATCCACCAAAGCTAGGACAGATGGAAAAAACTCACCTAGTATTTTTGTCTTCCAACTTATGTTCATCTAGGAATAAGGGTAATGCAAGCAACTATGATATTGCGTCCATACATAAAAAAAAGTCTGAATGCAACTTTTCAACACTTCTAAAGAACATCCCTTCTTATATTTCTCTTCTCAAGATTAATCAACTGCAACATTACAAAGAAAAATGTCCGAATGCAACTTTTCAACACTACTGCTGCATTAGTAGATAAAAGGAGCCAATGATAGTTCTTTTATGAAAAATGTGGGGGAGTAGCAAGTTTCAAAAACTAGAAACCACTATGTTGCTCGGACTCACATGTCGAATCCTCCAAAAGTAAAACATTTTTGGAAGATCAGACACAAGTGCGACAATATTTTTTAAGAGTCCGAGCAACAAAATCATGGTGAAATTGCACCTCAGCCTTATTTTTTAAAGCTTTTTGTTTATTGACTGCAAAGTGCCAACAAATTGCTCTGGTAATTGTATCAAACAAACAAGCATCTTATTTGCACAAAATAATTAAGTAATCACTCGGGTTATTGATTACTTCTCATCATGAGATTCTCTCTAAACTTCAAAATGCTATGAACTAGCAAAGTAAGTACTTTAATTTCAACTTTGTTTTTTTGCGCGGATTTCCCTTCAAAGGCACTGGTCTTTAATTTTTGCCTCTCAAATTTGAAATCTTTAATTTTTGCTCTTCGCTCAAAAATACCCCGAGGTTCCAGCCTTCGAGTTCGAATCCCTGCTTAGTCAAAAATAAAATAAAAATTCGCTAAGGTTGTGTCTGGATTTGCAAGGCATACCTAAAGGCAAACTCTGTCTTTAAGGTAGAGTTTGTTATCTTAAGGAAAACTCTACCGGATAAGGCATAGTTTGTAGGCAAACTCTGCCGGATAAGGCATAGTTTGTAGGCAAACTCTGCCGGATAAGGCATAGTTTGTAGGCAAACTCTGCCGGATAAGGCATAGTTTGTAGGCAAACTCTGCCGGGTAAGGCATAGTTTGTAGGCAAACTCTGCCGGGTAAGGCATAGTATCCGGCATTGTTTGCAGGCAAACGCTGCCGGGTAAGGCATAGTTTGCAGGCAGGTAGAGTTTGAAACTCTGCCTTGCGAACTTCAAACTATGCCGTGTGATTGTTTTTTTTTAGTTTTTGCCTGAGCGGGGGCTCGAACTCGGAACCCAGGGATTTTAGGCGAAGGGAAAAATTAAAAATTCTCAATTTGAGGGGCAAATATTAAAGACCACCCCAAAATAAGAACATTTCTGCAAATTTCCCATATTTCAAAGGGCTAGAAATTTTCATCTACATGTATATACTCCATCCAGATTCAGCAATGACATGATCAAAATGCAGTAAGAAAATAAAAGAATTAATAAGAGACAAACCAGCCAATCATCCAAATAATTTCCATCCAAACATATTCATTAACTCGTTCTTTTATCACCAGCACGAGCTTGCTGCCTGAACACTGCAGATTACGAAAGTAACTTATTCAAAAATTGTGTATAGAAGCGAGGAGCTACAGCTTTAACCATCAAATCAGGTACTTGATAAAGTTGAGCGTGAGTCAGCTTGTTCGATGATCCTTTGATAACTATAAGAAACTATCATCAGAAAAAAAAAATACATTGAACAACATTATCACAAAAACAGAAAGCAATTCAATTTTTCACATTTCTCTGTATTGCTTCAAACGAACCATGTGAAGAAAGTGGACTTGATCAAAACAAAGAGAAAGAATAGAAGAGAACCTTATAACATCCAGCTGATGAACTTCCTCCTCTATCTGCAATGATATTAATAGCCCATGACATTCCCTAACGGACAATTGATGAAATCGCAAAATGAGACCCTTTTCACTAATTCCTAACCATTTTTGTCCAATAATTTAAATTATTCAGCTCCAACTGGCTATCAGAATCTCGCCAAAATTTAATAATATGAAGGCTCTCCTCTTCAGTTGATCTCTGCAGGATAATTCGAGACGCATAACCCTTCTTTCTCATCTCAAGACATATTTCTGAGGGGTTATTAGCAGTAAGCGTGACCATATATAACCAGCCTCTTTCTGACAATAGATTGTCAGCAGTAGGCAGTATTTTATCAATAACACTTCGACCATTCTCCCCTCCGGCCCACGCAGAAGTAATGCCTTCACAACCGACTTCGTCTTCAGGCGTAGGAACATAAGGAGGGTTCACAACCAGCACATCGATGGACCCAGCCAATCGCTTCTCAAGTCCAGACGTAATATCTGTGTTTACCAACTCTGCATAAACCCCATGAGCATCCATAGTCTCGCGAGTCACCTTTATTGCATGAGGGTTAATGTCTGTTGCTATATAGTACGGAACAAATTCTTCGTCTCCAAGCATAACTGCAAGTGAAGTAATAACGTATCCACTGCCACAACCAATTTCCATACAAATTGAGGGATGGTGTAGTAACAAGTTAGTTCGATCAGCTAATAATGCATCGACCAATGCAAATGAATCATCACATGGTTCGTAAACCTCGTGATGTGAACTCACAAGTGGGATTTTGGCAGTTTTTGAAAGCATCTTAAGATAACTCCTGCCAAAATAAAACTAGCTCATAAGGCCTAGCAGCGGAGGCTGTTGAAACACCTTTTTATCATCTACCACAAATGGCCTTCACAGGCTGCAAATTAGCCAAGCCCGAGCACGGGGCCGGGTGTAGCCAGACTCTTTTCCCTGCAAATTGTAAGTATATATATAGACTAAACTTGAATAGTTTTTAGGCATACACACACACGAACATGTCTATAGTTATTTACTAAACCTAAACTAAGTATGTACTCATTACCACAAAGTAGTAGTGGATTTAGTGTATTTTACACTCAACAACAACAACAACATACCTAGTGAAATTCCACAACGTGGGGATTGGGGAAGGTAGAGTGTATGCAGACCTTACCTCTACCTTGGTAGGTAGAACGGTTGTTTCCGAAAGAGCATCGGCTCAAGACAAAACATAGCAAGAGAAACTGTCAAACCCGGACAAAAAATTTAGAGCAGTATGAAAATGATGTAACAAAAGTGAATAAGACATGATAGCACATTCTGAAAAAAGAAGCCACTAGCTTAAAAATCTGCATTTGGCTCTACAAGTACGGACAATTTCAAAGATAATGCGGGAGCTCAACCCAACTTAGAAAATGCAAAGAAACTTCAAGCCCTATCAAAAACCATATCAAACCAAATTATCAACCAATAGACAGTAGAAACGACAACGGCAATATCACAGAATTCATGGATTTGAATTCAAGCTGCATAAAAAAGTAAACTTGGTACTCAATGAACACACAATTTGATACCAAGAATAGTATTTGATTCAATCTAGATTTATGGGTCAATACAAGTTGAATAAAAAGGCAAACTTGGTATCCAATGAATCTGCAATTTGATACCTACAACTAGTATTTGATCCAGTCTTGATATATGGGTGTGAACAAGTTGTAAAAAGAAAAAAAGTAAACTTGATGCTCCACAAACATAAATTTGATACAAACAGTTAGAATTTGATTCAATCTTAATTTACGGGAATGAAAAAACTGAACTTGTATTTTCAATGTTTATGCAATTTGATACCTAAAACTAGAATTTGATTCATTCTTGATATATGGGTATGATTTCAATTTGAATAAAAAAGTAAACTTGGTACTCCACAAACATAAATTTGATACAAGCAATTAGAATATGCTCCAATCTTAATTTATGGGTCATATCAAGAATGGAAAAAAGTGAACTTGGTATTCACTATACATGCAATTTGATACATTCTTGATACATGGGCGTGTATTCAAGTTGAATAAAAAATATAAACTTGGTACACAATGAACATAAAATTTAATACCTGTAATTAGTATTTGATTCAACCAAGTGTCAATATATGAAGTCTCAAAGAACTAGAGCTTTCAGTATTTGGGTTTTGCAGGTACAAAATTAGCTAAAATTAACTTGCAAAAATGTATATATGGAAGTTATCAGTACCAAAAAATATTGTGAAAATTTTCTGATTCTTTGAACGGCGATTGAAGAAGAGAAAAGGGTAATTATCATATGGACACCTTGAGGTTTGGAAAAGGATCACTTAACTCCCTAAAGTTTGGATACTTATTTTATAGTACCTAAAAACTTAACAAACAAACAAACAACATACCCTGAGATCCCACACCGTGGGGTCTGGGGAGGCTAGATTGTACACAGACCTTACCTCCACCTTGATAGGTAGATGGATGTTTCCGTGAGACCCTAGGCTCAAGACAAAGCATAATCACAAGCAAAGCAATCAAAACACAGCAAGAGTAAAGAGTAAAGCAAGAGAAATTATCAGACTCAGATAAGAAATTAAAGCAGTATAAAGTGCATTCAAACAAAAGGGAGCAGTAGCTAACACAACTAAATAAGCTAAAAAAATACACTAAAGAACACATAGCAACAGAAATCAAACTACAGTGTATTATAAAATAATAGTGTGCCTATAAGTGTGATAGGCTAATCAGGCCTACAGTAATAACACTACAACTATCAATTTGTAAGCATAAGTAGGACTACGCTCGAGTACCTGCTACTCTACTACCATAATCCGTGTCCTCCGCAACCCCCTATCTAAGGTCATGTCCTTAGTAAGTTGCACCTGCGCCATATCCCGTCTAATCACCTCTCCCCAATACTTCTTCGACCTATCTCTACCTCTCCTGAACCTGTTCATAGCCAATTTCTCACACCTCCGCACTGGGGCATCTGTGTCTCTCCTCTACACATGCCCGAACCATCTCAACCTCGCTTCCCGCATCTTATCATCCACTGAGGCCACTCCCACTTTCTCCCGGACATCATCATTTCTAATCATATCTCTCCTTGTATGCCCACACATCCATCTCAGCATCATCATCTCCGCAACTTTCATCTTTTGTATGTGTGAAGTCTTGACTGGCCAACACTCCGCCTCATACAACATAGTCAGTCTAACCACCACCCTATAGAACTTGCCTTTAAGTTTTGGTGGCACTTTTTTGTAGCACAAGACTCCAGATGCGAGCCTCAATTTCATCCACCATGCCCCAATATGATGTGTGACATCGTCATCAATCTCTCAATTCCATTGGATAATAGACCCTAGGTACTTGAATCTTCCTTTCTTTGGAATGACTCAAGTACCAAGCCTTACCTCCATGCCTATCTCAGGGTCGCTCCCGTTGGTGAACTTGCACTCCAAATATTCTGTCTTGGTCCTACTCAACCTGAACCCTCTAGACTCCAGAGTTTGTCTTCAAACCTCCAGCTTGGCACTCATTCCGCTGTAAGTCGCATCAATTAAGACTATGACGTCTGTGAATAACATATACCATGGTACCTCCCCTTAGATTTGTCGTGTCAGTTCGTCCATCACCAAGGCAATTAGGAATGGGCTAAGAGTTGATCCCTGGTGCATCCCCATCATTACTGGGAAGTGCTCCAAGTCTCCTCATATTGTATGTACTCTAGTCTTGGCTCCTTCATACATATCCTTGATCGCCCTAGTGTACGCCATAGGTACGCTTCTAACCTCCAAACATCTCCATAGAACCTCCGTAGGGACTTTGTCGTATACCTTCTCGAGGTCGATGAAAACCATATATAAGTCTTTCTTTCTCTCTATACTGCTCCACCAATCTCCTAATAAGATGAATGGCTTCGATAGTCGAACGCCCCGGCATGAATCCAAACTAGTTCTCAAAAATAGACACATCTCTCCTCACCCTCGTCTCCACGACTCTTTCCCAAACTTTCATAGAGTGGCTCATCATTTTGATACCCCTATAGTTGTTGCAACTCTGGATATCACCTTTGTTTTTGTACAAGAGAATCATTGTGCTCCATTTCCATTTCTTTGGGCATTTTTGCCGTCTTAAAAATGATGTTATACAACTTAGTCAGCCACTCCAAACCAGCCCTGCTGCGCTCTTCCAAAATTCAACTGGGATCTCATCAGGCCCGGTCGCTCGTCCCCTGCGCATCTGCGAATAACACCAGTAACCTCCACAACCTTAATGTTTCTACAATACCTAAAATCCCCGTGCCTACCAGAATGCTCCAGATCTCCCTACACAATGTCTCCATCTCCTTTTTCGTTCAAGAGTTTGTGGAAGTAAGACTTCCACTTCCGCCTATTATGCGCTTCCTCCACCAGTACTTTGTCGTCCTCGTCCTTAATGCACCTCACTTGATCCAAGTCGCAGGCCCTCTTCTCCCTTGTCTTAGCTAGTCTGTATAACTTCTTATCCCCGCCTTTCTCCTCTAATTCCACATACAGGCGTTCGAAAGCCGCCGTTTTCGCCGTCATAACCACTATATTTGCCTCATTCCTCGCCATCTTATACCATTCCCTATTCGTCCACTTCTCCACCTCATTTTTGCTTTCTACCAATTTCACATACGCCGCTTTCTTTGCTTCCACCTTCTCTTGAACTTCACCATTCCACCACCAGTCCACCACGATAACACTGTGAGACTCCTAGCACTTCTCTGGCTACCTTACGAATGCAACTGGCCATCTTGTCCCACATATCGATCGCATCCACACTACTCCCCCAAGCCCCCTTGGCCATTAACCTCTCCCTCATCTCCTTTGCACTAGCCATGGTCAAACTCCCCTATTTGATTCTTAACTTGTCATCCACAACCCTCTTCTTCTTCTCCAGCTTGATCTCCAAATCCATCACGAAAATCTTATGTCGGGTTGTAAGATCCTCCTTTGAAATAACCTTACAGTCTTAACAAAGCCCTTTGTCAACCTTCCTAAGGAGCAAAAAGTATATCTGAGTCTTAGCCACCGAACTATGAAAAGTCACCAAGTGTTCCTCATTCTTCAGGAATCTAGAATTGGCTATCACCATCCCACAAGCTCTAGCAAACTCAAAAAGTGACGCCTTCCCCATTCCTGACCCCGAGTCCAAATCATCCATGCACGTCGTCATAACCCCCTGAAAGTGAACCAATATGTCCATTGAAATCCCCTCATATAAATAACTTCTCAATGGGTGGTATACCTCCCACCACTTCATCTAAATCCTCCCAAAAGCATCTCTTCTCCTCATTGTCCAAGCCCACTTGTGGCACATAAGCACTAATATTATTCATAGTGAACCCTTCAACTACCAACTTAATCGTCATCATCATGTCATTGACCCTCCTCACCTCTACCACCTGATCTATTAGTTTGCTGTTTACCAAAATGCCTACCTCATTCCTATACTTCGACCTACCGGAGAACCATAACTTATACCTGTCTGCATCTTTAGCCTTAGGTCCTAGCCATTTGGTCTCGTGGACACATGCTATATTAATCTTCCTCTTCTTAAGAATCTTAACTAGCTCTATGACCTTCCCCGTTAAAGTTCCAATATTTCAAGACCCTATTCTCAGCCTAGCATCTCCCTTACCCCACTTACCCCTACCCCTTGCCCCCGTCCCCGACCAAGAACATGACCCTAGTCTACCATCATTCACCAAAGCCACTAGAGCAAAGACACAAAGAATACTAACCCAAGGTTAACGCTAACACACACGGGAAGCAATACTAGAGCACAAGTTAGCAAGAATCTAGAGGTTAGTCAGGCTACTACAGGTTCGAATGATAAAACAAAGGGCAACAAGAATACGGGCAAGAATGTAAAGTCCAGATTCAATAAAACGCAACACGCAAATTTGAACAACACGGATAAGAACAAATATTGAGTACAGCCAACTGGAGGTACCAACTCCAGGCTGATAAAACATGTTCACACGCCGGAAAACACTGTTCACTGGCTAAAATCACTATTCCTACCGGAAACCACTGTTCGCTGTCAAACGACGTAGCAGATCTAGTGATACCTGCAAAAAAAAGGAGAGAGAGACCGTCGTAGGCTGCCTGATGCAGATCTAGTGATACCTGCAAAAAAAAGTAATCTTTTTTTTCTTTTTTTTTTCTTAACAAGAATGTCACTTTTCTATACCTATATCACAACATGTAGATTGATATAAAATGTCACATCGTCAGTTTTTGGATGCTGAGCGAAATGCGATAAAAGAAAATGAAGGAAAATTTATGGACCGACCCCATCATTTCCACCCCGTACGAACTGCAAGATCACTCCAAGGACACCTCGAGCACCTCAAATCTTTTTCGGGGTGTCCTAAGATTCGATTATTTTTATATAATTTCTCTTACACTGCCCTTTCCAATGGGTTTCAAAGATAAAAATTCTTTATTGATTAGCCCATAAATTGACCTAGATAAATCCATGAACTTTAGTCAGAATATCCACATTAATGTCTCTATTAAATTTTCCAATCAAAATAAGGGAAAGACCAATTCAATTCTTGATGAAAATGAAATTTTGCAAATTCTCCCTCGGAAGATCATTTCGGATCTTCGAACATATTCGAGGGTTCAATGTTACTATTGTAACTTTGAATTTTTCAAATTTCGGCCAAATAACTTTTGGTGTGATATATTTAAATATTTTTTTAAAAAAAGTGACTTACTTGTGACAAGAAGAAAAAGAAAAAAACTGTATTACATAATTTTCAGCAATTGAGTGACAATTTGAGCAATGAACTTAATTATTTTATAAATTCACAAATATATGTAGACGTCAAGCTATTGTTTCGTACATTCATGGCACCTTTAATATTCCCATTTTAACTAGATTGTTGTTGTTTAGATTCTTAGTTAAATGTGTTTTACTAAAGAGAAAGAAAGTTAAAACAAACATCAAAGGGTTTCCAGGAAATCCACAAAACAGTGTCTCTATTTTCCTTTTACCATTAGTATACAACTGTACGTAAACAAGAGACCATATCCTTGGAAGTCAACAAAAGTTTGGATTTAATTTTATAAAATAAGTGAGCCAAGCAAAGGTGTATGATATGTTCATGGCCTCCCATTATCTCAAGTTAGTGGAACAACATTAACCAAAAAATAGGCAAATCTCATCATATGTGTTTGGATTATTTTAAGCATCTAAATTATCAAGTCACTTTCTTAGTTTAGGCTATTTAAACTCCTAGTTAGTCCATTCTCAAATACACAAGAAAAAGAAAAAGATATCATCTAGCCTTTGAATTCAAATCTTCTCGATGGCTAGACAAATCAAGAATCAATGGCCTCAATTTGCTTGTGCTTTGGCATTTTTCTTGATTGCAACCTGCACTATGGCATATTCACCTTATTCTTATGAATCATCAACTTCAACATACAATAAAGTACCAAACACAGTAGCAAAAAGTGACGACTACAAGGTACCCTCAGTGCCTGAAAACGAATACAAGACACCATCTTTATCAAAGAATGACTACTACAAGAAATCATCAGTTCCAGAAGATAGCTACAAGAAGGTGTCAACTATTCCAAAGGTACCCTCGGTGCCTAAAGAGGAGTACAAGGCGCCATCTTTGTCAAAGAATGACTACTACAAGAAGTCATCTGTTCCAGAAGAAAACTACAAGAAGGTGCCATCTCTTCCAAAGGTACCCTCATTGCCTAAAGAGGACTACAAGGCGTCATCTTTACAAAAGAATGACTACTACAAGAAGTCATTTGTTCCAGAAGGTAACTACAAGAAGGTGCCATATGTTTCAAAGGTACCCTCGGCGCCTAAACCGGAATACAAGGCTCCATCTTTGCCAAAGAATGACTACTACAAGAAGCCATCAGTTTCAGAAGATAACTACAAGAAGGTGCCATATGCTCCAAAGGTACCCTCACTACCTAAACCTGAATACAAGGATCCATCTTTTCCAAAGAATGACTACTACAAGAAGTCATCAGTTCCAAAAGATAACTACAAGAAGGTGTCATCTGTTCCAAAGGTACCCTCAGTGCCTAAACCGGAATACAAGTCTCCATCTTTGCCAGAAAATGACTACTACAAGAAACCATCAATTTCAGAAGATAACTACAAGAAGGTGTCATATGTTCCAAAAGTACCCTCAGTGCCTAAACCGAAATATAAGGCTCCATCTTTGCCAAAGAATGACTACTACAAGAAGCCATCGGTTCCAGAAGATAACTACAAGAAGGTGCCATCTATTCCAAAGGTACCCTCAGTGCCTAATCCGGAATACAAGGCTCCATCTTTGCCAAAGAATGACTACTACAAGAAGCCATCAGTTCCAGAAGATAACTACAAGAAGGTGCCATCTGTTCCAAAGGTACCCTCAATTCCTAAACCGGAATACAAGGTGCCCTCTTTGTCGAAGAATGACTACTACAAAAAATCATCAGCTTCTCCTCCACCACCTTACTACCACAATTCACCACCTCCTCCTTCTCCATCACCACCACCACCTCCTTACTATTATTAATCATCTTCAACTCCTTCTCCATCACCACCTCCTCCATATTGTTAAATTTTCATTTTTCATGATCAACATGTTTCAGGAAAGTCCTTCTCCAGCCTCAACATATGTAGACCGTAGGGTTCTCATATTATGAGTTCTAAGGCATGATATCATAATTTGTAATTCTTTATTTGTTGTTATTTCCTTTTCCTTCTTCGAATTTGCAATTGTTTTGTCATTTACATTGTATGTTGATGTTTCCAGAGAATTGTTTCAATTGAATACAAGTTATTTTCATTGAGAGTGTGTATTTCATCTATTCTTCCAGCGATTGCCACTTCACATAAATTTAATAACAAAACATTGGAACACAACAACCATCAGAAACTTCAAAATACGTACACTGAGGATTGGGTGATTCCATGTTACAAAAACAGCAAACAAAGGAGAGAAAATAATAAGTTGGAGGAACGATACAAGCAATAATTTTTATAAGTGCCAATGAGTTTACTTCATACAATATCCAGTAAAAATGATGTCCTTTAATTTTTGGCTCATTTTGTCTTTAAGTTACATATCATTGACACCCGTGGATCATTTTGATCAGATAAAGAGATCCTGGGAGATAAATGTTACTTCAAATGTCTCACTACTTACAATAAAATGATACGGATGAAGGAATATAAGAACCGGAGTTTTAATCTTCCGTACATAAATTAAAATTGTATAAACTAAATCATCTATACTATATAAGTAAATGGCAAGACAAACATATGATCTATGTAAAATTTTATTAAAATTGAACAAACAATTTCTCTATACTAAATATTATATTTAAATGCATGGTTAATAGTATATATATTCCAATATCGGATTTTTCGTAACCCCTTCACATATATATTAGAAATTTTAGTGGTCATTTAGCAGCAGTTTGAACTACCCTTTCAAATATTAAAGAATTTACCGGTGGTTTAGGTTCATTTAGGGAGGTTTGGACTACCCCTTCTGATATTAAAGAAATTAGCGGCGGTTTAGAAGCATTTACGACGGTTTAGGTGAATTAAGTGGCGTTTAAACTATCTCATTAGATATTAAGGAATTTAGCGGTACGGTTTAGATGCATTATTTAGTGGTGGTTTTGGGTGAATCAGCGGCAATTTAAGGTGATTTTTAAATTTGGCAGCGATTTATGTGACCGGTTTTATAAGAATTTAGTGGCGATTAAGATGTATTTAGCGACAGTTTAGGTGAATTTAACGATAATAACGTTTATCCAAACACTAGATATATAGTTAAATGCAAACAAGAAAATTGAATATATGACGTTGGAAATAATCTATTCTAATTTTTCTTTCTTGTATAAAAACCGGCTCAAAACCCAAAATATTGTCATTCTAATTGGTGATAAAAAGTATGGTTCCATGATCTAAATTATAATAAGTCGTGATCAAAGCACCAAGTACATATAATGGCCCGAACCTTCCAACTCAACTGATTATCATGAAATAAAATAATGGACGATATTTGTTAGGCAGATAAACGTAGTTATAATTACCAAATTTTAGTGTATAATTTGTTGAAATCACATAAAATAATTAAATTCATGTTACACCTATTAAACACGAATACGTGAAAGCAAATGAAAGAGATTATAATGAGTAATTTTTAGACATGAAAATATATTCTGGATCAACAAAAAGTCTTGTACTTTTAATTTTTTTAATATAAGTTAGTTAAGAAAGGTGTGATGTGTTTATGGATTGCCATTATTTCAAGACCTTAGTGGAACAGCATTAGCCAAAAATAGGGGAAATCTTTGATATGTTTGGATTATTTTAAGCATCAAAATTACCAAATCACCTTCATATATAGTTTAGGCTATATAAACTCCTACTTACTCCATTCTCAAATACACAAGAAAAGAAAAAAAGAAACCTTCTAGCCTTAAAATCCGAATCTTCTCAATGGGAAGCCAAGTGAAGAAGCAATGGCCTCAATTTACTTTTGCTTTAGCATTTTTCTTGATTGCAACGTGCACCATGGCATAGTCACCTGATTCTTATGAATCGCCAACTTCAACATACAATAAAGTACCAAGCACAGTAGTCAAACGTGATGACTACAAGGTACCCTTGGTGCCTGAAAAGGAATACAAGGCGCCATCTTTACAAAAAAATGACTACTACAAGAAATCATCAGTTTCAGAAGATAGCTACAAGAAAGTATTAACTATTCCAAAGGTACCCTCAGTGCCTAAAGAGGACTACAAGGCGTCATCTTTACAAAAGAATGACTACTACAAGAAGTCATATGTTCCAGAAGATAACTACAAGAAGGTGCCATATGTTCCAAAGGCACCCTCGGCATCTAAACCGGAATACAAGGCTCCATCCAAAGAATGACTACTACAAGAAGGTGTCATATGTTCCAAAGGTACCCTCCGTACCTAAACCTGAATACAAGGCTCTATCTTTGCCAAAAGACTATTACAAGAAACCATAAGTTCCAGAAGATGACTACAAGAAGGTGCCATATGTTCCGAAGGTACCCGTAGTACCTAAACCGGAATACAAGGCTCCATCTTTGCCAAAGAATGACTACTACAAAAAGCCATCAGTTTCAGAAGATAATTACAAGAAGGTGTCATATGTTCCAAAGGTACCCTCGGTGCCTAAATCGGAATACAAGGCTCCATCTTTGCCAAAGAATGACTACTACAAGAAGCCTTTAGTTCCAGAAGATAACTACAAGAAGGTGCCATCTGTTCCAAAGGTACCCTCAGTACCTAAACCGTACAAGGTGCTATCTTTGCCAAAATATGACTACTATAAAAAAACTATTAGCTTCTCCTCCACCACCTTACTACTATAATTTATCCCCTTCTCCTCCTTCATCATCAGCACCTCCTCCATATTATTAAATTTTCATTTTTCATGATCAACATGTTTCAAGAAGTCCTTCTCTAGCTCAACATATATAAATCGTAGGGTTCTCATATTTATGAGTTCGAAGGCATGATATCAAAATTTGTAATTCTTTATTTGTTGTTCTTTTCCTTTCCTTCTTCGGGTTGCAATTGTTTTGTCATTTAAATTGTATTTTGAATATTTCCAGAGAATTGTTTCAATTGAATATAAGTTCTGATATTGAGCGTTTATGCAGTTTCTGAAAGAAATAATCCCTTGATTATTTTCATTAATGATAGAGTATATATACAATTTATAATTTTCCATAATAGAAAACATATTCCTACTCTAATCCCAAAATCATATTCTAGTAGTACAAGAATCCTACAATTATGATAAGTGTACAATACTAAGTAATACAAATATTTTACACTAATTATTATGACTAAACTGTGCCTATGACCCGTGATATACACTATGTATGGAAAGTGTATATCACGGGTATATACATTGTTATCACACCCCCGCAGTCATAGCGGGCTATCTTCGTACGCTGAGACTGTCCCTAAAATCTTCAAAAAGGACCGAGGGAAGACCCTTTTGTAAGATGTTTGCAGTTTGATACCTGAAAGGGACATGGCAGATGAGTACCTGTCCACGAGCTACCTTTTTGCGAACAAAGTGAATATCCATCTCGATGTGTTTAGTCCGCTGGTGTTGAACAGGATTACCAGAAACGTAAATGTCACTGACATTATCACAATAAACCAAGGTAGCTTTTTGAATAGGACAATGAAGCTCTAAAAGAAGATTACGCAACTAACATGATTCGGAGATCACATTGGCTACTCCTCGATACTCGGCCTCTGCACTAGAGAGGGACAAAGTCGACTGACGCTTTGCAGACCAGGAGACCAAGTTATTACTAAGAAACATATAATAGCCAGACGTAGAACGTCTGGTGTCTGGATAGCCACCCCAATCAGCTTCTATATACGAGACAAGGGTAGATGTCGATGACATATATAAATGTAAGCCAAAGTCAATTGTCCTCTGGATATACCGAATAATGCGTTTGAGCGCATTCATGTGCTCAACCCTGGATCATGCATAAACAAACACACCTGCTGTACGACATACGTAATATCAAGCCTCGTGAAGGTAAGATCCTGAAGGGCCCCTGCAAGACTGCGATATCGGGTATGGTCCTCGTAAGGGGAGCCAACCTCAGCACCCAACTTCGGTTTAGTATCAACTAGAGGGGAAGTAGACTTGCATGAGGACATACCAGCTCGCTCAATGATCTCAGTTGCATACTTTCGTTGGGATAAGAACAACTCACCTGCATGACGAGAGACAACAATCCCCTAAAAGTAACTCAAGGGCCCCAAGTCTTTCATAGCAAACTTAGAACTAAGCATTGTCATGATAGACTAGCATAAAGCATAAGAAGAGGCATTCAAGATAATATCATCCTCATATAATAATATATAATCCAGGAAAGAACCACGACGATATATGAACAATGAATTATCAGACCTGCTGTGAGAGAACCCAATAGTCGAAACATAGTCTGCAAACCTCTTATACCACGCCCGTAGGGACTGCTTAAGCTCATACAAGGACTTCTTCAATAAACAGACATGATGAGGATATCTGAGATCCCTAAACCCCAAGGGCTAATGCATATAGACTGTCTCCTTGAGATCACCATGTAAGAAAACATTTTTCACATCTAACTGATGAATGGGCCATGCTTTTGAAAGAGCCAAGCTGAGAACAGTGCGAATGGTAGCCGGCTTGACCACCGGGCTAAATGTCTCACCACAATCTACACCAACCTGCTGAGTCTTACCATCACCTACAAGACGAACCTTATGCTTCGCAAACGAATCGTCAGAATTGTCTTTATGAGCAAAAATCCACATAGACCGAATAATATTAACACCAAATGGATGGGGCACCAACTCCCACGTCTTATTATCAATAAGAACATTATATTCGTCGGTCATATCAATTTTCCAATTCGAGTCATTTAAAGCAGACACGGAATTACGGGGTAGGGGTGATTTAAGAATTGTGGGAATTTTAGGGGAATTTGTGCTAAAAATTCCCCGTTGACTACGAGTGACTGATCTATGACTCGAGGGAGAATTAGGGGAATTTTGGAAAAAATTGAGACATGAGACGGATCGCCGCAGTGCAGGCCTGGGCTGCCCAACACTGAACCGGCAATGACGGTAGAAACCGAGATCGGGCCGCCAGATTGGCTGGGTACCTGGCCCAATTACCAAAACTGGCCCAATCACTGGATTATGATCAGTGGTCGGTGGCGGTACTGTAGACCCAGCGGGCAGTGGGCCCGCTGGTCGATTTTGGGTGCGCGACACATCTGATAAATGGTGGATAATATACGGGGAGACACCGTCATCCAAAAAATTATACGAACTAGGCACAGGACTACTCACTTTAGCAAACGGAAATTGGGATTCATCAAAAATAACATGGCGACTAATGATGATTTTATTAGACGATAAATCAAAGCATTTGTAACAACGATGATTAGACGGATAACTCAAAAACACACAAGGGTAGACATAGCCTGAAGTTTGTTAATTGTGGTGGACGGAAAAAATGGATAACACAAGCACCCAAAGACCCTAAGATGAGAATACGAATGAGTCTTATTATATAAGATATGAAGAGGGGATGGATACGTCAATCTTTTGATAGGAAGTATGTTAAAGAGATATGTAGTCATTTGTAGAGCATGATGCCAAAAAAAAGGGGGCTCAGAAGCATGAAGCAGTAAGGTTCGGATAATGTTATTAATAGTACGAATTTTGCGTTCGGCTTTCCCATTTTGTGAAGACGTATGAGGACAAGAAAAATGAAAATTGATTCCATTATTAGCACAAAACTCTCAAAACACCCCATTATCATATTCTTTGCCATTATCACATTGAATATTTTTAATTTTCCGTTCGAATTGGGTTCTAATGAATGCTTTAAATTTTAAGAAAGTGGAAAAAACTTAAGATTTTTTCGCTATCGGAAAAGTCCATGAAAAATTAGAATAATCATCCAGAAATAGAACATAATAACGATGACCCAAAGAACTGAGAACAGGAGATGTCCATAAATTACTATGAATAATATCAAATGGCATTAAAGTAGGAGAATTATAGTCTACAAATGGCAATCTAACAATTTTTCCTAAAGAACAAGATTGACAATTCGGAGTACTACGCGTACCCTTACAAGAAATAAATTTGTTTGTATCTAATGAAGATAAAATAGACGACCCCGGATGACCCAAACGAGCATGCCACAAGGAAGGAGCAAGGGCTGCAAAAGTTGATGGCAAGGTTTGACTCGAGAGACCGGAACTTGGCATGATAGGATAAAGATCTCCCTTACTATCACACCTCATGAGAGGAATCCCGTCTTGAAATCCTTCACAGAAAACTCAAACAGATCAAATTCAACAGAAACGGAATTATCAGTGATGAATTTACGGACAGACACCAAATTTTTAATCAATTTAGGGGCATGAAGGGTATTTTTCAAGATAAGAGGTGGATTGGGGGGGGGGAGTCAAAGTTTTATGACATAACCACGAATCGGAATTGAATTACCATTTCCAACAATTATGCCACGACTGTTGCTCAAATTGGAATAAGACGAGAGAGTATCTTGATCGGATGTCATGTGAGAAGTTGCACCGATGTCCATGTACCAATTTTCGTCTGGTGGATTTAATCCAAGAGTGTGCATTGCCGCCTCAATGTCGGTCGGGGTGGGGCCCACTGCATGATGGGCCTGAGGAGGCCGGGGCCCAAGCACCCCGGCTTGCTGCCCCGGCCCAGAACTGGGGCGGAATCCACTGGGCCAGAATGAATTGGGCCGAGAAAACTACTGACTGGACTGCTGGGCGCCCCACTTTCCAGGCGCTGGAACTGCTGGACCGTAGGGGCTGTTGGGCCATCTATTCTTCCAGCAAATGGCCAGCTCTTCGCATAAATTTAATAGCAAAACATTTGAATATAACAAGAATAAGTGTGGCCATTCCATCTTACCAAAATAGCAAAGAAAAGAGAGAAAATAATAAAGTTGGACGAACTATACAAACGATAATTTTTGTAAGTGCCATCGTGTTTCTTTATCCTGTAAAAATGCCCTCCCTTTTTTTTTTTGGTCATTTAATTGTCTTTTAAAGTTGTTGGTATTTCTATGGTACTTTATAATGCAGTACGGGAAGTAAATAACTATTACAAGTATTCGAAAGGATGAACAAATATTCAATCTTCAGAAATTGAATCTTTGTTGAACAAATAGGCCAATCTTCTTTTCTTGCCGCAAGCTTGTTGTGTCTTGAATCTTGATAACCTGAAATCAAGAAACAACTAAATCTGGAATATTACAACGTTGTGTGTTGAGTCGAGGATAGCCCTCTATCCTTAAGACAAGATTGCCCCATATATATGTTCTTACGTTAGCGGGCAATAGTCTCCCAAGATAAAACAACACTTTAATCTCAACACTACAAAGCCAATAGGTTGAGCCTGGCGAAGAAAACAAATATGACTCGACTTGCTGAAGATATGGAATAGGAAGGAAGAGTTTCTCTCTACTCTTCTCTTTTGTCTCTGTGTATATAGTGTGTCTCTGTAGTGTATATCTTGTGTATATGTGAGGGTTTGCTCGCTGTTTTCCAGTCACGAATTGCACAGATTTTTGCCACTGTTTTGGACAGATTTCGGCCACTGTTTTGTGCCCTTTTGTGACTGAAAAACGCTGTTGTTTTCGTGTGTTTTCAGTGGTGTTTTGCAGTGCGTTTTCTGCCGGTTGTGCACTGTATTTTCGTCTATTTTCTGGCCTGTTTCTTTCTCCTGTTTTGAGCCAAATGAAGCTCAATATATAGCATGAGGAGGGGCTGTCCAACAGGCACAAACAAGGCTGTAATGGCCATTGAGGGAGGCTATTAAAACAGCCAAGTAATGGTTATTAAGGCCATTGAAAGAGGCTGCCCAAATGCCCAAGTAATGGGCAGTTAATGGAGAGTTAATCAGCCAAGTAATGGTCATTGAGGGAGGCTATATATGAATTTAGAATTGAATTTAGAATTCATGTCTGATCTACTGTACTTGATAATGGCTATGTGACAATTTTTGTCTGATTGTATCTCAAAGATTTATTACAAAAGTACAACTTCCTAACAATTGAAAATAAAAATAGGAAAGTTACCTTAATTCTTATAAAGAAAACCAAAGTTATATCTAACCTTTTAACTCTCCCATTATCATAGACAAACAAAATAGCAAAAGATATTGAGAAAAAGAAAAGATCGTGCAAATAATTAAAGACATAGAAAGATTCATACTTAGCAGGTAGCCCGTGCATTAATCCCTGGTAAAGTGGAGAACTATATTTATAAGCCCAATTAAATTACATTTAAAACTATCTAGAAATATAAATGTAACAAATAAACGGAAATGACGAAGCGGTTAATGAAAAATACTACCCCATAAGATGCTAAAAAAAATAATATAAGTGGACAATGAAAACTATAACCCTATACAAATAGGAGGACTATAGAGCGAAAAAACCTATTATTGTGAAAAATATGTTAAATTGTAACTTATAAAAATGGTATTTTAGCAAGCTACGTTTGTACATAAAATATGAAGTGAGAATTTGAGTAGTTAAAAGTGAAATTGCTTTAGGTCACTGAAAATATAAAACGCACTTTAACTTTCATTCTCTTTTTTGTCACCTTATCTTTTCTTTTCTTTTTTTTTTTAACTCAAAAGATAATTATCACATAATAACCAAAAGAGAACTTCATGAAGTTGACCAACATGATTTTTTAGATAATGTAGAATAAAATAATATAACAATATATATGATAGGGTTAGAACACTTGGAGAAGGTAGAATCTGTTGAGTTGTGGAGCCTAATTCACCCCGATACTATGAAGATCCTACGCGTAATCGGTTGTTCTTATCGGCTGTTAGAATCAACGGTTATAATCGGCTGTTGAAAGGGCGGTGGTAAAACCTTTTTCCCGAGGGAGTAGGGCGGTGGGCAGAGCCCTAATGTTATTTAGTGGAGGGTATCTTAGGAATTTTAGGCTTGTATTATGTTGCCCTAGTTTTCTCTATATATAAACTAAGTGGGCGACGATTTTCAAATGAGATGAGTTAGAGTCTGAGTAAGCTGTGTGAGTAGCCGAAAAGAGAGAGAAGAGATAATTGTAAAACTCAAAACTCCAATGACTTGATTTTGGAGTTGAAGTCCGTTGACCATCATATGTGTGAAAGCTGCATTCTTGGAAAATAGAAGCGAGTAAGTTTTCAAACGCAGGCAGGGAATTGAAGGCTGAGAGGCTTGAATTAGTGCACACTGACGTGTGGGGACCTACCACTGTCCCCTCACTTGGAGGATCACATTACTATGTGACCTTTATTGATGATTCAACTAGAAAGCTATGGGTTTATTTTATGAAAAATAAATTCGACGTGTTCAGTGTCTTTAAAAGGTGGAAAGCCATGGTCGAGAATGAGACAAACCTCAAGTTGAAGTGCCTGAGGTCCGACAATGGCGGAGAATATATTGATGGTGAATTCGAATGGTATTGTGCCGATAATGGGATCAATATGGTGAAGACTATTCCTGGAACGCCCTAACAAAATGGAATAGACGAAATGATGAATTGAACATTGAACGAGCGTGCACGGAGCATGAGAATATACGCTGGACTGTCCAAGACATTCTGGGCAGATGCAATCAATATCGCATCCTTCTTAATTAACAGAGGACCGTTTGTTCCTTTGGGTCTAGAATTCCAGAAGAGGTTTGGAGTGAAAAAAAGGTAAATCTTTCTTTTCTGAAAGTGTTTGGTTGCTTATCGTATGTTCATATTGATGCTACGGCTAGAAGTAAACTTGATTCGAAATCTAAAAAGTGTTATTTTATCGGCTATGGTGACACCGAGTTTGGTTACCGATTCTGGGATGACCAAAATCGGAAGATCATCCGAAGCAGGGATGTTATCTTCAATGAACAAGTGTTGTACAAGGACAAATTGCGGGAGAGTTCAGAATATTAGAAAAAGAAATCGGAGACAATCGATTTGAGAGACTTCCCGGCACCCGAGCCACAGCCAGGTACAGTCGAGGTAGAGGAACAAGTTAGTGATGGCGGGGTTGATGAAAATGTTGATTGTGAAACAAATCAGCAGACGCCGATCACAGAACTATGCAGATCATCCAGGATCAAAAATTCGGTTCATAGGTTCTATCCATCCCTCAACTACATTCTGTTCACTGACAGGGGAGCCGGAATGTTACAAAAAAGTAATGCAAGTCGATGAATCGACTAAGTGGGAGCTGACAATGAAAGATGAGATGGACTCACTGTCGGCAAACTATACATGAGAGTTAGTCGATTTGCCAGAGGAGAAGAAGGCATTGCAGAATAAATGGGTTTATCGGATAAAGGAAAAACCCGATGGAAGTAAGCAATATAAAGCAATACTGGTTGTGAAGGGATTTCAACAGAAAGAAAGCATCGACTACACGGATATTTTCTCTCCCATAGTCAAGTTGGTGACTATCAGAACTGTTCTTGGGCTGGTAGAAAGGAAGATTTGCATCTTCAACAGATGGACATGAAAATTGCATTTCTTCACGGTGATTTAGATGAGGAAATCTACATGAAACAACATGAGGTATTTGAGGTCAAAGGGAAAGAGAATCTGGTGTGCAAACTTCAAAAGAGTCTGTAAGACTGAAACAAGCTCCAAGACAGTGGTATAAGAAGTTTGACAGCTTTATGAAGAAAGCTGAATTCGTAAGGTGCGAATGAGATCATTGTTGCTACTTCAAGAGATTTGAAGACTCCTACATGATACTACTTCTTTATGTCGACGACATGCTGATCGTAGGAGCAAACCTACATGAGATTGATCGCCTGAAAAAGAAGTTGTCAGAAGTATTTGCAATGAAGAATTTGGGAGCCGCAAAGCAAATCCTTAGGATGAGAATCAACCGAAGTAAGGAGGGCATCAAACTTTCACAAGAAGAATACGTGAAGAAGGTTATCAAGAGGTTCAACATAGATGATGTCAAGCCAGTCAGTACTCCTTTGGCTGGACATTTTCGTTTGTCGAAAGATCAGTCGCCGATAACCGAGGACGAGATGAAGCATATGGATAAGGTACCTTATGCATCGGCTATCGACAGCCTTATGTATGTGATGGTATGTACGGGGCCAGATATTGCACATGCAGTGGGAGTTGTCAGTCGATTTATGAGCAATCCGGGAAAGCAACACTGGGAGGCTGTGAAGTGGATTTTCAGATATCTGAAAGGCAGCTCGAGTTCAGCTTTGTGTTTCCGAAAGTCAGAAATGGGATTGCAGGGATATGTTGATACTGACAATGGTGGTCATGTTGATAATAGAAAGAGCACATCCGGGTATGTTTACACCTTCGGAGGTACTGCAATTTGCTGGGTTTCAAAGTTGCACAAGATAGTAGCTCTCTCTAGCTGTGAGGCTGAATATGTAGCTGTGACGGAGGCCACGAAGGAGATGATGTGGCTATAATCTTTTCTGCGAGAACTGGATCAGGACCACGAGGGGAGTGTGCTATACTGTGATAGCCAGAGTGCCATTCATTTGGCAAAGAATTCGGTTTACCATGCTCGCACGAAACATATACAGCTTCGGTACCACTTCATCCGATCAGCTTTGGAAGATGGAGTGTTGGTGCTTGAGAAGATCCCAGGGAGTTAGAATCCAGCAGTCATGCTGACAAAGGCCGTGCCGAATGATAAACTGAAGTTGTGTGCAACTTCAGTTGGACTTCTTGGATGAGAATTGGAGTAGCCGTTGCAGATGGAGACATATGATTGAAATTAGTCTCCAAATGGGAGATTGTTGAGTTGTGGAGCCTAATTCACCCCGACACTATGAACACCCTACACGTAATCGGTTGTTATAATCGGTTGTTGTTATCGACTATTATAATGGCGGTTATAATCGACTGTTAGAATCAGCGGTTATAATCAGTTGTTGAAAGGTCGGTGGTAAAACCCTTTTCCCGAGGGAGTAGGGCAGTGGGGCAGAGCCCTAATGTTATTTAGTGGAGGATATCTTAGGAATTTTAGGCTTGTATTATGTTGCCCTAGTTTTCTCTATATATAAACTAGGTGGGCGACAATTTTCAAATGAGATGAGTTAGAGTTTGAGTAAGCTGTGTGAGTGGCCGAAAAGAGAGAGAAGAGATACTTGTAAAACTCAAAACTTCATTATAGTAAAATCTGCAGCGACAAGTGGACGTAGTTCTCGCATTGAGGATGAACCACTATAAATCTATGTGTGTTATTTGTTCTTCGCATATTTATTATTTTCTTATTAGGTAGTATTTTGGACGTTAAATCCTAACAGAATCGAGTTGATCATTTATTTTAGTGCCAAAAAGAATATTTGCTGCCAAAAGATCTGCGCAATTTATGCTGAGGGTTTTCATTAGTTTGGTTCATTTGAAAATGTTTCATTGTTTTAATTGTATCAAGAAAGGAAAAAAGGAAGACATAAAAATAAAAAGCACCTTAATCCGTCAAGCTCTTCGTTTGCCAACTCAAAAAATACAATTGATTAGTGTACTTCATCAAGTTTTACATATATTTTGTGAGCTTGTAAGGAGGCCATGTTATGACCTTTACAATGCCAAGAAACGAAGCTCCGCCTGAATGGGCAGTCAAAATTTTGAAGAGCAACTCCATCTCCCTTGCAAATAATCTTCCACGTAAATGATTGGCTCAGTGTTATTATAATATTCTAACGTTAAACAATTTTAGTTGGAAAAGGTCTCAAATACATATTTGAAAAAACACGTCACAAAAGGTCTCAAATACATATCATTAAATATACATGTGATAAACACTTGCCAAAATAAGTGTATATCACGTGTTGACCACGGTTTACTGAAGATACAAACCGTGATATACAATCACGGCTTAGTGCACGATTTGGATGTAATAATTTAGTGTAAATATTTAGTCTTGTATACTTACCATAATTGTAGGATTCTTGTAATACTAGAATAGGGTTTTGGCTTTAGAATAGGAATAGGTTTCTCTATTATGGAAAATTGTAAATTGTATATACACTCTTTAATTAATGAAAATAATCAAGGTATTATTTCTTTCATGGTATCAGAAGTCTAGGTTATTTTTCTCCTAAATTTTCCGTCGACGCCTCGGATTCCGGCTTCCCTTCCCGGATTCCTTGCCCGTCGGTGGTCTTTTTGTTTTTCTTCTCACTCACATATTGTTCTTCGTTATGTCGACGACAAAGAACACGCTTCACCCTGCCCTTGTTGTTTCTAACAGCAAGAATCACATCCCTCTTATTCTTGAAATAGAAAACGTCAAATACGCGACGTGGGCCGAGTTGTTCAAAATTCACGCTCGCTTGCATCAAGTCGTCCATCACATAATTTCTGCGGCTCCTGAGGATACGGAGGTGCCTAAACGCGAGAATTATCCTAAGTTATGGGCAACACTTGATGCCACCGTTTTTCAGTGGATTTACTCCACTATCTCTACAGACATGTTGCAAACGATTATTGAGCCAGACACTATGACGATGACTCCGTGGAATAGGTTGTGTGACATATTCCAAGATAATCGAAATTCCAGAGTTGTTACCCTTGAGCAAGAATTCTCCCACGTCACCATGGAAGACTTCCCGAACGTTTCATCTTACTGCAAAAGGTTGAAGGAATTGGCGGACCAACTCCGCAACGTTGGTGCGCCCGTTAACGAAGATCATCTTGTTCTCCAGATGGTTGCTGGCCTATCCGAGGCTTTTAGCGGCGTTGGAACTCTCCTTCATCAAAGTAATCCTCTTCCGAAGTTCTATCAAGCCCGGGCCATGCTTACTTTGGAAGAAGCGGGCTTAGCAAAAAAGGCGGCTACGAGTGCAAGTCTCGTGGTCATGATGACGTCCTCCCCTAATTCTCCGAATTTTGGTGATAATTCAGGCCAAAATCGTTCTCAAGGGGGCGGCAAAAATAATCGGAAAAATAATAGCAAAAATCGCGGGGGCAAACGCGATGGTTCCGGCAATGGTGGCGGTGGACAAAATAGTAAATATTTTTTGTCCTTTTTAATTTCCACAAATAAAATCTACTAAAATTAAATAAAATCACAAAATCAATATTAATCTAAAAAACATTTAAGTCCAAAATGGTGTAAAATCTAAAGGAAGATCGAAGATTGCGTGTCTACAGATGTCCCTCTTTGATCGGGAAGACGAAGAGTTTTCAGCTACGACTGTTGTATGTTTAATGTGCGCTTGTGAGATGCCCAAAAATGAAGTAAAAGAAAACGAGTTCGGATCCTATATTGTGTAGAGTCATCTCTTATGTTAATTAGTGTGTAGAGTCTAGGTCCTTAGGTCTAGCTTTTTATTTATAGCATACCTATTTATGGTCAAATATCCAAAATACCCCGTGCAAAATTAAATATTCTTATTTCCAAAATGAAATAAGTCATGTATTTGGATATGGATGAATTTTTCATGTGGCATCATGCTATTGAGTCTTTTTTTTCTTTTCTTTTGATTAAATAAAAAATCAAGATAAATATATTAATCAACTGTAATTTTTTTGTAATTTTTATTTCTTTGAAACTCGAATCTTATACTCTAAAAATAGTGAATATTTTTGTCCCTTTTCATTTTTACAAATAAAACCTACTAAAATTAAATAAAATCAAAACAACAAGATTTATAAAAAAAACATTTAAGTTCAGTAAAATCTAAGGAATGATCGAAAATCATGTGTCTACAATCATTTATGTGAGTTTTATTAGATTTTTGTTTTGTGAAAATTAACCGGGCTAATTTTCATATGTTTTTTTAATTATAGAAGTTGAGCAGTTCAAGATAGGGGTGGGCGTATATCAGTTCGGTTCGGTTTTGTATCCGAAAAATATGAACCGAATAAAAATTGTTTTTTTTAAAAACCGAATACAACTATTTAAAAAAAACCGATATGTTCGGTTTATATGCCGAACGTATCGGATTATATCGATTTTTTCTAGTGGGCCGGGTCGGATCGGAGATATTTTTTTTTAAAATTGAATTTCCAAAAATGAAATTGACATTCACACCTACACTATCATGAAATTTCGACGTTGAAATCTATTGTGTATCGTGAGATTTTTACTAAAGAAAAAGGAAAATTAGAAATCGATTTGGGGAAAAACACAAATTGATTGGGAAAATGGACGTATTTCTAAAAATTGGCTATGCCATTTGCGGTTTGACCGGCCCCATCTCGAAAAAATACACAAAATAAAAAAAAATCGGGTAAAACGGACATTCGAGCGCATAGTTATGACCATTTAAAGTTTTATCAATTTACAACTACTTTTTCTCCCTACATTTTATGTCAATATTTCCGTGATATGTTAATCAAGTTCATGCCGCATGCGACTTCTATAAAAGCTTCATAGATTAGCTTCAATGACTATGATTCAAGAGATAGTAGTAGCCTAAAATAAAAAATAAAAAATAAAAAAATATATATATTTAATTCGGTTTTTTGGTTCGGTTTGTACCCAAAATAAAAAAACCGAACCGAATTACTAAATCCTGATTCGGTTCGATAAAAAAACCGAAAAAAAATCAAATCGAATTTCGATTCGGTTCAATTTTTCGGTTCTCCGAATTTTTTGTCCACCCCTAGTTCAAGACGTAAAACATGCAAGAGACAAAAGATACTGACAATTTTGCTTTAATGCATTAAGGCAAAAAGAATAACATATAGGAACAATTCCCTTGTATATTAATTAGGATAATAATGCTATTAAAATTGTCATCTTTTTAAATCTTACAAAAGATGACCTTCTCCCTCCGATCATTTGTCGGAATGAAGATTCGGACGGTGGACCTTCTATATTTCCGTCAAAAGGATTATTTTAACCCCTTTACATAAGTTTGGATGAAGAAGAAGCTCCGTTTCCCGATTTCATTTTCTCAATCTTATATCTCTTATAATCCCTTTTTAACCCCACGTCACCTCGTTCTTCATGGCTTCGTGCAGCCATGAATACCGAAGCAAAAATAAATCTATTGATCTCGAAGGAATCAATAATATCAACACCAAGAAGCTCCTCTCGGAAATTTCTTTTTTCGGTGAATGTGTATAAGTTTTCGCGTATAATATTGTGTAATTATATTTTTTAACAATAATAAAGATGTCACCGCTCTTAACCAAATTTAAATTTATATCCACTTATACGATTGTATAATTGAGAAAACGACAAGTCCAGGTTATTAGGAATCCTTCTTCCACTTACTTAGGATTGGTCCCCTCTCTCAAAAAAAAAAAAAAGTCTTTGTATAAATATGTATAAATATGTATAAGTACATATTTTCGTATATAATATTATATAATTATATTTTTAGTGTATATATCTACACATTATACATAATGTATATGTCTTTGTATATATAAGTGTATAACATTGTGTAAAAGCGTTTTTGAGCTATATTTTTACAATGTAAGTTATGGATTATATTTTTACAATGTAAGTAATCGAAGTGTAATTTTGTGAAATTTCCCCTAAAATATACCCTTAATGTTTTTCCTATCAGAGTAACTGTTAATTTAATGCTATAAAGTCTACGCACTCACAAGCCATATTATAAAATTATACGATATGCTACTATATATTTAGATATATGACGTGGGAATATGCCATATAACTAACACTTATTAATTAACCATTCCAAAATTATATCCAATAGAGAAGCAACACGAGAAAAATCATCTAAAGTTAAATATACCTTTCAATTTATTTTTTTTGTGGGTCATTCTTTTGAGTGATGAAAGCATATATATGGTCCCGTGATGTGATGAATTATAAGCCATATACATGCTTAAGGTACCTAAATCAACAAGTACATATGTAATAGACCCAACTTTCCAACTCAACTGATTATGACATCAAATAATGGACTTAATTCAAAGGAAGATGTAATGTTGGTTCAACTAACTCAATATTTTTTATAATATATGAAAAATTATTGGACTTTCTTTTTCGTTTATAACAATAGTATTCGAGTCAGTTTGTGCATGTGATCTAACCAAGTACGGAGTTAGGGTGCTGCAAGGGGCCTCGAAAAATATATTTGTAACTTCTTCTTGTGTTTATTTATTTATATTTTGAACTACCTTATTAAACATACTGACTCTGAGACTGAATTCGAATATTTCATAGGTACTTCCACATACACAACTACCAGATAACTTTGCACACTAAAATTTAAGAAGATGAAAAGAAATTACTTAGTGTTCTTACTAAAATTTCAACATATGTAGTAAAATTTGAACGGATAATTGCAAACACGTATAGTATTCAACAGTGAGAACATAAAGGTTAAACTCATCGAGTTTTCAATTTCGAATTTATTAATAATTTTTTAAATTAAATTAATATGGTTGGAATGTATATATCAGTCATGCTCTGTTTATGTAAATTATAAGGACCTGCTCAAGATTCTGTAGCCGCAAGTATATGTACTGGACCCAACCTTCGTACTCAACTGATTCTGACATCAACTAATAAATTTCAATATATTATTTGTAGAATGATAGTACTAAATATCGTAAAGGACAAAATAATAATTTATCAATATTTCAAGAATTATAGAGCAGTTTCAACAATATATCTTAACCAACCTTAGGAGACATTTTTGGTTGAATATAAGAAATATCAGTAGTTGATATAATTTTGACAGCATCCAATTGTTTTCGAATGGGGCTACTCAAAGATGTAAATAATAATATCACAACGTGATTAAAGAGTCAAACTATAGCACTACACAAAAAAACTATGAAAAATTGTCACTAATCCGTCTAGACAGCCAGACATATATTTTTGATAATTCATCGCAAATTTGATGTTAAACAGAATTAGCAACAATCTTTGTTGTTTAGCGATAGAATTCGTCGCTAACATTCATCACTAATTACTGTATTTTGTGTGTAGAAATAGTTGATGATCGGGGTATTGAAATATTATTCTTAATCAGATCATATTTATTGTAAGATGATATTAATCTCCCTTGAGGAGTCTTTCATTAATATCAAGGTATATATAGAGTACAATATTCATCCATTATACAATAGGAATCCTAAGCCTATACAAAAGAGGAATCCTAGTCTTACCATAATTATATTTACACAATATATGAAAATATTCTAATTATGGGTAGGGAATATATTGTTTCCTATATTTACACGTTTACACACCCCCTCAGTCGGAGCGGGAGGAGGTCGGACGCTGAGACTGGCTCTGAAGTCAAGAAATAAGCATGCAGGAAGTCCTTTGGTAAATATGTTCCGCATCTGATAGGATGATGGAACATGTAACACTCTGACATGGCCTAACGCAACTTTCTCACGAACGAAGTGTAGGTCTATCTCAATATGCTTGGTTCGCTGATGTTGAACCGGATTATGAGAAAGATAGATGGCAGATATGTTATCACAATACACAATAGATGCCTGACGCAAAGGACACTGAAGCTCTAACAGTAAATTTCTGAGCCAACAAACCTCAGCTACTACATTTGCAACGCCTCTGTACTCAGCCTCAAACCTTTGGGCGAGATAGGGTAGCCTGTCTCTTGGCAGACCAAGAAATCAGATTATCCCCTAAGAAAACACAAAAGCCGGAGGTGGAGCGTCGCGTGTCCGGACACCCTGCCCAATCTGCATCTGTATATGAAAGCAACATGTCTGGTGCAGAGGGGTATAGGTGCAAACCATAATCAAGAGTGCCCTTAATGTATCGAATGATACGCTTAAGAGCAGTGAAATGAGACTCTCTTGGGGCATGCATGAATAAGCACACCTGCTGAACAGCATAAGTTATGTCTGGCCTGGTGAATGTGAGATACTGAAGTGCACCTGCAAGACTCCTATACAGAGTAGGATCAGAGACTGGAGCACCATCCATAGCACTGAGCTTAGATTTGGAATCAACTGGAGTAGGCACCTTTTTGCAGTTCGCCATGTAAGATGATATTAATCTCCCTTGAGGAGTCTTTCATTAATATCAAGGTATATATAGAGTACAATAATCATCCCTTATACAATAGGAATCCTAAGCCTATACAAAAGATGAATCCTAGTCTTACCATAATTATATTTACACAATATATGAAAATATTCTAATTATGGGTAGGGAATATATTGTTTCCTATATTTACACGTTTACATATATATATTAATATTGGGTTTGGTGTTGTGACATTTTGCCCAACATATCGTTTTCAGTATTAAGTTAAAATTCAGAAATGTTGGAACAAATGTTACGACATTCGGACCGACATTATGTAAACAATTTTGCCTTACTTCACGGACTGAAGCAAATCTCGTGGGATTTTTACTACGATGTAAAAGTGACTTGGCAAGGTGTTTAGGAGCTGATGAAACACGTGGGAAGAACAAGTCAAAGTTGTTGCTAAGCTTGGGGAACAAGTCCAAGAAGTTGAGGATTTTGCTTCATGATCTTCTCCAACAAATCATATCGGCCGCCCATCTTTCTATCAACCTCCACAACCAATCGATGAGCTTTTCAAGGAAGACTCTCTACTATAAATAGAGAGGCAATAAGAGTGAATCGATATCTAGAAAAAAGATTGCAAAAAAAATCAAGAGAGCTCTCGAGAATTCATATCAGTAAACTTGATCACAAGTGTTGTCTGAGCGTGTCGACAACATTCTGTCCAACATTATAATTGCTGCTTAGATTCTAGATTTGCTCTTCATTGAAGCAATTATAATGAGATGTTGTCTATGTCTATTTAGATAGATTTTTCAGGCAGAAGTCATCTGCGACTTCAACTTTTTAATTTCTTTTGTATTATCTTGTAATATTATAAAAGAAGGAATTTATTTAATTGTATATAAATATATACAATACTTTCGTTCACTGACCGTCATAAGTTATAAAATCAATATAACCTATGTAAATATTAAACCTGTGTTCTTTATTTTTTCTGTTGCTATTTACTCTTCAAAGATTTTTCTGTTTTATCAAAGTGTTGTCACTTGTGTCAGAAAACATTATTACCGACATTTACAAACTGCATTGACATTCGATTTGTTTTTACTTTCAGTTTGTATTTTATTGTTTCATAGCATACCCCCGGGACCCAATATATATATATATATATATATATATATATAAGAGAGATTTAGTTATACATTATGTATTGATAGTTTTTAAATCGTACAATGTCAATCACAAAGTTAATTTACGATTGATCACTTTTTGTAACTTTCGACTCAACTTGGGTGCTTCATGAGAAATTTAGTGTTCGAATTCAGTAAAGAGTATCTTAGGTTACGTAAACAGAATTAAATTTATTATAATAAGTAACAACGTAACCTAAAAGTCATGTAAGGATTTAACTCTTCCTTCTACCCCTTCATTCACTATTACTTGTTCGGTATGCTAAGAATATATTTTAACTTTTACTGTCATAGCATATCAAGAGAAAAATATAGTAATTGTTTTTATATTTTTTCTTTATCATTAATTACTTATTTCTCAAAATCTAAGACTAAATATTAATTAATAGTAGTGAGTATCGTGATAAAATATTCATAGCAATTATTATTTCTTAAAAATATATATAATTTAAATTGGACAAATAAAAGTGAACGGATGAAGTAGTATTTTATGCCTTAGGAATGTATACCTAATACCTAGGTTAGTTTGTAATGAGGAAAAAGGAGGAAAAGTTAAGAACATGGGGGTGGAGTGGGGGTGGGGATGGGTTGAATATTCATGGAGCAATCAATGGATAAGAGTTCATGACAACTAGCAAGAAAGTTTGGAATCATAAAAAAGGAAGAAAAAAGAGAATTTTGAGGACCAGATGAATTGATGTCCACCTCTATTGTTGATAGTTGATCCCTTGAATATAAGTGTTTGTTTTAAATTATATACTATTTGTAAATATTTTTTTACACTATTGAAAAAATATAAAAATAATCAAGAATTCATCGTTATCCGGGATATTCCATATTTATTTTACTAGTCGTTAACATATTTACATTCTTTCATGTACTTTATTTATTTTATTTACCTGCGTTAGTTTTTGCTTTCTTTTTCAGAATATTTTATCATTGCTTATTTACTTTTGTTATTCTCATTTTCATTCTGCTTTAAATTTCTTATTCGGATCTGACCGTTTATCTTGCTTTGCTTGTGCTTATGCTTTGTCTTGAGCCGAGGATCTTTCGAAAACAGTTTCTCTACTTACCAAGGTAGATATAAAGTTTTCGTACACTCTGCCCTCCTCATACCCCACGCTGTGAGACTTTACTGACTATGTTGTTGTTAACATATTAACATTCTAAATGAAAACGAACTACATTAAGAAGTTCATATATAATTTGAGTTGCACCTATTACAAAAAATTGAGCAATGAACAATATAGAGGAGTACTTTCACTTCTTTTAAAGGATTTTCCATAGAAGTTCTTCAACTAAAAGAAAAGCGTTCTCTGATTTTGTTCGATTTGGGAGGAGAAGAGTTACCATTGGTTTCTTCTGACAAAATCTAGTTTTCATAGTACGAATGGAAAACAACATTTCAAGAACAATTCTAATAGCTATATACATATATTAAGTATTGGGGTTGACATCCACATGAGTAGTCCGAATTCAATTTTATTATTTTAACTTGTTATAACATATTATTTGTCTTATTGTCTCGGTGACTAATTTCACTTATTTGAATAATTATTTGTAATTATTTTTTAATTAATTTAATAACATAAAAATCTATGTTTAATAAAACAGTTTATAGAAGTGTTAAAAAGGAAAACAGATTTAGTCCCTCATTTATTTTTCTAAAAGTGTAACTTATAAACCTTTTATATCTAGTCTTTCTACTTTATACGAATCTTTATATTTAGATTTTTTTACCTTCTACAATCTAATCTTTTATATTTAGTATTCTTACTTTCTACAGCTTAATCTTTTTTATAGTCTTTAATTTCTACTTTCTACAATGTAATCTTTTATATTTAGTCTTTCTAATTTCTACAATCTATTCTTTTATATCAAGTCTTTAATTTCTACTTTCTACACTCTAATTAATCTTTTATATTTAGTCTTTTTATTTTCTAAAATCTAACTTTTTTTATTTGGTCTTGTTACTTTCTACAATCTAATCTTTTATATTTAGTATTCTTACTTTCTACAACTTAGTCTTTTTTATATAGTCTTTAATTTCTACTTTCTACAATGTAATCATTTATATTTAGTCTTTCTAATTTCTACAAACTATTCTTTTATATTAAGTCTTTAATTTCTACTTTCTACACTCTAATTAATCTTTTATATTTAGTCTTTTTATTTTCTAAAATCTAACTTTTTTTATTTGGTCTTGTTACTTTCTACAATCTAATCTTTTATATTTAGTATTCTTACTTTCTACAGCTTAGTCTTTTTTATATAGTCTTTAATTTCTACTTTCTACAATGTAATCTTTTATATTTAGTCTTTCTAATTTTTACAATCTATTCTTTTATATTAAGTCTTTAATTTCTACTTTCTACACTCTAATTAATCTTTTATATTTAGTCTTTTTATTTTCTAAAATCTAACTTTTTTTATTTGGTCTTGTTACTTTCTACAATCTAATCTTTTATATTTAATATTCTTACTTTCTACAACTTAGTCTTTTTTATATAGTCTTTAATTTCTACTTTCTACAATGTAATCTTTTATATTTAGTCTTTCTAATTTCTACAATCTATTCTTTTATATTAAGTCTTTAATTTCTATTTTCTACACTCTAATTAATCTTTTATATTTAGTCTTTTTATTTTCTAAAATCTAACTTTTTTTATTCGGTCTTGTTACTTTCTACAATCTAATCGTTTCTATTTCGTCTTGCTCTTATTAAGGACATCATGTATATGTACAAAAAAATGACTCAACTTTTATATTAAGTTTGATAGGATTTAGTTTTGATTATTCTCAAAATTTAATCTCGTATTTACATTTTGCAATCAGCACAAAATGTATTTCAACCATTAATAAGAGCTAATTAAATTTGTGTTAAAAATATTAATAATGCAATAAGCATGTGAACTAAGCTTTTCTTTTCTTTCTATTTTCACTTTTCAAGGAAATAGTGATAATATGTACACTCCTATTTTCAAAGAAAAATACGATGATGATAAATTAATTAGGGAGGGATATTTAGTTCAACAAACTATATAAACTGCAATGACCCAAAAAAAAGGGACGTTGCAAAATTTGAAAACCTCGAATTGTTCTTTAGAAAATAGATAATGCACCAAATGTACGTTTGTTTCTCTTTTGTTTACCAACAAATTCTATTTCTCAACGTATTTTTTATTTTGTTCTGACGCATAATGATTGAATTAAACCCCATAGAGAGGCAGGATAGAGAGGCAGGAGATGCAGGAGCCGCCAGCCGGATCGACCAACAAATGATAGGCCAGAGAGATGGGCTCATTCGACTAATCAGTGATCCCTGGGCCTACCTAACACAGATATCCCTGAAATAGGGGATTGATTGATCGGAAAGCTCAGGCAAGAGTAGGACGGAAAATGGTCTGTTTTGAGCGTTTGAAGTGGACGAACAATCAGCTCTCTTCAATTCCCTCCAAGATTTGAACTTCCAACCAATTCTTTCGATGGCAAATCATTAAAAGAGTGAACGACCACTAGAGGGAAACATGATATAAATTAATTCCTTATTGAAGGAAATAATTTCTTGATTATTTTTATTAATGAAATATTATATATACAATTTACAATTTCTATAATAGGAAAATTCTATTCCTAGTCTACTTCCAAAACCTTATTCTACCTGTACAATAATTATACAATTATGGTAAGTGTACAATTCTAATTATTTACAAAATTGTCCTAAAATCTATGCACCAAACCGTGATATACTTATGGTAAGTATATCACGGGTATACTATTTATCACACCCCTGCAGTCATAGCGGGCGATCTTCGTACGCTGAGACTGTCCTTAAAATCTTCAAAGAGAACCGAGGGAAGACCATTTGTAAAGATGTCTGCAATTTGATACCTGAAAGGGACATGCCAGACGCGTACTTGTCCATGAGCTACCTTTTTGCGAATAAAATGAATGTCCATTTCGATATGTTTAGTGCGCTGGTGCTGAATCGGATTACCAGAAAGGTAGATGGCGCTAACATTATCACAATAAACCAAGGTAGCTTTCTGAATAGGACAATGAAGCTCTAAAAGCAGATTACGTAACCAACATGATTCAGAGACCACATTGACAACCCCTCGATACTCGGCCTCTGCACTGGAGCGGGACAAAGTCGACTGACGTTTTGAAGACCAGGAGACCAAGTTATTACCAAGAAACATACAATATCCAGACGTAGACCGTCTGGTATCTGGACAACCACCTCAATCAGCATCTGTATACGAGACAAGTGTAGACGTCGACGAAGGATATAAGTATAAGTCATAGTCAAGTGTCCCCTGGATGTATCGAATAATGTGTTTGAGCGCATTCATATGTTCAACCCTGTGATCATGCATAAACAAGCACACCTGATGTACGACATACGTAATATCTAGTCTCGTGAAAGTAAGATACTGAAGGGCCCCTGCAAGACTGCGATATCGGGTCGGATCCTCATACGGGGAGCCAGTCGCAACCCCTAGCTTGGGTTTAGTATCAAGTGGAGTAGAAGTGGACTTACATGATGACATACCAGCTCGCTCAATGATCTCAATTGCATACTTCCGTTGGGACAATAACAACCCACTTGCGTGACGTGTGACAACAATCCCCAAAAAGTAATTCAAGGGCCCCAAGTCTTTCATAGCAAACTCAGAACTGAGCATTGTCATGATAGACTAGCGTAATGCATCAGAAGAGGCAGCCAAGATAATAGCATCCACATATAACAATATATAAGTCAAGGAAGAACCTGATGTGAGTGAACCCAATAGTCAAAATATAGTCTACAAACCTCTTATATCACGCCCGTGGAGACTGCTTAAGCCCATACAAGGACTTCTTCAATAAACAGACATGATAAGGATATTTGGGATCCCTAAACCCCAAGGGCTGATGCATATAAACTGTCTCCTTGAGATCACCATGTAAGAAAGCATTTTTCATAACTAACTGATGAATAAGCTATGCTTTTGAAAGAGTCAAGCTGAACACAGTGAGAATGGTAGCCGGCTTGACCACTGGACTAAATGTCTCACCACAATTCACACCAACTTGCTGAGTCTTATCATCACCTACAAGACGATCCTTATGCCTCGCAAACGAACCGTCAGAATTGTTTTTTTGAGCAAAAATCCACATAGACCGAATAATATTAATACCAGATGGACGGGGAACCAACTCCCACGTCTTATTATCAATAAGAGAATTATATTCGTCGGTCATAGCAAATTTCCAATTCGGGTCATTTAAAGCATACACTGGATTACGGGGTAGAGGAAATTTAAGAACATTAGAATTTAAATTAAAATGAATTTTTAGTTTAAAAATACCCCGTTGACTACGAGTGATCACTCTATGACTCGGGGGAGAATTGAGCGGATTTTGGGAAACATTAGGACACGTGACGGACTGGCCAGCAGGCAGTGGGCCTGCTGGCCCAACACGGTAAGTGGTACTGGATGTAGAAACTGAGACTGGACCAATTTCGGAATTGGGCTGGGTCACTGGCCTAATTACCGAGATTGGCCCAATCATGGGGTTAGTAACTGGGTTGTGCACAGTCGCTGGACCTGAAACTGGACAATAGACAGAGACGGTATGGCATGTAGTGGGCCCACTGGCGGATTCGCAGTGCGGGACATGTCCGATAAATGGTGGATAATAAATAAGGAGATACCGTCACCTAAAAATTTATACGAACTAGACACATGACTACTCACTTTAGCAAAAAGAAATTGGGTTTCATAAAAAATAACATGGCGACTAATGATGATTTTATTAGACGATAAATCAAAACATTTGTAACCATGATGATTAGACGGATAACCCAAAAACACACAAGGGGTAGAACAGACCTGAAGTTTGTTAATTGTGGTGGACGGAAACAACGGATAACATAAGCACACAAAGACCCTAAGATGGGAATACGAATGAGTCTTATTATATAAAATTTGAAGGGGGGGGCGAATATGACAAACCTTTGGTAAGAAGAATGTTAAGAATATATGTAGCCATTTGTAGAGCATGATGCCAAAAATATTGGGGGTACGAAAGCATGGATCAATAAAGTTCGAACAATGTTATTAATGATATGAATTTTGCGTTCAACTTTCCCATTTTGTGAAGACGTATGAGGACAAGAAAAATAAAAATTGATCCCATTAGTAGCACAAAACTTTCGAAATACCCCATTATCATATTCTTTTCCATTATCACATTGAATATTTTTAATCTCCCGTTCGAATTGACAATTCAGAGTACTACGCGTACCCTTACCAGAAATAAATTTGTTTTTATCTAAGGAAGACAAAATAGACTCTCCCGAATAACCTAGACAATCATGCCACAAGGAAGGAGCAAGGGCTGCAAAAGTTGATGGCAAGGCTTGACTCGAGAAATCGAAACTTGGCGTGATAGGATAAAGATCTCCTCTACTATCACACCTCATGAGAGGACTCCCCGTCTTGAAATCCTTCACAAAAAACCCAAACGGATCAAATTCAATAGAAACAGAATTATCAGTGGTGAATTTACAGACAAATCCAAATTTTTAATCAATTTAGGGGCATGTAGGGTATTTTTCAAGATAAGGGGTGAATGGGGGGAGACAAAGTTTTATGATCATAACTACGAATTGGAATAGAATTACCATTACCAATAATTATGCCACGAGAATTACTCAAATTAGAATAAGGCGAGAGAGTACATGAATCGGATGTCATATGGGTAGTGGCGCCGGTGTCCATGTACCAATTCGGGTTCGATGGAGTCAAACCAAGTGTGTGCATTGCGGCCTAAATATCGGTCTGAATGGGGTTTGCTGCATGGTGGGCTTGCGGAGGCCGAGGCCAAAGTACCCATATGTGCTGCCCCGACCCAGTACCATGTCGGGAGCCACTGGCCCAACGGTATTGATCCGATAAGGCTGTTGTGAAGCCCACTGGCCAGTGGTTGGAACGCTGGAGGAATGTGGGATGTGGGGCCATTGCCCACTAGACCAATCCCACGGCCAGGCTAGGACCAGTGGGTTGGTGGTCCACTGTAGCCGGGATGGGGCCCATCGCCACTATTTCGGCCACCGTTACCACTACCGAAACTGCCGCGTTTGCCCTCGCAATTTTTGCCATTATTTTTCCGACTATTTTTGCCGCCCCTTGAGACCAGCTTGGGGACAAATTGTCACCAAAAGTTTGAGAAGGAAAGGAGGACGTCATCATGACCACGGAACTAGCACTAGTAGCCGCCTTTTTAGCCAAGCCGACTCTTCCAAAGTAAGCCCGAAACAGGCTTGATAGAACTTTTGGAGATGATTACTTTGACGAATGAGAGTACCACTGCCACTATAGGCCTCGGAGAGGCCAGAAACCATATGGAGAACAAGATGATCGTCGCTAACAGGCGCACCAACATTGCGGAGTTGGTCCACCAATTCTTTCAACCTTTTGTAATACGCTGAAACGTTTGGGAAATTTTTCATATGTACATGGGAAAATTCCTGCTCAAGTGTAACAGCTCTGGAATTGTGATTATCTTGGAATATGTCACACAGCAATCGTCGTAGCGTCCGGCTCAATAATCGTCTGCAACAGGTCGGTAGAGACAGTGGAGTAAATCCACTAAAGGACAGTTGCATCAAGAGTCGTCCACAACTTAGTAACATCCTCGTGTTTAGGCACCTCCGTGTCCTCAGGAGCCGCAGGGATTATGTGATGGATGACTTGATGCGACCGTGCGTGAATTTTGAACAGTTCGGCCACGTCGCATATTTGACGTTTTCTATTTCAAGAATAAGAGGGGATGTGATTCTTGATATTAGAAAAAATAAGGGCATGGTGAAACACGTTCTTGGAGGTAGACATAACGAAAGAATAATATGTGATTGAGGAATTGGGAAGAAAGAATTTTGGGGATCGAAAATTTTGCACGGAAACTGAGGAAGAAAGCTCAGAACCGACGACAATTTTGGGGAGAAAAATTCTCAACCTAGACTTCTGATACTATGAAAGAAATAATCCCTTGATTATTTTCATTAATGAAAGAGTATATATACAATTTACAATTTTCATAATAGGAAAATCATATTCATAGTCTACTTCCAAAATTGATTCTACTTGTACAATAATTATACAATTATGGTAAGTGTACAATTCTTATTATATACAAAATTATCCTAAAATCTATGCTCCAAACCGTGATATACTTATGGTAAGTATATCACGAGTTTACTATTTATCACTTATAATGTCTATTGTCTTTGTGCTTTAATTTCTGAACACCACCCAAGTGCCTTCCATGCAAGTTGTATTATCCCCGTGAGTCTTTTCAAAGCTTAGTCGAGATTAATTACTTGATGATCGTTTCATCTCTTTTTTAAAAGCTTAGTCTTTTAAATAATGAAAGTGTACGCGCCCTATTTTCGACCCGGCTCGGGTCAAAGCGGAGCGCGGACGTGTCCGGGTGATTCCTGGGTAAAGGATTGAGGAGTCGCCACCTAATTATTTTTACGGTGAATTAGGACACCTAAATTTTAAACTAAGTGCTGCAATGTAACTCCAATTTTAAGGTCTGCGAAACTAGTGAGATTCTAGGTAAGGGTTCTTTATTATCCTAAAGGGAAGGGGTTAGGCATCCTTTAAGATCCGCTAACTTGCGGTTATCCGGTAAAACTCAGATTAATTATTGCTAGAAAAATACATTTTTTACAAGTATAATAAATAAAAAGATGTTTTGCAAATATGATGCATTTTATATAAGTAAATATGATGCATTTTATACAAATACGTATTCGGATGACATAAAAGAAAGATACATGTAAAGTTTTTTAGAAAAACATGCATTTGTGACAATAAATTCTTTATAATGCCAAAGAAGCGAATCTTTCGAAAATCAACAAGTTGCAAAAAATAATAATAAAAAGATAAGCTTATTTTGTACAAATTAATTGAAGCAAATAAAGATGACAAGAGTTGTTTTAAAATCTTGAATAAGCGTGTGAGCCTAAAATAAATAAACTAGCGAAGGATTTCTAAGTTTGCGAGCCTACAAATAAATAAGCTAGCGACGGGTTTCTAATTTTTAACTAACCTATGAATAAATCCTAAGTTTGCCTATTCTAAGCATTTTAATAATTACATAAGTGCGATAAATAATATTACAATACAAAGCGAGAAAAAAGCTGAATTTAAAAAAAGAAATAAAATAAATAAACTCCGAGGAATAATTGCTTTTATTTTTACTTTAGTCCTCGCAAGTCGCCAAGAACAAACGGTTAGAAACATTTAAATACAAATAACTTCATATCCGTATTCAAAACAGTGAATGTTTTGATCGCGGAGGGCTCAGACTTAAATTTTGAAAAGAACATTCCAATCACGTCGTGGCTGCAAACATATGACTAATGTAGTTTATTTTGATTGCCTCGCCTACTAAACGTATTGGTCTCTCGGGTGGAATAAAAAGATCACTATAATCACGTCGTGGCTGCGAATATATAATTCACCTCGCCTACTAAACATGTTGATCTCGGATAAAAGGTTTAAGTCTTCATCCTTGCCCGAAGTTATATTTCCGTCTTTGCAATCTGTGTAGGCCTCAAAATCGACGGATATTTTTCATCGGCGGTGTAGTATCGTGTTCAAATCATTAAAAATGAAACAAGAATAAAGATGGCGGTAGCGATAATGTAAGAAGAAAACAGTTTCCAAAAAATGACGCGGTGTCTAGTTTAAAGCGATAAAAGCAAGAGAACAAATATTTGAATCTTTGAAACAGTGGCTGAAATAGAAAGCAATGTTTGAAAAATGCGGTTTTCGATTTAAAGCGATAAAAATGATAAAGCGATGTGATGTCTGAAATGGGAGCAAGCAAACCGAAAAACAATGAAACGATAACAGCAGCTGATACTTGGCCCGATGCTTGATGAGTAGCGATGGCGATGCGGTAGCGATAGCGATAGCGATGGCGATGCTTGATAGCGATAGCGGATAGCAATAGCGATAGCGATAGCGATAGCGATAGCAATAGCGATGCGATGCGATGCGATGCGATGCTTGATGGCGATGGCGGGAAGCGATGAAGTAGAAAATAGTTTAGAGATGACGCGGTGTTTTAGTTTAAAAATAGTAAAAACAAGAAAAACAGACGCAGATTTATTCAAACAAGAAAAACAAGAATATTTAAACCGAGAAGCGTCTCCAAGATGGGACGCAATATTGGTTTGAATCAATAAAACAACAAAGAGAATGCGGTATTAATTCAATCAATAACATAATAATAATGCCAAAGAAGCAGACGATGGCGATTTTAAATACGGGCAGATTCAAATTATGGAAATATTCAAATCGGTCGCCTGACCCGGTCGATGATTCAAACCCGAAATCGATTTCAAAGACCAATTTCGGATAACCAAGAACGAGAATGTGAAATGCAAGAAATTAAAATGTTCAAATCGTGTCGACGGGCAGGTCGATGACGACCAAAATCGATGATCCAAATCAAATCGATTTCAACACCAAATTCGGATAACCAATAACAAGAATATGAAATGCAAGAATTCGAAAATATTACTCAACCGGTCGACCCGACCGGATCGATGTTTCAACCCGGATCAAACAAATTCATCAATTTCAGATAACCAATGATAACAAGCAGCTGACAATGTAAGAAAATTGGAAAAATCTAAGCGGTCGACCCGGGCAATCGATGTTGACCGACCGAATCGTGTGTTCAACCGAAGTCAAATAATTTCATCAATTTCAGATAACCAATGACAACAAACAATGAATGTAGGAAAATTGGAAAAATCTAAACTGGTCGACCAGGCCGATCGATGTTTCCAGACCGACATCAGTGATCCGAATCGAATCTTACACCAAATTCAGATAACCAACATACATAAACATGAAATGCAAGAATTCTGAAAATAATACCCGAACCGGGGATCGGCCCGGGTCGGGTCGACCCGACCCGAAATCAGTGAAAAAAATCAGAGAAATCAAAGGGGATGACAAACCTTTTCGGACTTGATTCTTGGAACAACAACGAAGCCAAATACTCTAAAATCAAGAACACAACAAAATATGTATGTATATATTGAATAATCTTCCGAAAATCTCTTTTTCTCTCCCCGAAATCTCCTCCTTTAAGTGAAGAACAACATGGGTATTTATAGGTGGATTCCCCCCTAAAAAACGAGTTTGAATTCGAATTAAAGGTAAAGAAAATCGCGGATTTGAGGGGCATGGGTCGCGGGTTTTAGGGGTGTCAGCGTAACAGAGGGGGGTTGGTGGAGGCAGAGGGTTGGTGGTGGTGTCGGGTGAGGTGACCGGCGACGTGGGGTCGCCGGTATGGGGGGTGTGGGGTCGCGGCTGATCGAGAGAGAGAGATAGGGTTTCAGATTTTTTTGATTTTTGGTTTTGGTTAAAGGGGATTAAAAGGGTAAGGGATTTGGGCTTGAATTTGGGCCGGGAATTGGTTTGGGTGGGTGGGCTGCTGGGAAATAAAAAGGGGAGTTGGCGTGATCTGTTGGGCCTGGGGCGACGGGTTGGGCTTGTGTGTGTTTTGAATTAAAGGGGAAGGGATGTTGGGCCAGTAGGTTGGGCTGCGGGTTGAGAGGGGAAATAGAGGGGAAATGGGTATTTAATTGGAGAGTTTGGTTTTGGGCTTGGGAGGTTTGTTTGGGTAGAATTTGTTTTGGGTTGGGAAAATGAAAAAATGGGTTAGAAATTGTTTTGGGTTAGAAAAAATAAAAATGGGTTATGGATAAAAATATAAAAGGGGTTTAATAAAAAATTATTTATATATATTTTTTGTAAAAGATGTGAATTATTTAAAATAACATAACGACGTAATAATAATAAAATATAATATTTGCAAAATGTTTAATGCTTTAATAAAAAGGAAATGCGATGCAATTTTGCGAGAATAAAATAACATAGAATATTATGGATAACTTATGATTATTATAAAAATGCAAATGATATAAAATATGCGAATAATAATAATAATACGAAGATGCACACATATATGCCTATATTTTAAAATTATTTTAAAAGTGTCAAAATATTAAAAATTACGAATAAAATCATAAAAGATGGGACAAAATTGGGTGTCAACAGATGCCCCTCTTTGGACGGAGACGATGAAAGAGTTTTCGGCCAAAGAAGTTGACTGGGTAGCCAATTTTGTCCCGATCATCGGAACTGCATGGTAAGAAATAGAATCCCCGGGGGGAAATGAAGTTGCAAAAAGATGGTGCACATTCAAGAAACAATGCCCCAGTGTCGACCTAGGATGACACTGGTCGCAGATGTGAGAAACTAATGGGAAAGAGCGGATCGACGTTCGAAGTAGGTCGTTTGACCAAATTGCCTTGGTTCGCCGTGAGATATAGTTCCATGTTAAGCTGAAAGCTCCCGCCGATTCGAATTCCTGTGGACCAGAGCTAAGATAAAAGTTAGTGTATAACAGTTGCATAAGATATGTATGTGAGAATATGACTTTGTAAGTTGAAATGATGTCGTTGCTTAATGTTGTGCAGATGATGGCGTTGGCGGGCGCCTGTTTACACTTTAAAAATAAAGTACCCGCATTAGAAGGTGGCGCTGATTTAAAACATACCGCGTTAGAAGGTGGGCGCTGATTTAAAACATACCCGCGTTAGAAGGTGGCGCTGATTTAAAACATACCGCATTAGAAGGTGGGCGCTGATTTAAAACATACCGCGTTAGAAGGTGGGCGCTGATTTAAAACATACCGCGTTAGAAGGTGGGCGCTGATTTAAAACATACCGCGTTAGAAGGTGGGCGCTGATTTAAAACATACCGCGTTAGAAGGTGGCGCTGATTTAAAACATACCGCGATTAGAAGGTGGGCGCTGATTTAAAACATACCCGCGTTAGAAGGTGGGCGCTGATTTAAAACATACCCGCGTTAGAAGGTGGGCGCTGATTTAAAACATACCCGCGTTAGAAGGTGGGCGCTGATTTAAAACATACCCGCGTTAGAAGGTGGGCGCTGATTTAAAACATACCGCGTTAGAAGGTGGGCGCTGATTTAAAACATACCGCGTTAGAAGGTGGGCGCTGATTTAAAACATACCGCGTTAGAAGGTGGGCGCTGATTTAAACATACCCGCGTTAGAAGGTGGGCGCTGATTTAAAACATACCGCGTTAGAAGGTGGGCGCTGATTTAAAACATACCGCGTTAGAAGGTGGGCGCTGATTTAAAACATACCCGCGTTAGAAGGTGGGCGCTGATTTAAAACATACCGCGTTAGAAGGTGGGCGCTGATTTAAACATACCGCGATTAGAAGGTGGGCGCTGATTTAAAACATACCGCGTTAGAAGGTGGGCGCTGATTTAAAACATACCGCGTTAGAAGGTGGGCGCTGATTTAAAACATACCGCGTTAGAAGGTGGGCGCTGATTTAAAACATACCGCGATTAGAAGGTGGGCGCTGATTTAAAACATACCGCATTAGAAGGTGGGCGCTGATTTAAAACATACCCGCGTTAGAAGGTGGGCGCTGATTTAAACATACCGCGTTAGAAGGTGGGCGCTGATTTAAAACATACCGCGTTAGAAGGTGGGCGCTGATTTAAAACATACCCGCGTTAGAAGGTGGGCGCTGATTTAAACATACCGCGTTAGAAGGTGGGCGCTGATTTAAAACATACCGCGTTAGAAGGTGGGCGCTGATTTAAAACATACCAGCGTTAGAAGGTGGGCGCTGATTTAAAACATACCGCGTTAGAAGGTGGGCGCTGATTTAAAACATACCGCGTTAGAAGGTGGGCGCTGATTTAAAACATACCGCGTTAGAAGGTGGGCGCTGATTTAAAACATACCCGCGTTAGAAGGTGGGCGCTGATTTAAAACATACCGCGTTAGAAGGTGGGCGCTGATTTAAAACATACCCGCATTAGAAGGTGGGCGCTGATTTAAAACATACCCGCGTTAGAAGGTGGGCGCTGATTTAAAACATACCCGCGTTAGAAGGTGGGCGCTGATTTAAAACATACCCGCATTAGAAGGTGGGCGCCTGATTTGTGTCGTCGTGTTGACGTAATGTAAAGTGGGGCCCTATTGCCATGCCATGATAGTTAATGTGTGGACATAAGCGATGCAAAAGTTGAGTAGATGAGAATGCGACCCTGTAAGTCGAAATACCGTTCTTTCCGTGGACACAACACGGTTGGGAACATGTAGTTTAGCATGACGTCTTTGTACAATCTCCAAACAGGAAAGGGATTCTTGTAGTGAGTTGCGATGCGGAGGCCTTCGCGAATCTGCTCATAAATGTTGCAGCTTCCCTGCTGTTTCGACTGAAGAACACGTACTCAAATAAATTTATGAGTTTTGGGAGGGAGTTGATTCGCGTTGACTTTGTAGCCGGCCTTGGTGTCTACATGTCACGCTAACTCGGACCCGTAGCCCTCTCTCGCTTCCCAGTCTTGGCGGTAGTTAATGAAAACATTCGAAAATAATTTGTAGAAATGCATCTTAAAATAGACACATAAAAATTATATCGAATTTTGATGAAAATGTTTGTTTGAAAATAATTTGCTTATAAAAATTACTGCACATATATATATATATCATCGGCGGTGACATGCGGTGAAACAAAGCAAACGTCTTATCCAAAATTCTTACGGTGAAGACTTAGTTTGCCGATGGTTTTCCATGTTTATCGGCGTCCTCTGGCGGTGATCCCTTAAAAATGCCCGATTAATCGATATATGAGAATGACGATCTTTTGAATGGACAACCGAGTCTTGTGTAGATTTCTTGCACCGCCTATCGGGGTGATCGGATGGGTGCATTTTGTCTTTTGTGAGATGAAGGAGAAAATATTTCCTAATGGTGGGACCGGCCGATTTAGGCCGCCTCGTATCCCCATGAGGGAATCAGGTCGTGGCGTAGTTCATTACAAGCAAAAGGGATTGTAAGGATTTTTCTAAAGATGGGACCGAAGCCGATGTGGCTGCCTACGTATCCCGCCGAGGGAATCAGGTCATAACGTAGTTCAGGTTATGCATTACACAGAAAAATCCTAAATGTAGTATCTTTTCACTGCATCCGCGTTGATAGCTTTTGGCCATACTTCACCGTCCATTTCAGCTAAGATTAACGCTCCTCCAGTCAACACCCGGTGAACCATATAAGGCCCTTGCCAGTTAGGTGCGAATTTTCCTTTAGCTTCATTTTGGTGCGGGAATATTCATTTTAGCACCAATTGCCCCGGTTCGAAAGTCCTTGGTTTTACTTTCCTGTTGAAAGCTTTGGTCATTCTGTTTTGATAAAGTTGTCCGTGGCAGACTGCGTTCAATCGCTTTTCATCAATCAACATCAATTGTTCGTACCGATTCTGTATCCATTTCGCTTCGTTTAGCTCAGCTTCTTGGATAATTCTCAAAGATGGTAATTCCACTGCCGGTAACACGACACATTCCATAGACCAATAGATACGGCGTTGCCCGGTGAAGTCCTGGCGTAGTGCGATATCCCAAAAGTGCAAAAGGCGGATGCTCGTACGGTGCTTGTAATTATCAATCATCTTTCGTAGTATTCTTTTGATGTTTTTGTTGGTCGCCATTGCTCCGTTCATCCGAGGTCGATGCGAGTGGAATTGCGGTGAGTGATCTTAAACTTCTCGCATATCTCATTCATCGATTCTTGTTGAGATTAGCCCCATTATGCATTATAATCGACTCGGGGATTCCAAATCGACAAATGATGTTATTGCGGACAAAATCAACTACCACTTTCTTTATTCTTGACTTGTGGGACGATGCTTCTACCCACTTTGTGAAATAGTCAATTGCCACTAGAATAAATCTATGTCCATTTGATGCGGCAGGTTCAATAGGGCCAATGACATCCATGCCCCAAGTCGCGAATGGCCAAGGAGAGCTCGTCACATTGAGTTCGTTAGGGGTACCTTGATTAGATCGCCATGAATCGACATTGATGGCATCTTTGCACGAAGTGGATGCAATCTGTTTCCATGGTCATCCAAAAGTATCCTGCTCTTAGAATCTTCTTTGCCAAAGTGAAGCCATTCATATGAGGCCCGCACGTGCCTCCGTGTATCTCTTCAATTAAACTGCTTGCCTCTCGAGCATCAACACATCTTAACAAACCGAGATCTGGAGTCCTCCGATAAAGGATTTCTCCGTTTAGGAAGAAATGGTTTGCTAACCTCCTAAGTGTCCTCTTTTGTATACTGGTTATGCCTTCTGGATATTCACCTATCTTGAGATATCTCTTAATGTCGTGGTACCAAGGCTTTCCATCCAACTCTCCATCTATGTTGAAACAATATGCCGGCTGATCCGATAAGCTCACTTTGATGGGATCTATGTAGTTCTTATCTGGATGTTGAATCATGGAGGACAGTGTTGCCAGAGCATCAGCGAACTCGTTTTGAGTTCGTGGGATATGCTTGAATTCTATCTTGCTGAATTTTTTGCATAATTCTTTCACGCAATGCAGGTAAGGAAGTATCTTCCCGTTCTTGGTCGCCCATTCGCCTTGCACCTGATGAATCAATAAGTCCGAATCACCTATAACCAACAGTTCTTGAATGTTCATATCAACGGCCATTCTAAGTCCGAGTACACAAGCTTCATATTCCGCCATATTGTTGGTGCATGGAAATCGGAGTTTTGCCGAAATTGGGTAGTGTTGACTGATTACGAAATCAAAGCGCTCCAATACCGACCCCTTTGAAGTTTGCGGCTCAGTCGAAGAACATTCTCCAACCCGGTACTCTTACGAGATGTCTTCTCCAACAAGCAAGACCTCCTCGTCAGGAAAATAAGTCAGGAGAGGCATGTATTCTTCATCCACAGGATTTTCAGCAAGATGGTCGGCTAGTGCTTGTCCTTTGATAGCCTTTTGGGTGACATATATGATATCGAACTCACTTAGCAAGATTTGCCACTTTGCTAGCTTTCCGGTGGGCATGGGCTTCAAAGATGTATTTGAGCGGGTCCATCCTTGAGATGAGATAAGTGGTATATGCAGACAGATAATGTCTAAACTTTTGTGCAATCCACGTTAAGGCACAACAAGTGCGTTCGACAAAGTGTACCGAGCTTCATACGGTGTGAACTTCTTGCTTAAGTAGTATATGGCCTGCTCCTTCTTTCTGTTTCGTCATGTTGTCCCAAAGACGCACCCAAATGCATTTTCTAACACGATGTGATATAACAAAGAACGGCCTTCCGGTTCGAGGCACCAAAGCAGTGGGTTAGACAAGTATTCCTTGATTCTATCGAAAGCTTGCCGGCAATCCGATGTCCACTTGGTAGCAGCGTCTTTCTTGATAGCTTGAATATTGGCTCACATATCACTGCTGATTGTGCTATGAACTCTTTGATGTAGTTGAGGCGACCAAGGAAACTCATTACGCCCTTTCGACTCTTTGGAGGAGGCAATTCTTGAATAGCTTTTACCTTCGAGGGTCCAATTCAATACCCTTCTACTTACAATGAAACCCAACAGCCTTCCCAAATAGGGACACCAAATGCGCACTTTGCGGGATTTAACCGGGTTATACCGCCTCGGTCGGTCAAAAACTTCTCTAAATCATCAAGTGATCTGAAGTCCTTCGCGATTTGATAATAACGTCATCTACGTAGACCTCTATTTCTTTGTGGATCATATCATGAAAAATGGTAGTCATGGCCCTCATGTAGGTGGCACCCGCATTCTTGAGTCCGAACGGCATTACTCGATAACAAAGATACCCCCAAGGTGTAGTGAATCTTTGTCTTCTCTGCATCTTCCTCATCCATCAAGATTTGGTGGTAACCAAGAAAGCAATCAACAAATGATTGTAATTCATGCTTTGCACATTTGTCAATGAGTATGTGAATATTTGGAAGAGGAAGTCATCCTTCGGTGGCCTTGTTGAGATCCCGATAATCCACGCACACTCGTATCTTTCCATCTTTCTTTGGCACAGTACAATGTTGGCCAACCAAGTCGGGTATCTTGTGACCCGAATGACCTTTGCGTCGAATTGCTTGGACACCTCTTCCTTGACCCTTAAGCTCAAATCAGGCTTGATTTTCCTTGGCTTTTGTTTCACCGGAGGGTAGGATGGATCGATAGGCAATCTATGCGAAACAATATCCGTGCTCAATCCTGACATCTCGTCATAAGACCAAGCAAATACGTCGATATATTGCCTCAAAAGATCCGTCAGTTCTTTCCTTTGTGGGGCGTTCAGATGGACGCTGATTCTTGTTTCTCTCACATTTTCTGCATCCCCCAAATTTATTGCCTCAGTTTCTTCTAAATTTGGCTTTGGTTTATTCTCAAAATGTTCCAATTCCTCTGTCAATTCTTCTGGTTGCGAGTCTTCATACTCTTCGAAGTCCTGTTCATCGTTTGGATTTTGTTTGTTTGTTTCATTACATGTCACATTCACATTATCGACAGATTTATTAGTTTGCATGCTGAAAGAGAAAAGAAAATTAGTAAACAAAACAAATTTTTAAATAGCAAAAGAAATGTGGATTTGTCATTTAAGCTTTCAAAAGATGGAGGCAAAAATACATTAGAATGCATAAAATGTGGTTCAGGCCTCAATTTAAATCGCATTTTCCATTAAGTACTAATACAGTTTGGATAGGCATGATTGGGAAATAACAGATGGGGTGCTCACTTGATTTTAGTCAACACGAATCAACTTTTGGGGAAATAAATAATGCAAAATGAATCTCCTGAAAAATGAAGAAAACCAAATTAGTATAAGGTGAGTAATTATTGATTCAAATAATATACACATAGTGGAAAGCAGTAGAAAATAACAAACTGATTGTAAGACAATTAAATGCGCATCCTAATATGCATGGGGCCTCCCTTATGGGAGGTGGGCCTAACGCCAGATATGCGGGATTACGATGCATTTGATCCAAGTCGCTAAACCGCAATGCTTTGTCGGAAATGAGACAAAATGAATGTACATTTTCCAATTTCAGCATGTCATGATTAGTCTTGGATTAGTCTATCCTTATCACGCTACACATAATATGATGATTGGTCGTTGGGTTGTGAGACCGTAGACATCTTTGGCGGATTTCTTAATTGTGTAGTCGATACCAAGGATCGACCCAACTAAGGTGTATGCATGCATGACTTAAAATAAAGGGTGGTATAGGTCTATCTTAAATTTTCTAAGATTTGGTGACTAGACACAAGGTTCCCGGCGGACTACTCGAGTGAGAAGGCTACGCGGCCACCAGATGGTCCGGTCACTCCGCGCATACGCCAACTCTCCTAAAATTTGGTAGATTGAAAGAAATTTGCGGGTGCGCAAAACACACCTCGCGTGTAATGTGTGATAGTGTCAATTTTCCAGAGTGGAAGAAATATGAGCGAAATGCCAATTTAAAGAAAGCAGTAAAATCATATAGCAATTTTAAAGCAGTTATGCACGCAAAATTTCACGAAGGAAACAAATCAAAGCATTAAATCAAATAAAGAACAAAAGTAAAGCGCAATAATAATTAACCTGATTTTGCTATGGTTAAGAACCTGAATATTCCCCAGTGGAGTCGCCATGCTGTACGCGCCCTATTTTCGACCCGGCTCGGGTCAAAGCGGAGCGCGGACGTGTCCGGGTGATTCCTGGGTAAAGGATTGAGGAGTCGCCACCTAATTATTTTTACGGTGAATTAGGACACCTAAATTTTAAACTAAGTGCTGCAATATAACTCCAATTTTAAGGTCTGCGAAACTAGTGAGATTCTAGGTAAGGGTTCTTTATTATCCTAAAGGGAAGGGGTTAGGCATCCTTTAAGATCCGCTAACTTGCGGTTATCCGGTAAAACTCAGATTAATTATTGCTAGAAAAATACATTTTTTACAAGTATAATAAATAAAAAGATGTTTTGCAAATATGATGCATTTTATATAAGTAAATATGATGCATTTTATACAAATACGTATTCGGATGACATAAAAGAAAGATACATGTAAAGTTTTTTAGAAAAACATGCATTTGTGACAATAAATTCTTTATAATGCCAAAGAAGCGAATCTTTCAAAATCAACAAGTTGCAAAAATAATAATAAAAAGATAAGCTTATTTTGTACAAATTAATTGAAGCAAATAAAGATGACAAGAGTTGTTTTAAAATCTTGAATAAGCGTGACGAGCCTAAAATAAATAAACTAGCGAAGGATTTCTAAGTTTGCGAGCCTACAAATAAATAAGCTAGCGACGGGTTTCTAATTTTTAACTAACCTATGAATAAATCCTAAGTTTGCCTATTCTAAGCATTTTAATAATTACATAAGTGCGATAAATAATATTACAATACAAAGCGAGATAAAAGCTGAATTTAAAGAAAGAAATAAAATAAATAAACTCCGAGGAATAATTGCTTTTATTTTTACTTTAGTCCCTGCAAGCTGTCAAGAACAAACGGTTAGAAACATTTAAATACAAATAACTTCATATCCGTATTCAAAACAGTGAATGTTTTGATCGCGGAGGGCTCAGACTTAAATTTTGAAAAGAACATTCCAATCACGTCGTGGCTGCAAACATATGACTAATGTAGTTTATTTTGATTGCCTCGCCTACTAAACGTATTGGTCTCTCGGGTGGAATAAAAAGATCACTATAATCACGTCGTGGCTGCGAATATATAATTCACCTCGCCTACTAAACATGTTGATCTCGGATAAAAGGTTTAAGTCTTCATCCTTGCCCAGAAGTTATATTTCCGTCTTTGCAACTGTGTAGGCCTCAAAATCGACGGATATTTTTCATCGGCGATGTAGTATCGTGTTCAAATCAGAAAATGAAATGAAAGAATGAGGGCGGTAGCGATAACGAGAAGAAGAAAAAGCTTCCAAAAAATGACGCGGTGTCTAGTTTAAAAGCGATAAAAGCAAGAGAACAAATATTTGAATGTCAAACAAAGGAACTGAAATAGAAAGCAATGTTTGAAAAATGCGGTTTCAGTTTAAAGCGATAAAAATGATAAAGCGATGCATGTCTGAAATGGGAGCAAACCGAAACCGAAAAACAATGAAACGATAACTTGGCGATGCGGCCGGCGATAGCGATGAGTAGCGATGGCGATGGCGGTAGCGATAGCGATAGCTTGATGGCGATAGCGGTAGCGATAGCGATGTGATAGCGATAGCGATAGCGATAGCGATGCGATAGCGATAGCGATAGCGATGTGATGGCGATGGCGATGCTTGATGGCGATGGCGGGAAGCGATGAAGTAGAAAATAGTTTTAGAGATGACGCGGTGTTTTAGTTTAAAAATAGTAAAACAAGAAAACAGACGCAGATGTTATTCAAACAGAAAAACAAGAATATCTGGAAACCGAGAAGCGTCTCAGAGATGGACGCAATATTGGTTTGAATCAATAAAACAACAAAGAGAATGCGGTATTAATTCAATCAATAACATAATAATAATGCCAAAGAAACAGACGATGGCGATTTTAAATACCCGACCGAATTCAAATTATGGAAATATTCAAATCGGTCGCCTGACCGGTCGATGATTCAAACCCAAATCGATTTCAGACCAATTTGGATAACCAAGAACGAGAATGTGAAATGCAAGAAATTGAAAATGTTCAAATCGTGTCGACCAGGCGGTCGATGACTGACCAAAATCGATGATCCAAATCAAATCGATTTCAACACCAAATTCAGATAACCAATAACAAGAATATGAAATGCAAGAATTAAAAAATGTTACTCAAACCGGTCGACCGACCGGATCGATGTTTCAACCGGATCAAACAAATTCATCAATTTCAGATAACCAATGATAACAAACAGAAAGAATGTAAGAAAATTGGAAAAATCTAAATCGAATTCGACCGGCCGTCGATGACTGACCGAATCGTGTGTTCAACTCAAGTCAAATAATTTCATCAATTTCAGATAACCAATGACAACAAACAAAGAATGTAGGAAAATTGGAAAAATCTAAACCGGTCGACCGGCAGGTCGATGTTTGACCCGACATCGTTGATCCGAATCGAATCTTACACCAAATTCAGATAACCAACATACATAAACATGAAATGCAAGAATTGAAAATAATACCCGAGCCGGATCGGCCGGTCGGGTCGACCGACCAAATCGATGAAAAAATCGAGAAATCAAAGGGATGACAAACCTTTTCGGACTTGATTCTTGGAACAACAACGGCCAAATACTCTAAAATCAAGAACACAACAAAATATGTATGTATATATTGAATAATCTTCCCAAAATCCTTAGAAAATCTCTTTTTCTCTCCCAAATCTCCTCCTTTAAGTGAAGAACAACATGGGTATTTATAGGTGGATTCCCCCTAAAAACGAGTTTGAATTGAATTAAAGGTAAAGAAAATCGCGGATTCGAGGGGCATGGATCGCGGGTTTAGGGGTGTCGGCGTAACAGAGGGGTTGGTGGAGGCAGAGGGTTGGTGGTGGTGTCGGGTGAGGTGTGGCCGGCGATGGGGTCGCCGGTATGGGGTGTGGGGTCATGGTGATCGAGAGAGAGAGAGATAGGGTTTGATTTTTTGATTTTTTTGGTTTTGGTTAAAGGGGATTAAAAGGGTAAGGGATTTGGGCTTGAGGGCCGGAATTGGTTTGGGCTGGGTGGGGTGACTGGGAAATAAAAAGGAGTTGGTGTGATCTGTTGGGCACAGAGGCGACGGGTTGGGCTTGTGTGTGTTTTGAATTAAAAGGGAAGGGATGTTGGGCCAGGTTGGGTCATGGGTTGAGAGGGGAAATAGAGGGAAATGGGTATTTAATTGGAGAGTTTGGTTTTGGGCTTGGGAGTTTTGTTTGGGTAGAATTTGTTTTGGGTTGGGAAAATGAAAATGGGTTAGAAATTGTTTTGGGTTAGAAAAAATAAAAATGGGTTATGGATAAAAATATAAAAGGGGTTTAATAAAAAATTATTTATATATATTTTTTGTAAAAGATGTGAATTATTTAAAATAACATAACGACGTAATAATAATAAAATATAATATTTGCAAAATGTTTAATGCTTTAATAAAAAGGAAATGCGATGCAATTTTGCGAGAATAAAATAACATAGAATATTATGGATAACTTATGATTATTATAAAAATGCAAATGATATAAAATATGCGAATAATAATAATAATACGAAGATGCACACATATATGCCTATATTTTAAAATTATTTTAAAAGTGTCAAAATATTAAAAATTACGAATAAAATCATAAAAGATGGGACAAAATTGGGTGTCAACAGAAAGTATTGACTATCAAGAGACATTTCTCTTGTAGTCAAGATGGTAACAGTAAGGATCATTCTAAGTATATCAGCTTCAAAGCATTGGCACATCCATCAAATTGATGTGTACAATGCTTTCCTTCAAGGTGACTTGATTGATGAGATATACATGGATTTGTCAAAGGGATTTGGGAGTCAGGGGGAGTCTAGACCTGTATGTAGACTCATCAAATCTCTTTATGGTCTAAAAAAGACTCCAAGACAGTAGAATGCTAAGTTAACAGAAGCACTGATCAATCTCTGGTTCAAACAAAACCAATATGACTATTTCCTAATTGTAAGAAGGACCGAACAAGGTACTGTGATGATCCTTATATATGTGGATGATATGTTAGTCACTGAAGATAGTCTAACACTGATTGAAGAGACTAAGAAATCATTGTAGCAAGTATTCAAAATGAAGGACTTATGTGACTCAAAGTATTTTATGGGATTGGTGTTTGTAAAATCTAATCAATGGATACTAATGCATCAAAGGAAATATTCATTGAAACTTATTTCTAAACTTGGACTTTCAGCATCTAAACCAGCTACAACTCCTATTGACACCAACATGAAACTAACCACAAAGGAATATGATGATTATGTGAACAAAGACACACGCAAAAAACAAGACAGATGATCAGTTACTTACAAATGTTGGACCATATCAAAGGTTGATTGGAAAACTACTATATCTAACTGTTACAAGACCAAATATAGCATTTAGTGTACAAACATTGAGACAGTACCTACAACAGCCAAATAAGTTATACATGAAAGCTTCTCTAAGGGTAGTTAGGTATATTAAATCTCAACCAAGTCAAGGGATCCTTATATCAAGTTTAGAAATTCAAACAGTCATTGCTTATTGTGATGTTGATTGGGCAACAGGCTCACACTCTAGGAGATCAATATCATGTTTCTTAATCAAATTAGGAGAATCTCTTGTCTCATGGAAATTAAAGAAACAACCTATCATATCAAAGAGTTCTGCAGAAGCACAATACAAAAGAATGTCATCCACAATTTTAGAACTTATTTGGTTACTTGGTTTATTAGAAGAATCGGAAGTTAAGATTACATTGCATGTCGTTGTTTTCAGTGATAGCAAATCAGCTATGCAAATAACTGCTAATCCAATTTTCCATGAAAGGACAAAACATATTGAAATAGATTGTCATTTCATTAGAGAGAAAATTCAACAAGAAAAGGTGAAAACTCAGTACATTTCTACCAAAGATCAACCTGTAGATTTGTTGACAAAAGGATTAACACAGCTTTAGTATTAGTACCTTAGTTCTAAGTTAGGTGTGTTCAATATTTTCACCACGCCTCACTTGAGGGGGAGTGTTGAATAATGAAGGATATTATCAAGATTAGTATCTTACTAAACTAACTAAACAGGTTGTGTAATCAATGTTAGTAGTTATAACTGCCAGTGGCATTGTTGTAATTAAATGTCCTAACATTAGGTATAGATTTCACAAACTTAGAGTAACACCTCGTACCTTTAAACTAAGCCTTGTTCATGATCTACGAGTGTAGAAATCAAATCGGGGAGTTTGCGTTGGAAAACCAGGTTCAGCTCTGCAGAGGAAATTTGACATTAGGAAGTATGGACTGTCAATTGTTCAACGGCCCGTCAAAGTGAACCGTCGATTTTACTTTTGAAATTGACGGCATGTTGGTCAATTTTACGGACTGTCAAACGCTCAACTGCCCATCAATATTCTCTATCTCTTAAATTTCAGATTTCACCACTCTATGGAAATCTCCAAAAAAAGATGGTCAGATTATACGGACCGTCAAATATTCGATGGACCATCGAATTTCCCCGACAACAAACAATATAAATATGACACTTAATTCTAAAAATCTGTTTTTTATATTCTCAGTCCCTAGAATGAAGACTCTCTTTTCAACCATTTCCTACACCAAGATAAACCATTTTCACGCGATTCTATGTGATTCTAGCATAATACTAATGAATTCTAAGTAGAATCTAATGTTCTTAACCTAGGGTTTTTCAGGATAAACCCAACTTAAGGCTTAGGGTTCAAGCTTTGGGTTTCTACTCCAAAGTTTAGATTTTTAAGACAAGTATTTGAGCGATTAAGGTATGTAGAGTTTCTATCTACGTGTGGGAACATCTTTAGTCATCCCCATGCCTCGTTCATCCAGATTATTGCAGATTACTTTATAATTTGATATTATGCCCTAGTTCATGAAAAGACTAGAGCGTATATCCTTAAGATTATGAATTCATAGTTCTTCATAATTATCACTTTGATTGTTGTGAACTCAGTACGTAATCAATATAGACTTGTGTTTGATATCCAGGGGTCTCAGTTTAGAATAGTCAACATGTTCGTAAATTAGTTAAAGCTTCAGTACTCATAATCAGTATATTTCAATATTCCAGTATCATGTCGAGCACCTGTAGTTTTGGGCCCAAGACCACATATATATTTGGGCCCAAGGCCACAATTTATGTATACGTATACTTGAGCCCGGGGCCACAGATTTGTGCACACATATTGGGCCTAAGGCCATAACTATTATTGTTTAGTATTTCAGTTAAACAGGTGACTCGCCATTTTAGTCCAGGAAGTATTCTTATTATTTGCTTCCTAGTTCAGTTATCGGTTATCAAACATCAGTTTCAGGTTTTGTACAATGTCTGTTTATTGATTTGGGTTGCTCTTTTTTCGAGCACCCCACAACTATTTATTCTTTTAGTTACATTACATACTGGTGAAAGTCAAATGTGATAAATATGATAATATACCGTGATATACACTTATCTTAAATAAGTGTATATCACAATTTTATAGAGAATATACGTCAGTAGTATACCATGATATACACTTACCTTACATAAGTGTATATCACGGTTTTGTTCTCAAATATATTGTAAATATTTTATATTAATTAGCATTGTACACTTACCATAAGTATATGATTCTTGTACTACTAGAATAGGGTTTTGGGAGTAGAATAGGAATAGGATTTTCCTATTATGGAAAATTGTAAATTGTATACATACTCTTTCATTAATGAAAATAATCAAGGGATTATTTCTTTCATGGTATCAGTAGTCTAGGTTGAAAATTTTCCTCTCTAAAATTTTTTCCCTCGGTCCGAGTCCCCTTCCCTCGGGTTCCGTGCAATTTCCCTTCCAAAATCACCTCTTCTTTCTTTCGTTATGTCTACCTCCATGAACACGTTTTACCCTGACCTAGTTGTTTCTAACATCAAGAATCACATCCCTCTTAGTCTTGAAATAGAAAACGTCCAATATGCGACGTGAGCCAAATTGTTCAAAATTCACGCACGCTCGCATCAAGTCATCCATCACATAATCCCCGCGGCTCCTGAGGATACGGAGGTGCCTAAACGTGAGGATGATCCTGAGTTGTGGATGACTCTTGATGCCCGTCCTTCAGTGGATTTACTACACTATCTCTACCAACCTGTTGTAGACGATTATTGAGCCGGACGCTACGACGATGGCTGCTTGGAATAGGTTGTGTGACATATTCCAATATAATCAAAATTCCAGAGCTGTTACTCTTGAGCAGGAATTTTCCCACGTCAACATGGAAAAATTCCTGAACGTTTTAGCTTATTGCAAAAGGTTAAAAGAATTAGCGGACCAACTCTACAACGTTGGTGCGCCCGATCCAGTGATACAGTGGGGTTTCGGGTCAGCAGGGAGACAACTATAAACATGAGCTATATATATATAAAAAAAACTTTTGACTGTCAAGATTATAAATTTCAAATTTTAAAAGTGATTATCTATAACTATCTTTTGAGTGACTGAAAAAAAAATATATTTCTTGTGAAATATATAGGGTTCAGTTGAATCTTGAGTTTATGCACTCGTCTTGCTAATAATGAACAGAATTTTATACCTCCAGTGGAATTTATTAGTTATAGCAGATATTCTTTTTCTCTTCGTCTTAACATAATACTTTAATGAATCTATTCACTCTGAAATATGGATGCACAAAACTTAAACTCCATGTACACTATATTAGCTATTTTTGTAACAATTTGTGAACAATGAATCCAAACTTGGTGTAAACTACTACTTTAGATGGTTGTTACTTATTATAATGTGTTGTTAGTTTAAATATAATATTTATTTTGATTGTTATTTAAATTTTTATTATATTATATCGGTAAATTCGTCGTTCTATAACGACGAAAAATCTTGTTTTATGTAACGATCGATTTGGTGTTATTGCGTCGTTACCTTACTTCTTCTTTTTTCTCATTTTATCTTTACTTATTATCTAATAATCTTATTTTATCCTGTATCATACATTTTTATAATTCTCATTTTATTTTTACTTATTATCTAATAATCATATTTTATTATGCGTCATACCTTTTTATAATAGCTCTACCTCGTAACCTACTTTTTTTTGTCGGTTTATCCTTCAAATTTATAATGTGTGACATTATGTAACGATGAAAAACTATACAATATATTCAAACATTAGATTCATTAAACAATTAAATACAATATAACAACATAATATAATATAATATGATACATTATAAAACTATATATAACGGTCATCCTAACAAAGTGAACTTTTAGTCATTAGTACTCTCTCTGTCTCAATTTAGGTGACGCATTTTCTCTTTCAGTTTTTCTCAAAAAGAATGTCATATTTATATATTTAAAAACTATTTACAGATAATTTATAGTTATACAAATATTTAAGACTTTTTTTAGATTATAAATTTTAAAAATATTCTTTTCTTTTTTTAAACTCCGTGCTAAATAAAATGGTGTCACCTAAATTTGAGACGGTAGTTTACTATTTTATATATAATTCCAGTGGAAAATAATCCTTTCTGTTTTATGTCACTGTTCATGTTCATATTTGTTAGAAAATCTTGGGACCACTTTCTGACTTAACTCCAAACAACACATCCGTGATTTTCTTCTGTCAATATCTCCTCTATTTTTCTTAAATATTTTACTAACCCCACATTTGTATATATCTGTATTATTTATTTTACCTATAAATATCTCATCTTTTATGTCCTTGTTATGAACATGAATATTTGATTTGTAGTGAAAAACAAACCACTCATTCTTAGCTTAAACTCCAATTTGTGAAAGTTCAGTTTTGGAGTTTAATAATTTTGATTTTAATGTTTTTCATTGCTTTGTGTTACTCATTTCTGTAATGGGGTTTTGATTTTCTTGTTTTTTTCTGCTCTATATTTTTGGTTGCTTTGCTTTTGCTTTCACTTGTAAACAAAAAAATATCTATAAGGTTGTGGATAATTTTTGTTATACAAGAAAAGAAAAAACAATTCTTGCCTTTCACGGGACTCTGGTATTTAGTATTGGCTCAATTGTCAACATTCTTTATTCATTCATTGCTATAAATTGGTGTGTTGGTTTGCTCTCTTTTATTATTCTATATAAAGATTGTTCTTTTTTAATGTTCTTTAAAGGTGCAGTTTATATTCAAGTTTGAGTTTAGAATGAAGTCTTTTGTTCTTTAAAGGTACAATATTTATTGTATTTTGAGCTTAGAGTGAGTGTTTCTTGAAAGTTTCCATCTTTTTTTGTTCATAGTGGTTCATTATTTTGATAAAAATGATGTCTTTAGTGTTCTTTAAAGTGTGGGGGGTGATGTTTTTGGCTATGTTATGTGGGGTTGTTGTGAGTAAGGAGTGTACTAATGTTCCAACTCAATTATCCTCACATACTTTAAGATATGAGTTATTATCTTCAAATAATGAATCTTTGAAAGAAGAGATGTTTTCTCATTACCATTTGACTCCGACCGATGATTCGGCATGGTCTAAATTGCATCCAAGGAAGATGTTGAAGGAGGAAGAACAATTTGATTGGGCAATGATGTATAGGCAGATTAAAAATTCTGGTGGTGTTAAAGGAATTGATGGTTTATTGAGTGAAATTTCACTTCATGATGTGAGAATTGAACCAAATTCAATGCATGGAATAGCTCAACAGACTAATTTGGAGTACTTGTTGATGTTGGATGTTGATAGTTTGGTATGGAGTTTTAGGAAAACAGCTGGTTTGGAGACTCCTGGTGATCCATATGGAGGGTGGGAGGCTCCGAATTGCGAGCTTCGCGGTCATTTCGTCGGTTAGTCCTGCTTTTTTACACCTTTCTGCATTTTTGAGTAATTTTCATTCGAGGTTAATTTCACGTATGGTCACTAATGTTATGTTCGTTACTTGTTAGACAGTGATTTAATGCATTGTCATGTATGGCTTTTGTTTTGCAATACAAAACTAAACTTCTAATGAGCAATTTGAATTTGAACATAAAATTGAAATATGGCTTATATTAATAGTTACCAATGATTTGGCAAAGAATTTGATCTTTTACATTTCAAGTTCGAACTTTGTCATAGACAAAAGCCTGGTATTTAAGTGGAGAAGGGTAAAGGGAAAAGCCATTATCCATGAGTCTTGAACCATGCGCCAGTAGGCTATAGGTGATTTTTCAGTTATCAAGAGAAGTATATCTTTATATAGAATGACTTACTAGAACCTTTTTTAACATGTTAAAGAATCACACTTCCTAAGCTTCTGAAGACTGTTTTGGGAAAACAAATATGAAACAATTATCAATATATAGTACTGAATACTGTAGCATATTTAGTTGGTTTCTTGTACTTGTTTCTTCTTAGGGTATGTTGCTCGGACTCTTCGAAAATGTTGACGGGTGCGTGTCGGATCCTTCAAAAGTAGTGCAATTTTGGAGGATCCTGCAAGAATGTGACACATTTTTGGAGAGTTCAAGCAAAATAGCTTCTCAGTATATTTATTTTTTGACCATTGAAGATAAGCTTTTGGCATTTGTACTTCATTCAATTATATGTCCTTGTATTCATGTGTGATTTACTTATTTAATGACATTAACTGTAACTTGAAAAGGTCATTACCTTAGTGCCTCGGCACAGATGTGGGCTAGCACACATAACGACAGCCTCAAACAGAAAATGTCTGCTGTTGTTTCTGCACTTTCTGCCTGTCAAGAGAAAATGGGCTCGGGCTATCTATCCGCTTTCCCGTCCGAGCTTTTCGACCGATTTGAAGCTATAAAACCAGTATGGGCACCGTACTACACAATTCACAAGGTGAACTAGACTAACTTGTTAAAATTTCTTGTATCTACCATCTGTTTTTTGGTTAAATAAGCGGCTTATTTCGTTGGACTTTTACAGATATTGGCAGGTCTATTGGACCAGTATATTGTAGCTGGCAATGATCAAGCTTTAAAGATGACTACATGGATGGCTGAATACTTCTACAATCGAGTGCAAAATGTGATAACAAAGTATACCATTGAAAGACACTGGCGATCTTTAAATGAAGAAACCGGTGGCATGAATGATGTTCTTTATAGGTTATACAGTGTAACGGTGCGTATAATATGTCAAATGAAATTGTCTTACCTTTTGTTACCTTCCTGTTTCGCTTGCATAATCTCCATTCCAGTCGACATTGATGTCACATATAAGCTCAAAAGAACTGATTGCTGATTTGGAACTGTCAACTGAATTCGAATGAGATACAAAAAGTGAATTTTGTGAAAATCTGCAATTTTTTTTGACATTTTTACTTCTGTGACTCAATAATCCTGATTTAAGCCTTTCTTTTAATGGTTTTGCAGGGTGATTCAAAGCATTTATTGCTGGCCCATCTTTTCGATAAACCATGCTTTCTAGGGCTCTTAGCTTTAAAGGTGCAAATTACACTTATCCCCGTATTCTAATTCATTGGCTCACACTTAATGTTGTTTCTTGTAGTTATCCTCATTACTTTTTCTGTAATAATCAACTGAACGTGTTTCTTAACTTTATAATATCATCTAAGAAAGAGTATTTAATTGTTTCATCTTGAGGAGACGATCCTTTTTCCGAACCAATTCTTAATACATCTTTTATTACAACAGGCTGACGATATATCAGGTTTTCATGCCAATACACACATCCCAATTGTTGTTGGAACTCAACTGCGTTATGAAGTTACTGGGGATCCCCTATACAAGGTAAAATCATTGGATTTTCAAGTTGTTTGACAGGAATTTTCGATCTTTTTAAGTTATTGAACTTTGTTTGACAGGAAATCGCGACGTACTTTATGGATATTGTAAATTCTTCCCACAGCTATGCAACTGGTGGGACATCAGTAGGCGAGTTTTGGTAAGGGCCAATCTAAGAAAATTAACTAAATTGATGTATCAGTTTTGTTTTATGTTTGATTAAATATACTTCGTATATATACCAAATTAGCTTATTTTTAACATTTTCCCTGATATCTTTCTTCTCCTGTACAATCCCGAGCAGGTCTGATCCAAAGCGGTTGGCAAGCACACTACAGACCGAGAATGAGGAATCTTGCACGACCTATAACATGCTGAAGGTGTGTTATAAGATTTTCTTCCTTTGTTTTTCTCTTTTGCTCTATGTAGGGGAGGAAATGATACAAGTTTAAGTATATTTGTTCATATGCGAAGAACCAAGTGATGCAAGTATTTTTTGATATCTTTGTAGGTTTCTCGACACCTGTTCAGATGGACAAAAGAAATGGCATATGCTGATTACTATGAACGCACGTTAACAAATGGTGTTCTCAGCATCCAAAGGGGAACAGATCCTGGAGTTATGATATATATGCTTCCTCTTGCTCGTGGCGGTTCCAAGGCGCGGAGCTACCACAGATGGGGAACAAAGTTCAATGACTTTTGGTGCTGCTATGGGACAGGTGATTGATTATCTGACCTTCCGATTTTACTTTAAAGATTCGTAACCTATGAAAACCTGTAATGATTTTAGTTTCTGGTTTCCCTTTGTGTCCTTTACAGGAATTGAGTCATTCTCCAAGTTGGGAGATTCGATATATTTCGAAGAGAAAGGGAATTCTCCAGGCCTATACATTATCCAATATATACCTAGCTCTTTTAATTGGAAGTCTGGGCAGGTCTCAGTGAGTCAGAAAATCGAGCCTGTTGTTTCGTGGGATAATAAACTCCGAGTGACAATTACAATATCTTCAAATGGGGTACGCATTCATTCTATCATATTATATCTTCAAATTTTGCATTTATGCTTTTACCTTGAGTACCGTCTTTTGAATGATCCGTAGATTATATTCTGTATGATTGTTTCTTTCAGCATGCAACTGGTGCATCTTCTACGTTGAACTTGAGAATACCGAGCTGGACACATTCAAGTGGCTCAAAAGCAACCTTAAATGGAAAGGATTTGTCTCTACCAACGCCAGGTGTGACATTTTCTTTTATCTCATGCCTTTGTATTATAGTCAAACCTCTCTATAACAGCATCGTTTTTTTTTTTTTAGCTACTATAGCGAAATGATGTTATAGTGAATATAAAATATAACATAACATGAAAGCTCAGTTCTACAGGAAACATGACTGCTATAGTGAAATGTTGTTATATAGAATGACTATTATAGAGAGGTCTGACTATATCATCAAATCATTTTCTTTACCTAGCTATGGTCTTTCTGTAATAGATCTCTTTTAAGATAAAGTGTTGATGTGTTTCATTTCTACTCGTTGATGCAGGTAACTTCCTATCGATCACCAAAAATTGGGGCCAAGAGGACAAAATCACTCTCGAGCTACCCATGATTCTTAGAACCGAGGCCATAAAAGGTACTACTACTTTTATGTGTTTCTACTTTCTAGTACGCTTATCTGTTTTTCGTGGCTGATAAATTCTTGTGTGATACTTCAGATGACCGGCCTGAGTATGCATCCGTTCAGGCAATTCTTTATGGTCCATACCTTCTTGCCGGCCATTCTAGTGGTGATTGGGACATCGAAACAAAATCAACCACTTCTCTTTCGGACTTGATAACTCCCGTTCCAGCAGACTATAATTCTGATTTAATATCTCTTATGCAAGAATCTGGTAACGCAACATTTGTTCTGACAAACTCCAATCAGTCCATTCAAATGGAGAATTTCCCAAAAACCGGAACCGATGCTGCTGTTAACGCTACGTTTAGACTCATTTCACTAGACAAATCATCCGTCAAGCCTTCAGAACATAAAGATCTCATTGGAAAACAAGTCATGTTAGAGCTCTTTGATCTCCCGGGAATGTTCATATCTCAACAAGGGCAAGAACAAAGTCTTGGTATCACGGGCTCCACGGACGAGGGTGGTTCTTTATTCCGTTTGACAGCTGGATTGGACGGGAAGGACGATACAGTTTCTCTCGAGTCTGAAGCACAGAAAGGTTGTTTCATCTATGGCGGTGTGGACTATAAATCAAGTTCAACTGTTAAACTTAGCTGCAATTCGAAGTCCTCGGATGATGGATTCAAACAGGCAGCAAGCTTTAAATTGGGAAAAGGCGTAACTGAGTATCATCCGATCAGTTTCGTGGTGAAAGGGGCAAAGAGAAACTTTATTTTGTCACCATTGCTTAGCTTTAGAGATGAATCCTATACTGTTTATTTCAATATTCAGTCATAAAGTGGTAGTCAGGGAGGTTAGTGTTGTTCCAGATGACAATAAAATCAAATATTTGCCTACAATACTTTAGCCTTGGTTAGAGATGTGAGATTTCGAGTATTAGAGAATCCTTAATTTATCCTAACGAAAGATTATCGAGTATTTGAATCAAAATTGCAGAGCAGAATCAAACTGGTTTGGAATTGAAGCATAGTTGATTGATTCGTGATGAAAACATGTTCATAGGCTTTGAGGAATAAGTTATTGGCCTTATTGTTGAGATCAAGAACTTGGCTGCTGACCTTGTGATACATAGAATCATATGATACTCATGTTTTATTGGGAAACATTTTTTTTAAGTGTATAATACATTCTCAAAATGGAGAGTTGAGCGAGTAATTAACAATATGATACTACTATTTGTTTAGTACACCATTGAGCTCGAAAGCTTATACACACACATTCTAATCTATTACTCCCTCCGGATCAAAAAGAGTGTTTATTTAGCCTTTATTTTTTATTCAAAAAGAGTGTCCACTTACCAAATCAAGAAAAAATTAATTTTTTTCATATTTGCCCTTATTAAGTGTGAATTGAGCAAATTTCAGTACCTATTTAATTAGGGACATTTTAGTCAAATTACACATTTTTGCCTAGGAATAGTATTTTCTTAAGGATATGCAAATGGCTAATTCAACACTCTTTTTTATCCGGAGGGAGTACTACACAATTATGGAGAACTGACCTCAACCTTCTTTTTTTCTTATTATATCATAGGCCTTAGCCACTTCAAACTAGGGCTGTCCAACGGGGCGGGCCGGGGCGGATCCCGGCGGGATGGGGAGGGTCGGGACTCGGGTTCCGGCGAGCCAGGCGGGTTTGTGATAGGCGGGACGGGAAGAGGTCCCGTCCCATCCCACATCCTGCCGGAACGAGGTCGGGTTGGGGCGAGTCGGATCGGAACGGGGTCGGTATTTAATTTTTTTTTGCCGCTTAATTTAAAAAAATAATATATACAAATACTTCAATAATTGAACAAGATGATGTAATAAAAAGATCCCAATGCTGTTTTTGTGCATGTTATATTATTTAATAAAAATATGACATAGTAATACAATTTCAAAATTGTAACTTTGTGGTGTTGGTCAAAAGTTGCAAATGAGTAAAATAAAAATTGTAATTAAAAAAATTACATATTCAACCATACTCTTTCGAATTTTCTCACAATGTCTTGAGGATCTTCTGTTGGAATTGAAATTTGTTTGTCAAATTCTTCAACGTCGCTTCATGTTCCCTCGGATAAGATTTCGTTGTAATTGTAATCTTCTTCTTCGTTCGTCTCCTATTGGCCGCACCTTCTACGCTTTGCATGAATCCAGTCTCTGAATAGAACTGCAATCTCCAATGTATGTCCCGCCAATGAATGTTTGTGCTCTCCTATATGAAATCTTCCCACAGAAAAAAGCACTTTCAGACGTTGTTGATGACGCTTGAATGTTCAACATATCTCGAGCCATCTTTGTTAGCGTCAGAAATGTCTTCTCATTCTCCCTCCAGTATTTCAGCAAGTCTTTTTGTCCTTCATCGTTGACAATTAATTCATACGGTACAACACCCTGCAAATTATAAACATCAAATTCGCTAACTTGTGAAGAAGTTGAACCACTACACGTTTTATTTCTAAGGCATTGAATACTAGCAGCAGAAATCGCATGTTTTTTATAAGGTTACATCGAAGTAGTAGAAGATAATACAGAAGCCGGTTGATTATTTGCATTTTGTTGTTGGTAATACGTATATTTTTTTTTGCATTCGGTGTGTATGCTAGACGTAACTGCTTCTTTAGTTGGTGTGTCAGTTGGTTCTTCAATTGGGTCTGTTGGAAGTACTTCTGCACAATCATAAATCATCTTTACAAGTGTCTGCTTTAATAGTTGGATTTAATACAACACCAACAATATAAATAGTGAGGAAAGGAAAAAAGATTTTTTTTTATTTTTTAAACATTTTTTCAATAGATGCCTTATAAGTTGGTTTTTGCATATATTCATTAAGTAACAAAAATATTAGAGCTATGTAAAATAACATATTTGAAATAGTAGGATAATAAATACCGAATTTTTTTTAGTAGCTTGATAAAATTTCTCTAAAAAATCATTAAGTTCTAAAATTTTATTCCAATCATTATCTACAAGCATATCCCTTGAATTTTTATTATGGCATTAAATAATAAAGTAATAGGTTGTCTATAATCGTAAGCAACAAGTAGTTGCTCATACATAGAATTTCACTTAGTCGAAACTTCTTCTGAAATTTTTCTATAAGGTAATCCACAATCATCACATGTTTTTTATACTCTTTGCGTCTTTGTATTTTTTTACCTTTAAAAATAAAGTTTATAGAAAATTATATTTTATCAAGAATGCTTCCAAAAAGTTTTAGGTCATCCTTTACAACTAAATTATAAATATTGTAGGATTTTGTTGGGTTCAAAACACATAAGTAAAGCACATCGGAAGTTCAAAATTTTATTTACTTACCTAACAATTCCTTCTGGTATGGTTATATGACAATCAAAACATGTAAAGTAATAACTCAAGAAGAACACTTATAGGTTATAAAATCTGGAGTCTTTTACTCAGGGTGAACACGTGATTCTCCCTTCGGTTGCAAGCACTTTGCTATGGTGTGTTCCTCCGTCAAGAAAGTCAGGAAATCTTGGCAGAGGTTTGAGAGAGTTTTATTCTAGACTCTAAGTCTAGAATTGTTTAAGAGAATGTGTGTAATTAACAATGGTTGGTGTTGTATATATAGCAAAAATTAGGTCAGAAATGAATTAGGGTTGGGCTCTAAGCCTGGCCCAAAATCGAGGTGCAGTGAACCAGTCTGACTAGGCCCACTGTAGGGTCGGCGCCGCGACTCAGCCTAGCAGGCGCCGCGGCGCCTTACGTCATTTACGTTTCCGTTTCGTTAATATATATTCATCACATTTAATTAGATCCAAAATCCAATTTTGACTTAATTAAATAATTTCCATCTAATAGAAATTATTCCATAGTTATTATCAATTTAAATATCTCGATTCCAAATCGAATATTTAATATTTTTTCTCAATGCACCCTTAGATCGAAGAGACAATCGACATAGTGTGAGTGTGACCCTATAGGCCTTCACATATTGACATTAATCCAATTAAGGTCCATACGGAACTCCTAGACTGCGCCGTACGACAAACTCAATATATGAAGTACGTTTACATAAATCCAGCAAACATAACATTTATGTGAGATGATAAATTTCTTTCACTCGTGACACACTCGATCAAGCTTATGATTTGCCATTTGTCTATCCAAATGGCTTGATTATTTTATCTCATCTATATTAGTCGACAACTAGACCATATTCTAAATATGTCTCTTGCATTGGCCAATGACTTGGTCGACCTAATATCACTGAGAAGTTGAGTGCTCTCTCGAATATCCAATCGAGGAATGAATTCTATTCTTGCCTCAACTACCACCTTAGTTACATCATAATGTACCCAACACAAGCTGTATCTTATCCTATAAGGAGTTTAAGCTTAGGACAGGGTCAAAGTACATTACTCTGTAAACAAGGTGTGTATTGACCTCAAGTCAAAGGACCTTATATCCCACACGCTGATAACACTATAGACATGTCTAACAAATAGTTTATCAGCAAGGTATATCAATGCATTCCAAAAGCATCCATGTGTCCATCACTAGTAACCATTACTGGTAGCATGTGAGACATACTACATTCTCTAAGAATGTGATGCAGACCACATGTCGACTTATAACATATCATCGATATCCCATTCTCGATGATCATTAGTCGAGGCTATTTTAGAGTTACGCTCTATCATCAATATCTCACTCTATTAATGACAACGTAAGCTCAAGGGATGCACATTAATGAATAATTACAAATAATCAAATAATAATTCAATAGTTGTAAATGCCATAAATATTAATTTTATTAATAATACGAATGTTTTCAAGTGCATTTGTCCCTAATAATGATTGTCTCTATGACATACATACTTTCAAATATGGCACACACATCTTATATGAAAATGATCAGAAAAAGATGAAGTTAATCTAAGTTTTAAAAGTCTTATAGCATAATCATTAGAAGAAACATTATCTAATGTAATAGTCATAATTTTATCATTTATTCTATAGTAATCAGAAATTTCATTAATATTTTCTGCAATAAAACTTCCAGTGTGCCTATCATCTATATATCTATATGCTAAAATACGTTTTTGCATAAACCAATTTTGATCTATCCAATGACATATTACATTACCGTTAGTACTACGACCTATGTCAGAAGTGATAGTCACTTTGCCATTAAAATGATACAATGCATAACGTAAATATTATTGATATTCACTTGCAAATTTAAAAGCATCCCTTCTAACAGTTGATCTAGGAAAACCATTAAAAACATGATTATATGTTTCTCGAATGTAATGAATAAAAACGGGAGATGAAGGAAATGAAAAAGGCAAACCCTCCACCGCAATTAATTTTACCATATTTTTCCTATCTTTATTTTTATCATATTTAGGACCAAAAATTCCCCCCTTCGTCGGGTTAATTTGACCCTGTACTAGACCAGAGACACTATGAGAACCTTGTCCCGACTCAGATGGCATTGGCACACCCAATGTTTTAGCCTGATATTGATTCCACCTAGTTGTGTGATCGCCTTGTACATGTCTCAATAAACCTCCTGTCCCACCTTGACCTTTTCCGATTTTAAATTTATAAATATTTTTACAAATTTTACATCTAGCTAGTTGATTTTCTTCGTCCCTATCTAAAAAATGACATGCATCTGATTTTAATTTTCGTTTTGTGGGGCCTCGACTCATACTAGGGGGAATAGAAGTCATTCCAGTTGCAGTTGAGTCTCAGCCTGAGGTTGAGGTGCACTAGTGAGTGTGTCATCTATATTATCGTCTAAATTAAAGTCTGATTCATCTACTTCATCATCTAATGATATATCATTAAAAACAGTTTCATCAATATGACTGAAATCAATCAAATCATCGGGACTAGAAATAGGATTACTAGAAGAAGTACACTTACCCTTGTTACCCCCTAGAAGAAGAAGCACCCTTACCCTTACCTGTAATCATACGTTTAAATCCTTCCATTTTAATTATACAAATAAATAATTAAAGTAAATGAAATTAAGTGCGATAATTAAAATTAAGTAACAATAATAATTAAAAAAGGAACGAAGGTACCAAACGCCGACGTGTAATCGAGGTTGAAAATTAAAATTTTGTTTGATGGATGATCCTCAAGCTAGTTGCCAACTTCACTCCCAATTTTTTAACTTTGATATAATATTTAATAGTAGGAAGATTTGTAGAATTGTAGAGAGACAAATTAAGAGATTAGAGAGATGGTAGAATGATTTGTGAGAAAAATGAGTTATTTATAGTTGAAAAATAGGGTTAAATTGTAAATATATTAACTTAGGGGTTAAAAATAAATATTAAGGGGGTTTATGGGATGGGGGGCAAAAATGATCGTTATAGCCGTTGCACAACGGTCAAAATAGAAATTTGATTGTTGTTGCAACGGTTATTTTTGCAAAGGGGGAAGGGGACGGGTCGAGATCGGCGGGGTGGTGCGGGATCGGGATGGGGCGGGGCGGGATCGGCTCGGGACGGGCGAGACGATACTAAGCCCCGTCCGGAGTTCGAACCCCGACCATGAATTTTTTTTATTTATTTGGGGGGATCGGGACGAGCCAGGCCGGGTCAGGTTCGGGACGACCCGGCCTACTGGACAACCCTACTTCAAACAGGCGTTCGTCCTTTTTTTTGTTTAAATTAGAAAGACTCTAGTATTACTTATTTAGGGAGATGAAAGACAAATAAAATAATCGGAGCTTTATGATCGGAGAAAGAAAAGGGGCGTACCTGGTGTGTTACTGGATCGATGGGGACGGTGGCGGAATCACAACATAGCAAGAGTGTTCATTGAAAAATTATACCTTATAAACACGTCAATTATTACATATTACAGATATATATTACATATTGAACATCCTTAATATATATTTTATAAAATACTTTTTCAAAATTCAACCACCTATGACAAAATTTCTTGCTCTGGTGCTAGGTAGAAAACCTGCAAGAAGGAGGAATGGCCCACCAAATTCACATCATAAAATCACCATGAATACAAACAAAATCTCGAATTATGTATAGTAACAAGATGGACCACTTTTATTTTTGGAGCCAAACTTAGAAAAACTATCAAAACAATGATCCAAACAACATCAAACTTCCTCAAGGTACATGAACTTATCACAAAATTTGTAGTGATTCATTCCCACTTCCTCTCGATTAGTAATCATACTCTAATAAGTCAGACTACCCATTTTTATACTCATACTTGACCCGTTGATAATTAATACTCATTTTATTCCAATTTATTTGATACATTTTTTTAAATATATATGTTAAAAATAATAATACATTTCTAAATTTAAAAATAATTTAACCTAAATTTTTTCTTTTACTTTAATGAAATAATTTATAATCACACAAATATCTATAATTGTTCTAAATAATAAATTTCAAGAGTTTTCATTTCTTTCTTAAACTTTGTGCCTAATCAAATTATATCATGTTAAGTGTCTCACATCGAATATGAAATGGAAACATAGACGCATTATATCATGTTAAGTGTCTCAATATCCATTCTTTTATATGGTATCAGAGAATCATTTCAATTCTTTGTTATGTTGGCCTCAAATTATATTATACACGCTCTAATTAATAAGTTTTGAACGTGCACGTAATTGTAAGTGTGGATATGGAATAAAGACATGAAGTCCTATATGGATTTGGATAATATTTACACTACAAGCTAGCTTTTAATTTGAGTGAGGTCCAAGATAATTTTTGTATGGGACGGAGTGAGTATGAAAATCCCAACACGATTTTCAACTAAGATTTAGATGCGCTTTTCGCAATCTTGAACCTCTCACTAATAATTTTCAAGGCTGGAACCTACGACTTAACCCCCCCCCCCTCTATAGCGTCACCCCTACACCTCCCACCGCTATATACCCCCCTTCTCCCCCCACCCAAGAATGCTTCCTGAATTAACGATAAAGATTTTGGACATGGAAGTGACAGTCATTTCTTGATCTCCAGTGAAGTGTTGGTAGTATCAAGTTCTTTTGATTTGTGTAAGTACTCTTAAGCTTGATGATGCTATACATTTTTGAAGTAATATTTTTTGTATTTTAAGCTTATGGGTATTCTTGAATTTCTGTTAATTTAATTAATGGGGTTCTTTTTTCATAGATTTTAAGGTTGTTGTAAGGTGGGGTTGGGGAACTTTTCATTGACCTATTGATAGGTTGGTAGCAAAGATGCGATCTTTTTATTTTTTATAACAATTTTTAACTTGTTTAAAAGACAAATTGTTTAGTATTTGAATGAAAAAGCTCCATAGGATTCATAGCTAAATTGATTAGACTTGATCACAAAAACTTATCATCTTTCTTCTAATATAATGCGGGAAGAGGCGGATCAAGAATTTTGAGTTTATGGGTTTGGAATGCGGCTTACTGGATTCTGTATAAATTATTTATACATTTTAAGTGGATTTATTAACTGAAATACAGAGGTTTGGCCTAAGCTAGAGGGTTCTGTCGAACCCGTAACTTCTGGCTCTGCCCCTGATTATGGGGGTTAGGTTCTTGTTAGAGTGTCCCACATTGACCTCTGTCATTGTTTCACTTTATGTACAACATTTTTACTTCTTTAGAAGACAAATTGCTTAGTATAAGGAATGAAAAAGCTCCACAGGATTCGTATAGCTGAATTGACTGATATTGATAAGACTTGACAGCAAAAAATTATCACTTGCTTCTCACTGATATTGATAACCTCCCTGGGGTTAGATTCTTGTTAAGAGTATCCCACATTAGTTGAAGGAATGTGGTGTTTGCGACTCATGAGCTAAATCTTAGAGTTGAGTTAAACACAGCCGTTTCCCGACATAGACTATTTCCTTCTTGTAAAGATATGGTACCTGGCCTAACTCAACCTCATAAGGGAAGCTTTGATTGCCTAAATCCATATAAGCAAACCATCAGTTTATTTCCCAACCAATGTGGGACTCTAACCCACTAACACTTCTCATCCAAAATAGTTGCCAGACCAAGACGGGGTACAAAAAACCGAAAGCCCTTCTTTTATATAAGTTCATTCCATATACATGGCTTACAAAAAAAAAGGTTCTAAATAAGAAACCCTTTGAATAAGCGAGGGTTTCCCGGTAGAAAGATTACTCTGCTACTAAGAAGGATGTTCACTTCTTAAAAAATTCTATATACATAGGCGGAAATAGGGGAAGGGGTCAGATTTATACTGAGAATAATAGGAAATTCCGGATAAAAAGTATATATACTTTTTGTTACACGCGTACAAAGAACTCGTTGAGACCACTACCGGGGGGGTGCTCCGCCGGATTATCCTTCCTAACTGGAACGGTCCAGAGCCAAGCCCATCTGTGTTGTTGTGTTTCACAATGTTGGGCTACTATATCAAGTCTAGGTCATGCGAGGGATGTGAAAGTTTCTCACATTGGCTGAAGGAATGATCAGGGGCGGAGCCAAGTGTGAGCAATCTGAACCCCCTTCGGCGAAAAATTACACGGTATATTTAAGATTAAATTATTTTTTATGTAAATATAGTAGATTTTGAATGTTGCATCGTATATGTACTTCTTCATATTCTGAATCCCCTTAGTGGAAATTCTGGCTCTGCCACTGGGAATGATATGTTGTCTCACTATATGATCTTTGGACAATACTTACCTGATAAACTGACTTTTGGGATTGAGTTAGACCGAGGTTCATTTTTATTTACAATTTTGAGTTGGTTGGGTTTAAAACTATGTGTTTTAATTGGGTGAATTAAAAAGGGTTTGAAGTTTTGAACCTGTGGAATCTCTTTCTTAACGTTTTTGGAATCAAATGGGTTATCCGAGCAACCATAAAAGAATTCCTTAACAGCTGGATGTTCTTCAACTGAAACAAGAAGCTGAAACTTAAATGGAAGACGAACCATGACTGTGTAGTTTGGACTATCTCGAGGGAAATGAATTTGAGGTGTTTTGAATGGCAAAGCTATTTCCATCCAGATGTTGAAGTTTAAATATTTAAGTAACTCCGCTACATGGTGTAATTTTGTGGAGATGTAAGATGAAGGAATTTGAATTTTATACACTAGCTGCAATGTGAATAAAGTCTTTACTTGATTTTTGAGAAAAGGGTCTGAAGTTTTGAGTAGGAAAATTAAAATTTTCAGAAACTCGAGGGACTGATTCGGCAATATATCAAACCGATGTCTAACAATGCTAAAGATATGGTTAAATGAGTTTCAGATTACCAAGTGTGACATTTTTTACTAGTTATCTTCTTGTGACAGCCAATTCTCTGTGACGTCCTACAATAAAGTGATCAAATCTGCTTCTATCCATTAGTTATATGGGAAATTTTGTAAGACTCTGAAGCTTCCGTAGAAAGGCTTCTTAAAATAATTAGCATCATTCAGAACCCTGTCAACTGTTAGTAATATCTGAACAATGTTGTCTTAGATTCTTGGATTTGAAAGTCTAAACTTTGTAGTAGAAGTTACTTCCTTGATGTAATATTGTTGAATTGAAAGATGTGAGTTGTACCATTTGTTTTCCATTTTGTGCTTTTCTCCTTTGTTTGGAATCTCTTTGAGTTGCTTTTGTGTATTTACCATAAATGTTTGATTTCTATTTCGTTAAATTTACTAAAATGAGCTGAATGTTTTGATCTGACTCTTTCTTTCTGTCTATTATTTTCAAGCCTGCTAAACAACATCACTGTTCAGTGGATCACTTCGACAGAAATTCAAGCCATCTAGTATATGGCTTGCATTTACAAACTAGCAAACAATGGGCAGCAGTCGATTTCCAAAGCGCTATTTGATTGTATTTTTGACCTTCATCTGCACTTCTGTCTGCTACATAGAGCGGGTGGGTTTCTCTATTGCGTATACCGCTGCTGCTGATGCAGCAGGAGTAAATCAGAGTAGCAAAGGTGTAATTCTCTCGACCTTTTACTATGGATATGCATGCTCACAAGTACCTGGTGGTTGGGCAGCTCAAAAAATCGGTGGACGACGTGTCCTTCTCCTTTCTTTTCTCTTATGGTCTTTGACATGTGCTTTCGTACCGCTTGACCCGAACCGAACATTGGTCCTGGTAATAGCCCGCTTGCTCGTCGGTGTGGCCCAAGGTTTCATTTTTCCGTCCATCCACACTGTTCTTGCACAGTGGGTCCCGCCGCATGAAAGATCGAGATCCGTTTCCTTTACAACTTCCGGAATGTACTTAGGTGCAGCTATGGGAATGCTTATGCTTCCTAGTCTGGTGAAGTATCGGGGCCCGCAATCTGTATTTCTTGCTGAAGCGGCTTTAGGTGCAATGTGGTCCCTACTCTGGTTCAGTTACGCAACCGATCCACCTTGTTCCGAGCATCCAAAAGCAAGCGCCTCGGGATTCGGGGAATCCCTGCTGCCCCTCAAAGGGAGTTCAAAATTAAAAGTAGATTCCACCAGAACTTCAACAATCCCTTGGAAACGAATTGTCACAAGTTTACCGGTTTGGGCAATTGTTGTGAATAATTTCACTTTTCATTATGCTCTTTACGTGCTCATGAACTGGCTTCCGACATACTTCGAATTGGGTCTCGGGATCAGCCTTCAAGAAATGGGTTCTTCAAAAATGATGCCCTACTTAAACATGTTTCTATTCTCAAATATCGGCGGAGTAATAGCGGATCACTTTGTTACAAGGAGAATCTTGTCTATAACTAAAACCAGAAAACTTTTAAATACGGTGGGTTTCATTGTAGCTTCTCTTGCATTGATGGCACTTCCTTACTTTAGAACATCTGGCGGAGCCCTGTTCTGTTCCTCCGTGGCTCTTGGTTTTTTGGCTTTAGGAAGAGCGGGGTTTGCGGTTAATCACATGGATATTGCTCCGAGGTATGCTGGAATTATTATGGGAGTTTCGAATACAGCTGGTACACTAGCTGGCATTGTTGGAGTTGATCTCACTGGTCGGCTACTGGAAGCTGCTAAAGACGCACAGTTGGATCTTACTAGTCCGGAAAGCTGGACATCAGTGTTCTCCATTCCGGGGTTGCTCTGCATTTTCAGTTCTTTCGTTTTTCTAGTACTGTCAACCGGGCAGAGAATTTTCGACTAAGGGTTTGTGCAGGTATATCTTTCTTATTCTTGGAAGAAGAAGTTCGCGGAGGAAGTATAACATAGTCTAGGAATTGCAGTTCAAATTTGAAGGTTGTCGGAAATAGTAAGTAGCTATTGAAGCCATTCTTACATTTTTAATCTGAGTTCTTTGAAGCCTGCTGATTGCTGAACATAAGGTTCTATGATTCTATCTGCATACATTTGTAGCTTAATCGATTGATTCTTCAATATTTTCGCTTTGTGGTTCTTGGCTAAGCTGTTGCCATTACATATATTGGTTGGTTATTAATAAATGTAATGTGCATCCTATTTATTGTCAGGCAATGCAAATATCATAAAGTATTTCATGTACTATCGTTGCCAAAATGAAATGCTCAGCTACTTTCATTTTTTATTTTGGTGAAGTGTAATATTATATTTGTATCAGTAGTTGATGAATTGAGCTCCTTTTTGACACAAAACTATTGTTCTGTACTTTGCACAAGTGTAGTTTTCCTTCTTGAACTACAAATTCTTTTTTCTGTGTCATTTGTGCCTCTTATGTTTTGGCTAATTGTAATATTGATATGATTGTGCCTAAGGGAACAACTCAGTGACGAAGGCCCAAAGATACTTGCTTAGTAAGGTAAAAATTTCACAAATACGCAATTTTATATATTTTTTGCACATCTTCCACTTTGGAACAACTTCAGACATGCGATATTTAAATTTAGTCTTGACAAAGCCAGATTGTCTGAAGCTACATATGGCTGAAGTTCAGGTATTTCATTCTGAAGTTCAGGCAAAAAACTATATGAAATAGCAGGCAAAATGTCTTAAGCTTAATTTTAGACATTGTATGTCTGAAGTGGATAGACTTGTAAATTCTTACGCACGCACTACGAGTATCGCTTAAATGATGGTTCCAAAATCGGGTATTTGTGCACTTCGACCCTTGGTAACTTTTGGTTTTGTGGAACAAGCCCAATTTGTAGAGCTTAAGCATAATAAGCCCATTCTACTACGGCTACAGTATCAACTCTCTTTCTGTCTCTTATCTTTTGCTATAACTAAAAAGTAAATTGGTTTGGTGGGGATAAATTCCAAAAGTAGAAAGATCTTTGCATTATTGATTTTGGGACCAATTTGAAAAGTGATTTGTCTCTTTAATTGCTGGCCATTACATTAGAATTTGGAGTCAAGCAATATGGAACATACTATCAATGCTTTGTTCTATAAGAACTTAAAAATCAGAAATAAGAAAGAAGTGAATCACAAATTTATTATATTTTGCAAGGAAAATTAGGATTCATAAGATGAAAGGAATTCTAGAGTAAATGTCAAACATAATAAAAGGGATTAAATTTTTAAAAATAATAATTAAAAAGCTACTCTCTTTTGTCCCAATATGTTTGACAATCTTCTTTTCTTTTCCGTAGTCCAAATTAGATCAAACACTTTTTTTTAAGATAGTGATGTTGGGTCAGTTTGCGCGCAACTTGATTATTTTACTGGGTACATCTCTATAAAATCATTCTTATATAATAATATCTCATTATAACGGCCAAGTTTTTCTTGAAATCGATTTTTTATGTTATATTTTACCTCTCTATAACAACAATCATCTTCATAAATAGTACGCCCTTTGTAAAACTACTCTTTTATACAACCATCTTCTTTTTTGAAATATAATAATCGATCATCTTTATAGAAATAGAATCTCTAAGATTATCAATAATGAGTCTAGTAATTTTGACATACAACAGCAACAATCAGTCGCTTATAGCAGCTAAAAAATCTCGAAATCAACAATACTGTTATAGAAAGATTTGACGGCTACCTCCCACCAGTACAAGTATCGAGTAACTTTGTCCACCAAGACTTAGATAGAAAGAAATCACCTAACAATATTTTTACTACCACTTAAATTTGAATATTAAATCAACACTTTACTGCATTTAAGAACTAGGTAACTTTTACTTTAGCTTTTTCCATTAACATGACTTGTTATAGATCTCACAGGATACAACATATTACTTAGGTACAAGAGTTTCTTTGATTTTTTTCACTCATAGTTAGTTTGTGTCAAAAGCCTTCTTTCTGTTCTTAAATTCGATTTACAGTTAAGCACTGTCAATAAATTGAGATAAAGGAAGTAAAAAGATTATTTTTTTGGATGGAAATAAATTTTAAAAAAATAGAAATCCACGAAATAAATGTGTTGCTTTTTTTGTTTTTCCTTTTGGTTTCAGGTGAAACATGTTGTGGGTTGTAAATTGTGTCTTCAAAGATATTTTATTTCAGCTTTTTTGAAACGCTAAAATATATGTGAACCTTATAAAGATCTTCTACACAAAAATATTACTCCTATTTCCTACACAGAAATTTGTGATGTTCCATCACGTCGCTTGGAGATTTTAATATTGATAGGGACCTCACACAACGGACTTTAATTAATGTCTTATTCCACCTTGCTATTTAGACGGGGTTAACTAGCCGTTTACTATTAGTCTTTCTTTTTTTAGTCATTTTATGTCTGGAATTACTAGTCGATTAATACGGATTCGTGCCATAAAAAAAGGGGGGAAGTGTATTACAAAAGCTTGAATTCATGACTTTAGATTAAGAATGGAGAAACATCGACCATTACATCATATAGTACTTGCGATCTTTCTACACATTTGATAATTAAGTTCGATTTTAGTAGCTAAAAAATTGTATCACTTTTTTCGAATAAAAGAAACTAACATGGTGATCAATTATAAGTAAAGGCTTGTTATACAGGATCCGACGCATTCAACAGAACGAAACAATGTTCCGTTTTTCGGCCGCATCCTTCAATGCATTGGCAGCAAGTGGAGTGCCACAATACATTCATCATTTTTATCTATGTAAGTCAAAGTCCTAAGTCAAAGTCCATAGCACTGGTCGCTATTTGCGCTAAAAATGTGGCCTAATGGTCGATGAAGTGATTGAAAATCATGAGTATTCAAGTTTGAATTCTAGCAGAGGTAAAATACTAAGTAATTTATGTCATCTGTACAAGCTTTAGTAGACAAAGTTATTCGGTATCTATATTGATGGGATGTAGCAAGTCTCGTGAAATTAGTTGAATTGTGTACAAACTGATTCAAGCGGTTCAAACACCACGATTATAAATAAATAAAAAGGATCGCTACTTAACCTAGTGTTATCGGGAAAAAAATTAAAAGAGAAGCTAATTTTGTTGACATTTTCTTTAACACGTTATAATTTGAAACAGTTTTTCTTTTGAAAAAAATAATATAATTTGGAACACTTATTTTTTAGTTTCGGGAATTAGGCAGTCATGATGTATTTTAAACTTCCATCTCACTCTTATGGTACGTCTTTTTATAACAAACTTTCCACGTAGGTGCTCAAGTGAAATATTTTGAGAAAATATTTTTCATCATAACAAACACATTTATTTATTTAAACAAAAGTATTGAACAAACTGCATAACTAAAGTCTTCGTATTTCGCCGACCAATCCTTCCTAATTCGCATTTTTATTGAAAAAAAATTCCTTTATAGTTCCGTAAATAAGAATTCAAGAAACATTCCTAATAAAACAAAAGGCACAGCTATTACTTTGACTAACATATGAATTTAATTTCAACGTATATATGTACTACATATGATAATTAACATGACCCATGATCAGTGCACTCTTATTTCACTTTATTATTTAGCTTCAATCATCGATGTAGGTTCACGAGATTTGATTTTGAATTGGATAGTCGGTGGCTGTTGCTTCTTGGTGACAAAATATTGAAGTTTATTGTTTGTTTGTTGTTTTTTAAATTATTTTTGAGGATTCCTCTACTCTAGCTAGTTCAAGAAAAATATAAAATTTATATGGGGTCAAATGAATGAACTGTATAACATTGAATCTGCAGCAGAATAACAGACAGGAGCAGAGTTAGAGGAGCATGAGAGGGGTTTATTCGAACATTTTTCGCTGAAAAATTAATTTGAATCACGCGCTGCAGGTTTCATTTTGGGGCTTGCTCCTAACAAGAATTTTTCTATTTGCAGGATTCGAACATGAGACATCTGATTAAGAATAGATGAATTTTAACCATCCCATCACAATTCATATTAATGTTTTTAAATGTATATTAACAGACAAGGACAGAGCTAGAGGGGCTAAGGGGGGATTTACCTGAACCTTTCACTAGAAAATCACTATATATAAGGTTAAGTTATTTTTATGCATGCTAGCAAATAGGGACAAAACTAGAGGTGCGGGAAGGAGTTCATTTGAACCCCTTTCACCGGAAAATCATAATGTATATAAAGTTTAAAATTTTCTTATATGATATATAGTAAACGATGAACCCTTAGAGAAAATTATGACTTCACTACTGATGGCAGACATGTGATGCATAATCTAGGGTTAAAAAAGATTTATTATTGGCCCTTTAAGTTGACTGGCTAATTCCAATCTCAATTCTCATGTGATGTTAGTTAATTACTTCTTCTAATTCATAATAAGTGTCCACTTAATATTTTAATTTTAGTTATAATAAATATTCACTTACATAATTTAGAAGGAACTAATTATTTTCTTTCAAATTTATCCCTATTTAGATAAGTGAGTTTTTATGTAATCAAGAAACTATATTAATTAGGTAGTATTTAATTAATAATAGTTTAATTAAATTATCTATTTTTTTCAAGGAGTTAGTATTTTCTTAAGAATATGCCAAAAGCTAAGTCGATACTAATTTTGAACAGGGAGAATATATAGTAGATGATTAATCCTCTTGATGAAAATACTGGCTCCACCACCGCCAAGTGCCAACAGATGTATGAGGCATAGTCTAGAGGTTAAAAAGGATTTTATTATTGGCCCTTTTAGTTGATTGGCTAATTCCAATCTCAGTTTTCATGTTAGTTAATTAACTTATTTATTAAGCATTTAATTCCTATTCTGGATATGTTGGGTAAACTAGTCAAACTTTCTACTTTTTTGTTTTTGTTTTTTTTTAAAAAAAAAAAAATCAAAAGTCAAGATCTCTACAGGGTGTAAATGTCTTATCTATTATGAAGGACAACAACTATATCAAGAGTAGCTGAGCACAAATCTTGGAACAACTTTACAAAAATGTAAAATGTTCTAATTCTTTTTCTTATTGTTCCATAATTTATACCATGGTACATATATAATTAATACGTATGCAGAATAATAAATTTTAAAACGTTTACTACTAATAACATTTAAGGAAAAAATTGCTCAGTTGATGACGAGTTTTATTTTTAATCGAATGACTTAGTGATCTTTGATATCTACAACAACATACCCAGTGAAGTCCCACAACGTGGGGTCTGGAGAGGGTAGAGTGTACACAGACCTTACATCTACCTTGAAAAGTAGAGAGGTTGTTTCTGAAAGACTCTCGGCTCAAGACAAAGCATAAGCACAATCAAATCAAGCGAAACGGTCAAATCCAGACAAGAAATTTAAAGCAAAATAAAAATGAGAGTAACAAAAGCGAATAAGTCATGATAAAGTATTCTGAAAAAGGAAGCAGTAACTAACACATGTAAATAAGATAAGTAAAGTACACGAACATACAGCAACATAAATCAAAGGACATGGGACTATAAAATAATATTGCGCCTACTAGTATGATAGGCTAAGCAGGGCTAACACTACAACTACCAGTATGTAAGCGTAAGTAGGACTACGCTCAACTACTTACTACCCTTCTACCCAAATATGTGTCCTCCACAACCCCTTATCGAATGTCATGTCCTCAGTAAGTTGCACCTGCACCATATCCCGTCTTCTTCCCAGTACTTCTTCGGCCTACCTCTACCCCTCATGAACTTGTCCATAGCCAACCTCTTACACCTCCGCACTGGGGCATTTGTGTCTCTCCTCTGCACAGGCCCGAACCATCTCAACCTCGCTTCCCGCATCTTATCCTCCACCGAGGCCACTCCCACTTTGTCCCGGATATCATCATTTCTAATATTATCCCTCCGTGTATTCCCACACATCCATCTCAGCATCCTCATCTCCGTAACTTTCTTATTTTGGACGTGCGAAGTCTTGAATGGCCAACACTTCGCCCCATACAATGTAGTCGATCTAACCACCACCCTATAGAACTTGCCTTTAAGTTTTGGTGGCACTTTTTTATCGCACAAGACTCTAGATGTGAGCCTCAATTTCATCCACCCTGCTCTAATACGATGTATGACATCGTCATCAATCTCTCCATTCCCTTGGATAATAGACCTGAGATACTTGAAGCTTCTTTTCTTTGGAATGACCTGAATACTAAGCCTCACAACCACGCATGTCTCATGGTCGCTCCCGTCATTAAGCTTGCACTCCAAGTATTATGTTTTGGTCCTACTCAGTCTGAACTCTTTAGACTCCAGAGTCTGTCTCTAAACCTTCAGCTTAGCATTCACTCCGATGCGAGTCTTATCAATCAGGACTATGTCATCTGCGAATAGCATAAACCATAGCACCTCCCATTGAATTTGTCACGTCAGTCCATCCATCACTAAGGCAAATACGAATGGGCTAAGAGTTGATCCCTGGTGCAGCCCCATCATCACTGGAAAGTGCTCTGAGTCTCCTCCTATTGTCTGTACCCTGGTCTTAGCTCCATCATATATATCTTTGATCGCCCTAGTGTCTATGGACTTTATCGTATGCCTTCTCGAGGTTGATGAAAATCATATGTAAGTCTCTCTTCCTCTCCCTATACTACTCCACCAACCTCATAATAAGATGAATGATTTCTGTAATCGAATGCCCCGGCATAAATCCAAACTGGTTCTAAAAAATAGACACTCTTCTTCTCACCTCATCTCCACGACCCTTTTCCAAACTTTCATAGTGTGGCTTAGAAGTTTGATACTCCTATAATTGTTGAAACTCTGGATGCCACCTTTGTTCTTGTACAAAGGAATCATTGTACTCCAACTTTGGGAATTCTTGTCGTCTTAAAAATGACATTAAAAGACTCAGTCAGTCACTCCAAACCCGCCCTGCCTGTGCTCTTTCAAAATTCAACTGGGATCTCATTAGGCCCGGTCGCTCGTCCCCTACGCTTCCTGCGAATAACACCCTTAACCTCCTCAACCTTAATACTTCTACAATATCCAAAATCTTGGTACATTCTGGATTGCTCCAAATCTCCTAGCACAATGTTTTTATCTCCTTCTTCGTTCAAGAGTTTATGGAAGTAAGACTGTCACCTCTGTCTAATACGCGCGTCCTCTACCAGTATTTTCTTGTCCTCGTCCTTGATGCACCTCATGTGATCCAAGTCACGGGTCCTCCTTTCCCTCGCCTTGGATAGTCTGTGCAACTTCTTATCCCCACATTTTCCCTCTAATTCCACATATAAGCGTTCAAAAACAGTCATTTTTGCCACCGTAACCGCTAGTTTTGCCTCATTCATCACCATCTTATATAATTCCCTATTCGTCCACTTATCCACATCATCCTTACTTTCTACCAATTTCGCATACACCATTTTCTTTGCCTCCACCTTCTCTTATATTTCACCATAACACCACCAGTCCCCTCGATGCCATTACGGCTACCCCATGAGACCCCTAGCACTTCTCTAGCTACCTCCCAAATGTAACTGGACGACCTGTCCCACATATCGGTCGCATCCCCACTACTCCCCCAAGCCCCTAGCCATCAACCTCTCCCTCATCTCTTTTGCACTAGCCATGGTCAAACACCCCCATTTGATTCTTAACATGTCATCCACAATCCTCATCTCCTTCTCCATCTTGATTTCCAAATCCATTACCAAAAGCTTATGTCGGGTTGTAAGATACTTACTCGGAATAACCTTGAAGTCTTTACAAATACAGTTGTCAACCTTCCTAAGGAGCAAAAAGTCTATCTGAGTCTTAGCCACCGAACTACAAAAAATCACCAAGTGCCCCTCCTTCTTCAGGAACCTCGAATTTGCTATCACCATCCCAAAAGCTTTAGCGAACTCCAAAAGTGAGACGCATCCCCTGTTCATGTCCTTGAGGTCAAAGCCTTTATGCACGTCCAAGCCCGCATGCGGAGCGTAAGCACTAATAATGTTCATAGTGAACCCCCCAACTACCAACTTAATCGCCACCATCCTGTTATTGAGACTCCTAACCTCTACCACTTGATCCCGTCGCTGTCTACCAAAATATCTACCACATTCCTATACATTGAACTACCTGAGAACCATAACTTATACCCGTCTACATCATTAGCCTTAGGTCCTACCCATTTGGTCTCCTGGACACAAGCTATATTAATCTTAACTAGCTCTATGGACTTTTCCGTTAAAGTCCCAATATTCCAAGACCTTATTCTCATTCTAGCATCTCCCTTACTCCATTTACCCCCACTTACCCTCCTAACCCTCACACATGTCCCCGACCGAGAACATGACCCTAGTATAGCATCATTCACCAAAGCCACTAGAGCAGAACTAGTCAAAGGTTAACGCTAACACACACGGGAACCAATACTAAAGCACAACTTAGCAGGAATCTAGAGGTAAGTCAGGCTTCTACAGACAGGATTCCCAAACAAAAATCGATACGCAGCACGACGTTAATCGATATCCAGAAACTAAAATACATTAAAAAAAAGGAACGATAGAACCTGGTCGGTGGCGGAAACGCTGACAGTGGTTTCGCCCGTTGAAAATTGTTGGGTCCAGCCTGCACGCCCGAGCAGTGGCCGCAAAAGATGGTACATGAGTAAAATCCTGTATGCGCCTAGGGTTTCGATCGCCAGCGATGTTCACCGGAGAAGGACACTACTAGAAAGGGAAGAAAGAAAAGAAGGGTTCCGATCGACGGCGATGTGCAACGGAGAAGGAAACCACCAGAAAGGGATGAAAGATAAAGACATAAAAGAGAAAAGAGAAAATAGGGGAGAAGAGGGAGAGAGATGGAGAGAGAAACGAGAAAACAGAGGCAGACCTTACCTGTCCGCCGGACCGAGGAGATCGCCGAAGCCGATGATGGTCAAATATACGTTAGCGTTGCAGAATAGTTAAGGTTAGGTAAAGAGAGTGTCAAGTGATATGTCAAAATACATATCTATTTCACTTTAATTAACAAATACAATAACCATCTCCTATTGTTGTTATTTGTACACATTTTATCTCCTTTTGCATGGTACTACCACTCACCTATATAACTAACCTATATAACAAAATAATAATGCGGTCTACACACATAAGTAATACCTAAAATATAGAGCTTAAGACAGTAATGGCCTCTTTTTTCTAACATACATTAAACTATCTAAAGATTAACTGCGAATATAAAATATATTTGTGAGCTTAACTGAATCAATCATTTTCGATTTGAATATATGAGTACATATATGAAAAAACTTAAATTTATACTCTATTTTAAATTCATTTATTTTAGATTTTAGATTCGCTTCTATTTACAACATGTAAATCTTATCAACATGGACTATATGTGGATTCACGAAAGTTCAGTAATTTTATCTAGATTCTATAGTTATATTAAAATATTTTTTAAATATCTATAACTCTCATGGCGGACACAAGTATTGTAATATGTATATTTTATTAAAGGTTGAACCTATAAACTTTAAATATTTACCCCTCTTGCTCATAAATTATGAGCCAACTATTAATAACCCTTTGAATCCAAACAATAATCCAATAAACTATTCAAGTCACAAATCACATTTTTGTGCACCTCGTAAATTTAACTAGTGTTTTTTAACGTTAAAAATAAATAAATTAAACTAGTGTTAATTAACATGCCAAATAAAGACAAAACCAAAAGGAATTAATTAAAACAAGTAGCTTGCTTCCAACTCTAATCTCCGATATTAAAGGAGGTTAATTCTTATTATAGCTGTCCTTGTCATACTTTTGTATACTTTAACAGATTACCAAATCTACCTTGTAATTAGTGGACTAATAAGTGTTTGATTTATTCAAGCAGATTAATTAAATATTAATATTTTATTTAAGCCTATCATAGAGCGTACACCTGTGTACTTGGTGGCCTAGACAAATCACTTTTTAAAATAAAAAATTCTTCAATTTTTTTAAAAGATAAAAGGTATCTTTATATTTTTAGTACGCTAATTATTCTAATCACCTTAAACCCGAGTATAGCAATTTGGATGCAACATTGATTCTTGCAATCTTTTTGTAAGTATTCTTGGCAAAATAAAACTCTATACTTTATTTTATTTATAAACAATAGTTTCATTGGGATAAATTACTTAATTTCGTAATTTTTTTTTGTTCCAGGGTATTTAGTTCACATTAAAGTTAAAAAAGAGATTTTTTTAATAATAAAAAAGTTTTACACCTTTAATGTACAAAAATTAAACTCTCTTTTGCCGTATACATTAGTTTTCCTTCTAAATGAATTTCTCTGAAATTTTATTTGTAGTTTATTTTTTTTTGGTTTCCCACCTGGTGTCCGATATCCACATTGGAGCCCGACTATATCCGAATTCGCGCCGCGTAGGGCTCCTTTCGGGGGAAAACGCTCTCTACCAATGATTTTTTCATACCCAGGGCTCGAATCCGAAACTTATGATTAAAGAAAAAACAACCTCATCTGTTACACCACATACTTTGATGGTATTTGTAGTTTTCAACAGTTTTCAGTTAAAATTTCTACTTCTTGAAAAAAAGGAGGAAGATGACTTTAATATTTTGTTTCGGAGAAATAAGTGGCTCACGAGGTTAAATTTGTCAATTCATTCAACTTCATTCAATCAAAACAATTTCCCGAAATTACAAGAATGAATTTATTTCTTTCTTTTCCTTTTTAAGGGCTTACGGGTCAACTAAAATGTGGTCCAAATTTGTGCACATACAAAAGTGTCAATTTTAATCATGAATTATTCTAAAAAAAAAATCGAAATGAAAAATGATACTCCAGTATTGAACTTTCTCCCTGCCCCATTTTATATACTAATATCATTATTTGAAGAATCAAATAATTTTCTTCAATCACGGTCTTTTTAGCCATACAAATTTGAAAAATATACTCCATCCGTCCCAATTTATACGAGGATTGATCAGTTTTGAGAGTCAAACGGCTCTTTCTTTGACTCAATTTCAAACGTAGATTCTTCGAGTATTTTATAATAAAATTTACATATTTAAAAATTAAATAAAAAATATTATAAGTCTGCATAATTAATAATTCACAATATATGAAACGATTTCGAAAAAATTATAGTATAAAAAGAGATATTTAATTTTCAAACTGGTCAAACACTCATATAAATTGAAACGGATGGAGTAATGATTTATATTTAGCTTATTACTATATAGAGCTTACTTTGGAAAGCTAAAAAGTAAAAACAATAGTAGATGTTAGCTCACATCTAACATTAATTAGAAGGATTGAATCATGAAATTTGAATACAAATAATTTTTTTTATTGAGACAAAAGAGAAACGTGGAGTTCGTTCAACAAAATGCAAGAATTACTAAAATGAACTTTCATGATTTTTTTTATCAAATTATTCTTGAAAAACATTTATTTAACCACTTTTGATTGAAAAAATATTCAAAATTATTTTTCAACATTTGCAAAAAGTTTTTGCCGAAAAAAAAAAGACGATTTGGACCACTTTGGCTTGGTAACAAAGGCCTCGGGTATACATATTAGAGTCTTGATTAATTTGAATTTGTGCTACATAAAATTCATTAAAAAAAAAAATTTCTCTGCTCGAATATATTAAAAATGCTTCTAACTCAACCTCTTTCTTTATTAGAATCTGTGTATTGTAAGTGATTCGAATATGTCCGGAGCAAGCCTCCCATAGAGACAAGGGAAAGGAAAACGAAGTGCAATGATAGTCACGACTCACGAGCTCTACCTGAAACTTCTAATTATGGATGGATGGCTCCTGTGCATATGAGGACAACAAAGCCCCAAATTATTAAATGCATAATAAGGTTAATATAATTAATATAGTAAAAGAAAATATAATAATATACTCATCATATATAGTGCTAAAAATAGAATAAACAAAATATAGAGCACCCCAGATCTCTCTGTTGCTGCACTTCTCATTGGCTCTGCACTTTTTCCCTTATATACTTCCACCCACCCCTACCCCCAGTCCCACTCACCTCACCTCACAAAACCACCACAGGGTATATTTCTTCTAGTGTACTGTGTGTGTTTGCTATTTGTATTTACTTGTATCAAGAATCTGTTTATTATATAGTGTGGTTAATTTCATCTTCAATCTTATCTGCTCCTCACACACTTAACTAGTTCTATTTCTGTTGCTTTTTTAGCTCACTTTTAATTCTTAGCTATAGTTTTTTCACTTGTATGCACATGCATATGCATATATGTTCTTGATTCTTGAAATTTAGCCCACATAGTAGTTCTTTTGTACTTTCCCATGTGAAAGATTTGAGCTTTTTGGGGCTTCTGTTGCTTTTAATTGCTTGTATTCATATGCATATGTGTTCTTACAACAACATACCTGTTGAAATCTCATCACGTGGGGTCTGAGGAGGGTAGAGTGTACATACAACAGGCTGTTTCTGAAAGAACTTCAGCTCAAGACAAAACATAAGCACAAGCAAAAGGAAGAGAACCGGTCAGATCCGGACATCAAATTTAAAGCAGTATGAAAATGATGATAACAAAAGTGAATAAGTCATGTTATAGTATTCTGAAAAGAAAAAAAAGCAGTAACTAACGTAGGTATATAACATATGTGTTCTTGATTCTTGAAATTTAGCCCACATTAATTTTTCTTGTGTACTTCTCTATGTAAAAATTTTGAGCTTTTGGGTTTTTTGTTCATGAAATTTGAGCTTTGGAAAGTCTATTTTTTGTTTGAAAAAAGGCCTGAAAGAACATTTCAATTTTGAGAATTTTGAGGTTTTGTTCTTGAATATAATTGAGAATGGCTTTGGTGTTTTCTGTACAAAGAAGCGGATTCAAGATTTAAAGATGGTAGGTACTACTTTATGTATACACATTTTTAAAAAGTTTTTGTCTTTAGATTTTCTGTAGTTTATATGTATATGTTTGATATCTGAGGCTGCGGGAGAAGGGGAGCCTTGGAGAAATTGATAAAGTTGCTGCCATGTGACCAGGAGGTCACGGGTTCAAGCCATGAAAACAGCCTCTTCCAGAGATGTAGGCCCTTCCCCAGACCCTGCGCATAGCTGGAGCTTAGTGCATCGGGGTGCCTTTTTTTTTTAATCTGAGGCTGTGGATCTGAGCTGCATACAGTGTCATTTTACTCTTTTGTCTTTGATTTTCCCTAATAAAAAACATTCTTTTGGGTATGTGAAGGGAGAAATCTAAATGGAGCGACATGGATAGTGAGGATTCAGATAGCTGACCCCAATTTGTTTGCGATTGAGGCATAGTAGTAGTAGTTGAGGCATAATAAAAGAGAATTCTTTTTGGGTATTTGAAGGGAGAAAATTATGGATCATAGAAGTCAGCAGCAGCAACAAATGACTTCTGGTTTAACTAGATATCGATCGGCGCCAAGTTCTTATTTTTCAAGCCTATTGAGTAGTAATAATAATCCAGCTGGTGGTGTTGCTGGTGGGGGTGGTGGGAATTGTGGTTATGCAAGAGATGATTTTGATCAGTTACTCAATCCTCGCGCTTCGAATACTGGTATAAAGCAAGTTTTTGATAGATTTGTAGCTAATATTGGTCCCCAAGATTCGAATCCGAATGGCATAATAGGTGATAATACTCAGCAACTTCAGCAAAATCCAATGAGCAATATGAAACAAGAACTTGAAGCTCAGCAACAACAGATGAATTCACAGTTTATTGCACCGGTGAAACAAGAAATTACTCAGCAGAATAGTGATTATTCTTTGGCTTCACAGATGAATTATCAAACTCAAGCTCAGAAAAATCACAATTCAACAGACTTTACTTCAGCAATGGATAATTTTTTGGGTTCAGTAGATTCGAATCGTTTGAACCAGACGAAAATGGATGGTGGATTTGGTGCTGCTGGTAGTAGTAATTCAAATCTTACTCGTTATAACAGTTCGCCTGCTGGATTCTTTGCACAAGTTAATATTGAAAATGGTATGTCTTGTCTTGGTTAAACTGATTTTTCTTATTATCTTTGTAAAGAATGGATCTTGAGCCTAACTCTACCCCAAAAACTAGCTTGTAGAGTGAGATTGTCCAAGTCCATATAAGGAGTTCATGTTCCCATTCCATTTCCGATGTGGGACTCTTAACACTCCTCCGCACGCCCAGACCTCGTTAACTGGAGCGTGGACAATATAATTTGGGGGTCCAACATAGGTGAACAAAGAATTGGAATGAGTCTGGCTCTGATACCATGTAAATAATGGATCTTGGGCCTAACTCAACCCCAAAAGCCAAAAGCTAGCTTTTGGAGTTGAGTTAGGCCCAAGATCCATTCTTTACAATCTTGACTAGTGAGCTAAATTTAGATGAAGGGGATGTTATTGGATATATATATATGGAGATTCATTTTAAGCTCGTTTATTCGTTTAAATGTTTATTTTGAATCTTGCATTGTGTGGACTGTGCCAAGATTCTACTTTTATTAAGCTATGCTTCTCAGTTATAATTCGAATCTTCCTAGAAAATAAACTTACATGCATATGCATACTTATCATAGTCATTAGACATAGCAAAATTAGTTTTAGAAGAGAAAAGAGTCTCATTAACCGTTTGGTGCAGATGAAAATCTAATTGATAGTAATATCATATCTATGCAAGTCATTCCTTATGGACATTGTAGATATTAGCTAGGAAAACAACATACATTATCAGTTTGATCAGTTTTTTATTGAACAAATTATACTTTGGTTTAAAAAAAAAAGGGGGGGGGGGGTTTAGCATGGTGTACTAAGCTCCCGTTATGTGCGGAAAATAGTAAGTGATATCTAAGTAGAAGTTTGTGTTCTTTTTCATTGTTTTGATCTGATATTAGAGTTTTTAGTTTGTTACTAAAACATTTTCAGCAATTGACAGAGTATGGTGCATTGAGAGGCATAGGGAGTTATGGAGCTGGTAGTAGTCAAACGGCTCTCCCGTCCGGACAACCTCATTCTTTGGGGCTATTAGCTCCAATATCCGAATTTGGAGCTAAAAGCATCGAAGAAAGCAGACAAGGCGATGGAAGTTTTGGTAAAGGCCATAAAAATGACGAGAGTTACATGACAAGTTTCCCCATGTCTACTTGGGATGATTCACAAATTTTGACGGATGATTTCCTACAAGTACCAGACGATGATGAGGTCGGGCCATTCTCCAATGTAAATGCATCTGATAATCAGGTACAGTCAAACCTCTCTTTAATAACGTCGTCTGTTCAGATATTTTTTGGCTGCTATAGCAAAATGGTGTTATAGAACATATGATATAATATAACATGAAAATAGGTTCGAGCAAAAATTTGGCCATTATAGTAAAATGGTGTTATAGAGGATGGATCTTATAGAGAGGTCTGACTGCACTTTTCTTAATCACATTCGTCGTTCTTTTACCACCTGTATAGAAACGAAACAGGTCTAAATTTTGCGTATTCATATGGACTACCTAATTAGTTTGGGATTGAGTAGAAGTTGTAGTGATTGTTGTTGTTATTGACGTTGTGTTTACTCCTGGTTAGTCTCATGTGTACATGGATTTGGTTATCAGAGTAGTGAAGGTCAAGCTCGCCCTCCCACTCTGTTGTCTCATTTGAGTTTGCCTCAAACCTCAGCGGAGTTATCCTCCATGGAGAAGCTATTGCAAGATTCAGTACCTTGTAAAGTCAGAGCAAAGAGAGGTTGTGCCACTCATCCTCGTAGCATCGCCGAAAGGGTACACATCTCAACACTAGAAAGAATCTAATTCTAGTTGAATTCGATCCTTGGAGTTAAATCAATTTGTTTTCTTATCCCTGAAAGATAGGTTAACCAAGTACTGATTTAGTTGTTACTAATCTTAGGTAAGAAGAACACGAATAAGCGAAAGAATGAGGAAGCTGCAAGAGCTTGTCCCCAATATGGACAAGGTAATCTTAACTTACAGTTTTCCCCAAAATATGAATGTTGCTCGGACTCTTCAAAAATGTCTGACAGATGCATGTCAAATCCTCCAAAAGTAGTGCATTTTTGGAGGATCCGACACGGGTGCGGCAATATTTATGGAGAGTCCAAGCAACATAGATTATATGATATAGCTTCACTTAATCTTTCTTTTTCTTTTTTTCTTATTCCAATTTCGTTGCAGCAAACAAACACGGCAGATATGTTGGACTTTGCAGCTGACTATATTAAAGAACTAGAGACACAAGTCAAGGTATATCCAAAAAGGAATCACAATGAGCAAAACAAAAGGGATTCCTTCCATTCACATTTCTCACTTCATCAACTAATATACAATGACTACATTTTCTTGACATGTTTTCAGGCACTATCGCAAACGCGTTCAAAGTGTACGTGCTCGCATAAATAAAAGATCACATTCAAAATGCTAAGGTAGGGAAATTGTTGTGCACATTCTAGTGGGATAAAAAAGATTTGACAATGGAAATAGCTAGCAGATAGGTGAATTCTCTTTGGCACTTGATAAAGAAGATAATGGGTTGCCATTTTTTTGGGGTGTAAAAACATCGATGCAGATTCATCTGATGTAACATTATTACCTAACTGTACATAAAATTTCCATTGTCCATTTTTCTTGACCTGTTATGTTCTCTGAAAGGAATAAAATGTTAGGACTTTATCAGCTTCTTTTGTGGACTACTTTTGTAAGAGGTTGTTCAGTCCTTCTATTGTGATGTGTAAAAGTTGTGTTGCCATTTAGAAGTCCAATAACTATTTTTAGATAAAGGGAAAGACATCATCTTTATACCTAGTAGACCTCTATGAAATGATCAAGTTTTCCCTTTTGTTAATTGATAGTGTGTGTATATATATATATATATAAGTTAATCACTTATAGACTGTTTGGTCAGGCTTTCAAAACCAGCTTATTTTATAAAGTATTTTTTTGTCAAAAGTATTTCTCGAAAAAGTACTTTTAGAGAGCAACAATTTGTGTTAGATTAATCAATTTGGAAAATATTTTTGCCAATATTAGAGCAACAATTTATGTTATGCCAACCTTGCTAAAAGGGCTTCTGGGGAGAAGATATATTTTCAGCTTCTGCTACTACGCAAAAGCAATTATTTTTTCCCTAAACATGCTATTAATTATGGTAGGTTAATATGGTCTAAAATTCTTCTCATTTTTAATGGTGTAATGACTACAATTCAATTAGCCATATTTATGAGTAGTTGTAGGGCTGGCAATAGATCGGAGGTGGATCGGGTGGAGCTCAATCCGCCTCCACCCGCCAATCATCTATCCACCACCCGACCCATCCGTCACCCTATTTTTTCTTCATCCACATCCGATCCACCCATCATCCACGGGTGGATCGGGTGCTTCGCGGATGAAAATTATAGCACAATCAGTTTGGTGCTTTTGGTTTATTTTTCAGTTTTCATTTTATCTTGCTTTTCATACTATCTTGTTTTACCATTATAATTTGATCTTGATCCCATTGTAATATTCCTCAACCTATTATATTGCTAACAATTATAGTCATATATAGAGTGATGTTCAATATAGAAAATGTCAATTATGTATAGGAATTATTGTTATGGTCATGTTGAAATTGAAAAAAAAAAATCCGTTCACTTTAGAAAAATAAAGACAACTATTGAAAATAAAACCAAGTACTAGTAACGACATGAGTCAGGGTATGTTATCACTGAACTACACAAAAAATAACTAATCTATAAACGGGTGGATGAATGGGTCGGGTGGTGAATCGGGTGGTGGGTTGAATGTATGTCCACCTGAATTCGTCACCCGATTAAAATTCATGTTTTGTCTGTTTTTCGTTCATATAATCGAATCGGGTGGATGGATAACCATCAGGTTATGGTGAAATTGTCCGCCCTGAGTAGTTGGCTCATAAGTAGTGTTGACTGTTGAGTGATACTGCACTTGAGAATGAGAGGACTGTCATCATTAATATATTAAAGTGAATTTCGTAGATTTGAAAAGTATTCAGGAGTTATTGCATGTTAGTTAATGTTCTTAATTGCCTAAGACATGCTAATATGTATAGTATTAATAGTGGGGTCACTTTTCTTTTTAAAGAAAGTGAAATATTCCAAATATCCATTTTCAAATTATTTCAGCTTATATTGAAGGACATAAGTTTTTAGTTTTACCAATCAGTGTAGTCTGATTGATCCATTAGTTTCTAACAAGTTAGAGTCTTTTTCTTTTAAAAATAATAATTAAGAACTTAGTTAATGTAGTTCTTGAGCATATAAAAATTTATATAAGAAGCCGGAAATTTAATAGGCGTTTGGACATGAATTAGTTAATATTTGAAAAAAAACTATTTAAATTAAGTTGAAAAGGAATATTTGAAAGTTACGGGAATAATTGCTTCAAAAGAGGAAGAAAATTCATTACCTTTGATTGTACCATTACCCTCTAAACATAAGTCTTACAAAATGCGTAGTTTTAACAGATGTGTTGCCTCAGCCTAACTTCCCACCTAACAATGTTAACGGATCTACCCGCAAAGCAAACCTTAGGTTCAAAAGGAGGGATAGTGCCTCGCTTTCGATTCACAAAATAAGTAAAATAATGTTAAAATAGTGATATTTCATAAGTTAGTGTTTGGATATGAAAATACAATTAAAATTTTGCGAGTGAAAACTTAAAGTTCCTAAAATCTGTTTTTCAAATTTCATATTCTAAATTTAAAGTTGAAATAATGAGCCAGTTTGATAACAAACACTTATTGAGATAATTTTTAAATATTTTTTAAAATAAATAAATATGTATGCACATATTAGTTGGGGTTATGGTATGCAATAAGACATTCTTCTTGGATCCAAAATAGAATATAGTGGAAAGTGGTCCAAATTAGTTAGAACTTAGAAGTGAGAACCATGTCATGGATGATCTCATCCCCCAACAATTTTAACCCTATTTCAGGGCTTTTTGTTTAGTTATCACAACCAGAATTACCATCTTTACACATTTTTTTGTGGGGGTGAGGGGGGAGGGGGGTGCAAACATTTAATGTGGGGACCTACTTTATTTTTTTTGAGTAGATAGGTCCTACTTCTTGAAAGATAGAGGGGGGATGGAACTAGGGATGGGGGTGCAAACATTTAATGTGGGAACCTACTTTATTTTTTTTGAGTAGATAGGTCCTACTCCTTTAAAGATAGAGAGAACTTGATGCTAGTACTTTCTCAACCATAGAAAACTTATTAGTAATCCGGAAACAGTTGCTCTACTCGTCAAGAGATAAAATAAGATTGATATATATTCTATCATCTTCAAATCTCACGTTGTAGAATTTTATTGGGTATGTTGTAAAAACTTCTTAGCAACAATTTTTAGATTTTTAAAAATCTCACCACACTGATAAATAAAAAACAAAATTAGAAATATATTTTGTTGGAATTAAACCAAGATTAATAATTTAAAATTAATTAAAACTTGATATTTGGTAGTTTAGGATTTATTTATCAAAGTCATATAAGAATAAGTTTTCTAATCCTAGTCTATTTTGATTTTCTAGTATTATAAATAGGAGTGTCTGCTACCTATTTTCTTAGGTTGAGAGATAACTTAGATTGTAACGTGATATAAGTTTTGAGTTATTGAGTAAAGCCTCATTTTACTTGTGCTTATATTATTCCCCCAACTTATTTCCTTCAATTTTTATGTTTAATCATCTAATATTTGAAGTCTATTTTTCAACTAACTCGAATTTGCACCATTAAGAGGGTAAACCACTTCTTTGTCAAGAAGTTCTTCATTTTAAGCACTTCAACTCGAAACTTCTAATTAAGAATGAAAAAAATCGATTATTCTACCACATCTTTTGGTGAAATATGGTATTTTTTCTATTTAACCATCTGATATTCGAAAGTTATTGATCCAACCAATCCGGATTGACACCAGGATGGTTCATTAAAGAGAGAAACCTCATATCCGAAAGTTCTTCATTTTCAATGATCGAACACAAATCTTTAATTAAGGATGAAAGAATTCAGACCACTACAATGCACCCTTTCGTGATAGAAACAGAGTATTCAAATGCATTGGGGTTCACTTCAAAAGGAGGACTTCAAGAAAGAAGAAAAAAAGAAATAAGCAAAATCACAAGGATTAACTTCAATTGTAAATATGGGCCGAAAATATGGGCTCAGTCCAAAAATTGGGCTTAGATTGTAACCAATTGGGCCACAGATTGTTGACTTCAATCCAATATATTGATGAATCATACTCTTCATCTTTTTAAGACAATTCAATATGAGCCCGAAATAATCAGAGGAACTCAAAATTTTCATTTGATTTTTTTTTCTAACCATGAATAGATCGAATTTGAGCTGAAAATTATAATATCAAGACATGTTCTATATTTTTGTTCTTTCCAAAAAAAAAAAAGCCTTCCCGAGCTCTAGGCTAGACAACATTCACTCTTTTATCTTCAACTGACCCTCTTTCCTTCCACCTGTCAATAAATATATTCTATTCCTATAAACGGGAAGGCAGTTAAAAAATAGTTTCACTTCACAACAACTATTATGGCTATCAATAACATATCCAGTGAAATATCACAATATGGGTCTGGGGAGGGTGGGGTGTGTACGCAGATCTTATCTCTATATTGAAGCAGTAACTAACATAGGTAAATAAGATAAACAAAATATACTACAGAACACATAGCAGCAGAAATCAAACGGGACCTATAAAGCAATATTGTGCCTACTAGTATGATACGCTAAGCAGACCTACAATACTAACACTACCACTACCACTACCAGATTGTAAGCGTAAGTAGGACTACACTCAACTACCTACTACCCTTCTACCCTAATCAGTGTCCTCCACAACCCCCTATCTAAGATCATGTCCTCGGTAAGTTGCACTTGCGACATATCCCGTCTAATCACCTCTCCCAAATACATCTTCGGCGTACCTCTACCCCTCCTGAACCCGTCCATATCCAACCTCTCACACCTCCGCACTGGGGCATCTGTGTCTCTCCTCTACACATGCCCGAACCATCTCAACCTCGCTATCAAGGTTTACTTAACTATACAAGATGTAAACATTCGATGTGGGTAAGTTTTTACCGAAATATAGTCTGGTGGTGTCCATGGACTCTCGCACTCTCTTTTCGTCTCAATTTATATAGTGGTGTTTAACTAGATATCAAATTAAGATTTATGAAGCTTGTAATTTAAAATAATTCATACGAGTCATTATAGCTATAAATCATCTTCATGATTAGGGGTGTCTAAAAACCGGTTTAATTGATAAATCAAACCGAAAAAGTGTTATTGGTCTATTGATATCGAGTTATTAGGTTGATAGTTTTTAAACGGTTTTGCAACTTTTTTTATTTAACTATCGATTCGGTTTTCGATTCTTAAGTTTTTATTAACAGTTTAACCGATAACCCAATAAAATTTTATAAAATTATTATATTTTTATCCTAGTTATATAGAAAAGGATTTAGTAAAAACTCTATTCGGCTATTCCTATTTATTCGCCTCTCTCGACCAGTCCACCTTGTTTAATCTCTCAAACTAGGGTTGTTTTTTATGAATATATCAAGATTGTATCAGAACATATTCCAGTTTCCATTATGCATGAGAATTGAAATAGTTTCCAGTGTCATTCATTTTTGACACTGGACTTTCATCCAAATATTGATTACTTGGCGTAACAATTAAAAAAAATCAGGTTCTTTTTGTGATCCTCTGAAGTCACTTTTGATGTTGGAAAACGATTTCTGTAGAACATATTGAAAAAAAAATTAAAGGAGCATTTTTTTATCGCCGAAAATAGAACCGTTAAGGACCGCTAACCGATAAACTGTGATAACAAATATCTTATTAGTTTGGTTATTAATTTAACATGTTTACAAATCGAAAATCGATAATATACAAAGCTGAACCGATTGATAAACACCACTATTCAAGAATAAATGAAAATTTATAATTAAATTATTTCTAAATTTAAAAATATATCATTCTGGAACAAGCTAAAAAAGTGTGCTACATATACTGAACAAAAAAGTAATATCAATTTGATTCTCCCCTCAGGGGTGGAGGTAGCCTTTAAGATAATAGTTCGACAGAATTCAATATCGACTCCAATCATATATCTATATTAAGAAATTTATTAAATATATATAAAAATTAAATTTATAATTCAACTATTTGCATTTGAGATCATTGTCGTAAAATCCAGAATGTATAACCTTCAAATCCTGATTCCATATCTGTTCTCGTCACTCATTTGCCCTTTCAATCCTCCCATATTGTAATGATTTTTTAGAAAGTAAAACAATTATATATCCGTTGAAATTGTCTTAACAGAAAAGGACAACAAATCAATATCAATATGACACATTTTGTACTTATGTGTAAATCTTTGCACGCTTTTAGACGGATTATATTGATGTAAACCACTAAAATAATATTCGTAACCTGTACTTAAACAGTGTCAATGACTTGACATAAAGAGCCAGTAGCAATCGAATCACTAGTTTACGCTGATTTTATAATAAAAAAGATTGTCCTAATTTAACTTGACATAAAATTTCTCCAAAATAAGTCTTAGATATTTATGTAGTTGTAAATCATTTTATAAAATTAAAATATTTCAAAATATAATAATATATCAATTTTTTTTGAACAAATTAATAAGAAAAGTGAGACAATTTTTTGGGACGTTTGGAGTAGTTTAATACTCCTATGTTTGAGCCTAATTCTGGAGTAGTGGGTAAATAATGAATCTTGGGCAGTTTAATACTACTATGTGTAAAGAATGAATTTTGTGTCTAACTCAACTCCAAAAGCTAACTTGTAAGGTGAGAATTATCAAGTCATATGTTCTCATTCTATTTCCGATGTGGGACTCTTAACAATATGTTATATATCAAGTATATTACTTACTATTTTTATTAGATTACCAACAATATTTATCAAAGAGAATTATTTTTTAAGTAGTTTACCAAAAATTGTGTAAATTTTAATCGTCTGAGCATTTAGAATTTGAAGAAAGATAATTTGAAATTTTCAAAGATAATTCGTAGAGCTTGAATCTCTAAAATATCGTTTGCGCTTGAATCAGACACTTGTAAGCAAAAATATTAAAATAATTTAATTTCCATACCTACCAAATTAATTTGTCAATTTCAATATGTTTATATTTTCAACGTCTAGAATTCCCATTTAACAAGTGAAAGCAACAAGGGAAATAGATGAATAGACAAGCGTTTTGTTTTAATTAATTTCAAGATCACGAGAAGATTCATTGGATTTTATATTGTTCATTCCTTGACTAATTCATGAATTTCAACTTTTTCTACCTCATGAACATTCTATTGATCAATTTTACAAGCTAACAAGACGTGACTAATTAACATTAATCATTATATATGGATTAACTAAAACCTCACATATATGAGAAAATACTTCCATTTAGTTTTTTATTTTCGAGAGATATATTAACGATATATTTTTATTTAACTTTTACATGACTCGAACCTCTAATCTACTTATCGTTGGTGGAGGTACTCGTCTACATCGTTCCGAATTCCAATAGCCTTCTAATTGCACTAGGAGAACTTTTCAAATTCATAATTTGAGATTTTTATAAATCAATTTATTGGAAAAGAAAAAACATTATAACAAAAAGAAGAATGAATAAATAAATATAAAGATTATATAAATGTAAGCAAATCCCAACAGTAATATGGTAATGGGACAAAATATCTACTAGAAATAGATGTTTTTGTTAACCACTATCTAAAGCTTGGTACCCACTTTTCTCCTATATAACACTTAGCCTCTAATCTCTTTCACTCCCTTCTTTCCCTTTTCTCTTCTTTATTGTGTAATTCCAAGTTTCAAGTTGAATAGAGAGAGGTAGTGCATCGAGTTTTCTTTAGTTACATGTGAAGATAGATTTTTAAAGACCCTTTTTTAAGATAGCAGTATGCACACATTATACACTTGCTACTTTTCATTGGCATAAGGATACTTGAAAAATAAAATTTAAGGTGTTTTAAGATTGACTTGTTATCTAATTTGAAGTGGTTAGAGTTGAGAATTTTGTAGTATGAAGGAGAGTGGTCGAAAACAAGGTGCAACTTCTCCATGTGCAGCTTGTAAGTTGTTAAGGAGAAGATGTTCACAAGATTGTGTATTTGCACCTTATTTTCCAGGGGATGAACCACAGAAATTTGCCAGTGTTCATAAAGTATTTGGAGCTAGCAATGTCAACAAGATGCTTCAGGTAAGTACTACACACTTCAATCAATTTCTTTGCTGCTTTTTGGTTATGACAATATGTATACTATATGTATGAACTTAGTGTAAATATATATTTAAAAAACTGTACCGTAGTACATGCGGTTTAATGAAGAAAAAGAGGTCGGGAATAGAGTCGCACGAAAGCCATAACTAAAGAAAAACATTTAAAAAAAAAAAAAGGAATTCACTAATCTCGGTCAACGGTAGAACCTAGAAAACTGCTCTTTTTTTATGGTGTATTCAAAATTTAAAATTTATGGAATTTCCTATAACGATCTTAAAATTATATATAATAATAATTGAGTCCATAGTCAAATATTTAGTAAACTTCTTAATACATGTATAAGATTTGAGCAAAAACTATTGAATTTACATGATCTCATAGAAACAAGGCTAGATCAGTCTCTGATTGTTAATTTTTTACATTTGTGTGGTTAAAAGAGTTTCTCATTAAAGGTAAATGTAAAATACGATGTGTAATTTTAATTATTTTCAAATTTATAATTTTTTCTTGAACTGACTAAATAAGAAAGTGTCACATCAATTGAAACAAAGACAGTAACATGTATTATATATATTCAACTATATATAAGCTAGAGTTGAAAACATGCTGAATTTAGCATATTGTCTATATACATTTGCTTAAAGTGGACATATTTTGATATTTCCACAGGAATTGCCTGAATATCAACGAGGAGATGCAGTTAGTTCAATGGTATACGAGGCAAATGCAAGGATGAAAGATCCAATTTATGGTTGTGTTGGAACTATTTCATCCTTGCACCACCAAATTGACTTTCTCCAAACACAATTAGCAATTACACAGGCTGAGCTAGTGCAAATGAAGATGCAACAATTCTCATCCATGTCCGGTGGCGGCACGACCACATACTCGCCGGAGACTGTGTTGCTGCCGTCATCTCGACACTCACAATCATCCACAACCTCGTCACTTTTTACAATGGATATGGTGTTAGACCAAGCCAATATAGGGGCGCCATTGTGGTCGTGTTAGTCAGAGTGGGATTCAAGATTTCTAGTTCGGTCGCACGGATTATTACACCTACTATTACTTAGTACAATTATATATAGTTTTAAAATTGTTCTAGTTGATTATATATATGGAGATATAAGTGTCGTTAAAATAGTAAATATATTCACCTCGCATCATTGGACATTGATGCTAGTAGTTTAGCTACTTAGATATATACAATATCTGCCTAGTCTACTCTTTTCTAATACCCCATTTGCTATCACGGTCTTCTTTATTGTATGCTTCTTACTTTTCTATTGATCTATACATATGCGGTTATGACATTTTAAGTTTATGCGTTCTGAATTTTCGAATATTAATACATATAATAATTTCTTTTAATACAATTATAGGATTTAGTCAAAGTTTCTAAATTCTACCGAACCCTAACTTTACCAATAGAACCTCCCTTACATCTATATTTGTAAGATTGTGTTAATCTCCATTGAGAGTCTTTCTCATTAATACAAATATATATAGTGTGTGGAATGTGGAATCTTAATACAATAAGGATCATATATTTATCATAATTATACAACACTAATAATTATAAAATATATGGGGAATATTTTGATAATATTCGTTAATACATCCCTCAATCAGAGCGGGAGGAGGTCGGACGCTAAGACTGGATCTGAAGTCAAGGAATAGATGTCTAGGAAGTCCTTTTGTGAAGATATCCGCATAATGATACGAAGAAGGCACATTTAACATCTTAACATGATCAATAACAACCTTCTCACGAACAAAATGTATATCCATCTCAATGTACTTGATTCGCTGATGTTGAACCATATTGTAAGATAAATATATCGCGAATATGTTATCACAGTAAACTATGGACGCCTTACGCATGGGAAACTTGAGCTCCAAAAGAAAGTTTCGGAGCCAGCAGATCTCAGCAATAACATTTGCAAAGCCTCTGTATTCTGCTTCTACACTGGAACGTGATAGGGTGACTTGCCTCTTGACAGGCCGTAAAATGAGATTATCCCATAGGAACACACAATAGCCGTAGGTGGAGCGTCGCATGTCCGGACAACCTGCCCAATCTGCATCCGTGTATGATAACAATTTGGTCGGTGCAGAGCGGTATAGATGCAATCCATAATCAAATGTGCCCTTAACATATCGAATGATACGTTTAAGAGCAGTAAAATGAGGCTCCCAAGGGCATGCATACGCAAACACACCTGCTGAACAACATAAGCAATGTCAGGCCTGGTGAAAGTAAGATACTGAAGTGTACCTGCAAGGATCCTATACAGGGTAGGATCGGAGACTGGATTACCATCAACAACACTAAACTTTGATTTGGAGTCAACTGGAGTGGGCATGATCTTGCAGTTTGTCATTTTAGCCCTGCACACAATCTCCTCTGCATACTTACGCTGACATAAAAACATAGAATCTGCAGATTTAGTCACTAATATACCTACTCTCTTATTTCTTTTGGCCTCCGTATTTGGCTATGATTGTAACATTTTGTAAATTCGGGTTAGGTGTGAATGAATTAAATGAGTGTTGATATATAATTTTAGTTATGTGAATCCCTTCGGGATGAATTAGGGTGATAGATAGTCGTTTTGAAGTCAAACCAAATAAGGGAGTTCATAAAAATAATTAAATTCGTCTAAGTTTGAGTAGTTCTCACTTGTGCTCTGTTTTCGTGTAGTTACGTTGGGAATCTAAGCAAAACTTCTCACATGAAAGTTGTAGATCTTGGAAATACTTTTCCAATCATATATGGTGGAGCTCAAACGGAGCTCTGTGCTAGGAGTTAAGCCCATTTTATTGAGACGCTATCAGTATCATCGAAAAACCTAAAATTTTGACTAAGTATAAAATGGACCTAGGAGCTCACTGAGCTCGGCTCAAAGTGAGATGGATCATGGTATAGACCTCGCTCAATGAGGTATAGGGTCCAAAAGTGAAAAATTTAGGAGATTTTCTAAGTATAAATTTGATTGGTGAGCTCGTTGAGCGAAGCTCAAAGTAAGGTCACCCCTCGCTTTGGACCTCGCTCGGCGAGCTAGGGGGTTTAAAATGTGCAGGCCTATATATACAACCCTTAGACAATTTTATGTCATTTTTCACATTCTATATTTCGTTCTAAGCCGTATTTTGAGAGAAAACAACCCTAAGGCTTCCCAAAATATCTAAGATAAGTTCTTGATCAATCTCCATCATTATTATATCAATCTAACATCAAATTAACCTTAGTTCATCTCTCCAAACCCTAGATTCTTCAAAACGCAAGAGATGAGAAGGAGGGACATGTAGAACTTCGTCTAAAAGGTATGAACTTCGGTTTTCCTGATTTCATTGATGACTTTTAGGCTAGTATAGAGTATAATATGCGATTAGAATTCACGAATGATTATTATGAGGTCCAAGAACAAGTTTTCAAGGCTTAGAAAAGCCCTAGTTTTTGAAATTAAGGAAAGCTCGTAGAAACGATTAAAGTTCTAATATTTCTCATCTAAATCCATTGTAGAGTGATTGTTGAACCCCGAAAACTCTATTTGGTAGTGTTTTAGAGGGAATTGAGGTATGTCTCTTTTGAAAAGTCTTTTTTACTATAAAGGTGATTTGTATGTCTCTTTTTCAAATATATTTTTCAAACGTTTAAAGTGATTCCTTGGCAAGGTTTGTGTGCATGAGGGACAAACCCACGTTAAACCTTTATGTGCAGTATATTATTTATATGTATACATGATTTTTCCTTATTAAAGGGTGATTGAAATTGAAATATAAGTCTTTAATCTTTGAACATGGATTACCCCATAAGGGATGCTTAAACTTGACTTCGGAAAGCTTAGATATTTCATGTGTTTGCTCTATGAACGAACTGTATTGAATTCGAAACTCATTTAGTGGCGAACTTGATTTCTAAACCCATTAATGATTTGATGTACCCCTAATAACGGGATGATCAACATAACTCATAATGAGTGATTCACCTTCTATGCAATGATTGTAATTCGATTATTTTTCCATGATTCTATTATTTGCGTTTGGTCTAGTTACTCGGGAGGAAGAGTAGTCACTATGGATCCTAGTGTGGTTTGCCTAGCTATTCAGGAGGAAGGATAGCCATCGAGGGCCAATAGCCTCAGTGGGGTTTGCCTAGCTATTCGGGAGGAAGGATAACCATCGAGGGACAATAGCCCCGGTGATGTTTGCCTAGCTATTCGGAAGGAAGGATAGCCATCGAGGGTGACAACTCCGATGTGGTGCTTCTATGCGGTTTTAGGGAACCTTAATGGTTATCCCTTCGTTTAATTGATTTGCCCTGTATTTGCATATGTTATAAGTGACTTGATGCCGATCTTGAGTTCATAAATGGAAGACTTAGTCTTGATAAATGGTACAATAGATTGAAAGTGATTTAATTCTCTCTTAGGATTCTACTAATAATTTCTCTAAGTTTAGTGAATTATTTTATCTCTGAATTTCGTACTGCTTTACTCACATTATTTTACTGCTTAATAATATATTATTTTGCTATTAACTATTGTCCCGGAAACACTCACTGAGTACCCAGTAATCAGGCATGCCATTGTTGTTTTTGATGGTATGTTCGGTAAAGAAGAAGAGCATGTTCGTGATACGCGTACGGAGTAGGAGAACTTGCTGCTTTCCAGACTTAATGGTGAGCCCACATGATTGTTTGTGGGACACCCCTCTATCTTCATTTATCTATTTTAGTTTTTAGGTTGCGTCCTAAATTTAGTCAATTAATTTACTCATCTTAGAAGCTCCATAGATCGTTGTCAGATTGTGGGTAGAGGTTGAAACTCTCGTATGACTTATTGAGGTGTTGCCACACTTTATAATTAATTATTTATATTAGACTTTCGCTGATTTTATTTTATAAGTGTGAGTATGATTTCAGTTAGCTTTAAATGACTTGTATTAAATAAATGTTGAAAGATTATTAAAAAAATTAGACGTTTATTGGTTTTATAAGGTCCTTTCGATGTTGTTCGTAGCATCGGATATATGTTGCGTCTAGGGTGAATTTTGGGGCGTCACAATGATATTATGAAATAAGTAAAGAGTCAAGGTCCCTCGGATTTTATTTTTTCTTTACTGACGCCAAGCTACCTCGCGTTTTGTTGGTGATCTGTAAAATAACTATTTTACTACCATCAATTAATCTATGGATGGAGCAAGTTGACTTTTGATATTTCAAGCTTAATTTCATTTCTTGGCCAATATTTCAAGACACGACCTGATATGAAATTAATTTTTTTGGAACATGCTCAAAGTATATGGTAGTTGAACTATACTTTTCAATAGTTATTCATGACACATAGTATTCACGTCATCAAAATGTTAGTGCAGATTAAGTGTCCACCCTGGACAATCCAAAACTGTGGAGGGTTATATTTGAACCATTTAAGTATCGACAACGATACTTTTGGACCGATAAGTATAATAGAGGGTAAAATTGATCTTTCCTATATCATAGGGGCAAATTTGAGCCATTTCCCATTAATCGTTTACCAAAAGAGAAAAACATTGAAATCAATAGGGCAAAAGAGAAACTTTTTACAAAGACATATTTGTCATTTAGCTAAATTAGGATAAGGGGCAAAATTGCCAATAGCCGGTTATGTGTAATGCAAAAGGGCTATAGCCATTAAACAAGATAATTCAAGCTCAATTTTAGAGCTAGCAGTTGTAGCTTGCAGGCAAATTCGAAAAATGGGTAGCTCTTCACTCACAGCTTCTTTACATACCAGGTAATTTTACCTACTTGATTCAGTTGTTGATAAAATAAAGCTTGTTGCTTTTTACATTTTCATGTTGATTCTTGAATTGTTTAAATTGGGTATTGCACATTTGTTGTTTCTTGGTCAATTTGTGATATTTTGTGTGTTTTAGATTCTGGGTTTTCTTTATAAAAGTAGAAAGCTTGTATCTTTTGTCAACAACAACAACAACATACCCAGTGTAATTAGGTCTGGAGAGGGTAGAGTGTATGCAGACCTTACCCTTACCTTGGGAGGCTGTTTCCGACATACCTTCGGCTCAGGATAAAGCAAAAGGCTTGTAGCTTTTGTGTGTTTAGGAAAAAAGAAAATTATTAGCTTTTGGGTGTTGATAATAGAAAGTGTTGATGTTTACATTTTCATGTTGATTCTTTAATTGTTGAAATTGGGTATTCCACATTTGTAGTATTCATGGTCAATTTGTGCAATTTTGTGTCTTTTAGCATTTGGGTTTTCGTAATAACAAGATAAAGCTTGTAGCTTTTGTGTGTTAAGGAAAAAAAACTTAATTATTATGCTCACTCACTGCCTCTTTACATACCAGGTAAATTTAGCTACTTGATTCAGTTTGTTGGTAATAGAAAGCTTGTTTCTTTTTACATATTCATGTTGATTCTTGAATTGTTGAAATTGGGTATAGCACTTTTTTAGTTTCTTGGTCAGTTTGTGTCTATTTATGCAATTGTGTTTTTTAGCTTCTGGGTTTTCCTTGTGAAAGAATAAATCTTGTAGCTTTTGTGTGTTGAGAAAAAAAGAACTTAATTATTATGCTCCCGGTCTAAGCTTTTTCTGTAAATTGCCTGATGGGGCTTACTGTTGCAGCTTCTTTCCAGACACAGCACAATGAGCTAGTCCCACATGTTTAGTACAAGTTAGATTCTTGATTCAGTTGTTGAAGCTGGAAAGATTGTTAGTTTTTGCATTTTTGTTCAGTTTGTTGAATTGTTGAAATTGGGCAGAGTGCATTTCTGATTTCTTGGTAAATTTTGTGTCAGATTTTTGGAAATCTTTTTCTTGTTAACTTCTGGTTCTGTGTATTTAGATTTTCTATCCGAGCCATGCTGCTCCAAGTTAGTCCCCTCAGGGGGGAAAGGGTGTGCCTCTCTTTCTCAATTCAAGCTGTTAAACTGTTTTTATACATCTATCGTGATGCTACACCATACTTTTCATTTTTTTGGCTGTAACTACTTTATGAGTTTATTGGCTTAAGCTCCCGGAGCTTAAAAATGATGTGTCAACCACCCACCCACCCCCTTTAGCCAGAGGAGGGTTTGGGTTTAGCAAGTTTTCCTGTAAAAGCCTAAACTTTGTTCTTGTTTTGTCAATTTAAGGTCTCCATTGAATGAGTTCGTAACTTTAGTGTGGCTGTTATTGGTGTTGGCTTTCTTGTAAAAATAAATAGTTTATTATTGTTTTATTTCATGTCAGCACTTTAAGGTCTCCTTTCGTCGGGAGTTTGAATGGGTTTCGTGTATCGAGTGTTTCTGTTCGTCGTGTTGGTTTTATGAGGAAGACAGTCGAATGTAAAGAATCAAGAATCGGTAAGCAACCAATACCAGTACCTTCCAATGTGACACTCACAATGGAAGGCCAAGATTTGAAAGTGAAGGGACCTTTAGGCGAGATGGCCATAACTTATCCACGAGAAGTAAAGCTTGAGAAAGAAGATGGAGGTATTCTAAGGGTTAGAAAAGCCGTGGAGACAAGACGGGCAAATCAAATGCATGGTTTATTCAGGTAGTTGCAGTTTAATGACTCTGTTTTCTTGATTTTTTCTTCGCTTTCATTCTTACATATGGTAAATATTCTAAGTTATAACCTACATATTACAATTATACAACAACAATATATCCGGTGAAATCCCACAGCGTGGGGTCTGGGGAGAGTAGAGTGTACGCAGACCTTATCTCTACCTTGGTAGGTAGAGCGGCTGTTCCGAGAGACCATTGGCTCAAGATAGAGCATAAGCACAAGCAAAGCAAGAGTAAAGCAAGCAAGCAAGAGAAACAATCAGAACCGGTCAGGAAAAATTTAAAGCAGTATGAAAAAACTGGTATCAAAAGTGAATAAAACATGATAGCGCATTCCGAAAAAGTAAGCAGTAACTAGCGCAGGTAAATAAGCTAAACAAAGTACACTAAAGGACACATATCAGTAGAAACTATATGGCTACATATGACAATTATATTGTTACTTTTTTTAATCAAGAAGCTATAATCTATTTACTGGTATAGCTACTTTGAAATTCACGACAGGTTTTGATATGGACTAGGGAGACTTTAATTCTTTTGGCATAAAATCCAGTAACTCAAGATATATTTAAAGGGTCTATTGGATATTTTCCAATTATATGATATCATATTTAAAACCCAAATTGAGATGTCTCCTAGTCCAAATCCTAATTGATTTTATCCTAATTGTCAATGAAGAGGAAAGGCTGATTTTTTCTTCTGATGAGGTAAATAAGGATAATCTATTGTTACCACCTTGAAGTTTTCTAAACTTCCTTATTAGCACTTTTATAAGTTTCAAAATAATTAACCTCTCTGTGGTTTTAAACATTATTGATTCACCCTTAGCTATTGATGTTTCTTACATGCTATCACCTTATGTCGGTGGTTACTTCACAAATTAATATAACGAAATGCTTCTTTTGCTATGTGGAGACTCGGAAATATGGAGAAAATGTAGCGGTCAGTCACTTTTAAGTAGCAAAAGAATTACTCCATATTTCTCGGTCTAAATATGTTAAAAAAATAATCTTTCACCCGCCTTCGGGAATATCCGTATACTTTTAATTTTTTTTTTTGAATTGTAGCATGATTCACCTACCTAGACGGATACAAATTACTCCATATTTCTCGGTCGAAATATGTTAAAAAATTAATCTTTCTCACAATAAGAAGATTAACTGGGGAAAAAGTTCTAAATGTAGCATATCTTTAGTGCTATGGCTGCAGTAATGATTCTAAGGTCACGAGAGATGAAAATTGTGCAGAAGAGGGAATATACTTGTACTATAATAAAGGAAATCAATTTTGGTAAGTACATATCACATTGTAGCTGGACAATATTTGTTAAATCATTATGGTGAAGATTGTCATCCAGTAGACTTGCCTTCACTTAACTTCATAAAAGTTGAGACCATTGAACTGTAGCACAATAACAGGGTGGTTAGAAAGATCTATAGTATCAGGAGGCTAATAGGTCATTTGCAAGTCTCAAAAACCACAAGTGCATATAATGCACTTTACTCGAGAGGAATGAAAAAATGTATACGGTTTAAACTTTAAAATTCATCTCAGGGTAAACTGTATTAGATAATTGAGCTATCTTATTAGTATTAGAAAATTTTGGGGAATAGGAATTAGCTTGAGGCGGCAGGCATGTCAAGGACACTACCTTAAAGATATTTCGCCCAAGATTCAACAAGCTCTTTTATTAATCAACTGGGAACAGAAAAAATAGATTTGAAGTGGAAAAGCTAGCTTTAAAAGAAGGAAGAGAAAGTAGAAAGAGAATTAAAAATTCTCTGTTTTTGAGTTATAGTCACATGCTTCAATTAAATCTTTTATATTAAAGCTCCTTAAACTCTATAACGGCTAGTTAACGACTAGTTTAACTTAAGTAAAATAATAAATAATTCGTTAAAAATAAGGGACACTTCCTTTTGAGATACTCACATAGTGAGGTTGAGTTAAATACTTAATCCAATTCATATCCTTTATATGCGGTGTATTGCGTTGCAGAATACACTTGATGACAAAAATTTCTAGAGCACTCATGACCAACCAGGCGTGTGCATGTTTTATTTGTGTAAAACCGAAAAAACAAAAGAAATTGTGGGTGTATAATCTGATGAATGAGAAACTTAGCTTACAATTTTAATTTTTGGTTCATAGAAGTTATCAACTTTACCAATTATTCTGTAAGTTAAATCTTATTTTATCTATAGCTGGTTCATAACCAGATGAATCCATTATACTCAAACCCCAACAAAATATCAAAGTATAGTTTCTTTCTTCATTTTATAGATATTCCTTTTGAGATATGCGAGAGATTGTTGGAAATTTATGAATATCTCAAAAGGAAGTGTCCCTTGTTTTTAACTACTTATTATTTATTATTTATTATTTTGCCTTTACAAACAACAACAACATACCCAATGTGAATGTCCCACAAGTGGGGTCTGTAGAGGGTGGGGTGTACGCACACCTTACACCTACCTTCACGAGATAGAGAGTCTCTTTCCGAAAGACACTCGGCTCAAGAAAAATGATTTTCAAAACAAGTTTGAGAAGTACATGAGTAAAAAAGATGTGATGAAAATAACTATGGAAAGTAAAGTAATGACCTTTGAAATGGTCGAACTAGTCGTTAATTAGCTAGTACGAACTAGTCGTTAACTAGCCGTTGTAGAATTTAAGGAGCTTTAATATGAAAGAATTAATTTGGCTATACTAGTCACTGAATCATGTGATTTATGGTCCTAGTTTATACTAGAAGAGCTTGTTAAAGTATGGGGATATATGAATATAATGAAGATGATGGAGGACTCATATGGGAATATGTCAAATTACGTTTGGGACCCTGGGCTATGCCTATATATGGAAGAGGGATAGAATCTTCTAGGGTTTATGCTTTGAAGTTGTCTCTTTATTTTCTTAGTTGGTTAGATTAATTCTGGAACCTCCCTCCCTTCTTCCTCTTCTATTTCTTCCCTTGGAAAGGGAGATTTGGTTACTAGTTTGGAGTAATTATAATAATTTGAATATGAACTCTTATATTGATGTATGTGACTACAATTATCTCTATCAATACAATTCCCCCTCGTTACATCGGTGCTTTCGTTGGCCCTCCTCTACCAATTGGGTGACTACCAATGTTCCAACAGAAATCCGGACATCCTTTCCACCTCCTCCACACCCATTCCAATGGCTATTTTTCTCGACTCCACCTACAACCGCGAGCCCCATTTTCCACCTCCAGTTCCGGATCAGTCACTACTACAGGACCTGCATTGTGACTCCATTATATTCGCTGAAATGATAGATGAAGAGACTAATGTGGCCTTGCAGTTTCAGTACGTGTCAACCCAGACATGACTGCAGACCTGGTGTTCGACGAAATGCCTCAGTGCCTCTCCAAGGTATTTTCTGCTCCACAAACCGAACTAAAGCCTGACAAATTGGAGTTTGAGCACTCTACTGCTGCCGCTATTTTGTCCATTGAATCTGTGGATATGTCGGAAGCAATCGTCATTTCCTCTAAGTTGAAGTCTGGTTTGGACGAGAACAAAACAGGGGAAGCAGATTTCATGGCCGCAAATGGTGATTCGCAGACATTTGTGATTGTTACTGGGGATACAAAGTCGAAAATCGAGCGGCACGAAGCTCTGTCCATTGGCTCTATTTATACAGACCTTGAGAAATCTGAAGTTGCTACCTCACTGTTCGATGAAATTCCTGACAATAGTGGCGCGTATAAGTATAGTCTAATCTCTAAAAACGTGGCTGCTCAAATATGTTACTTCATTTTCCATTTGATCCTGGTTCAGCAGGTGGATTTGTGTTCGACAATGTAGCACTCGTGTTTAATAATAGTCTTCCGTCGATTCTTCCATGTATTGATCATATGGTACCTATTGCATCCAAGATGTTCGCTGGAAGACCTTAACAAGATGTAGGCGGACAACTAAGTCATTTTGCAACTACTTTTATAGTTCCTTATGCTAATCTGGTTGTTGATGACGAGTATTTGATGGCACATCTTGCCCTTGATAGCACGTCTTCTTTTCCATCACCCTTACTTCCCACTTCTATGTGTCTTCCTACTATTAAGCATAAGCCATTGACACTTCCTTTCCAGAGAACACATAGCTCAAGCGAGTGTGACAGGAAGCCTCACTTTCTAATATTGGAATACCTATTAGTTTCCAATCTTGAAGTGCGTCTTTCATTGGATGACTTTGAATTACTTTGGCAAAATTCTCTGGATGCATTGGAGCTTTACGTGGATTTTGTTCCCAAGTTGTTCCCTGTAATGTCGTATAGGGAATTTTTTGCAAATTTCCGCAGTCCTAGTAGAACTATTGTGTCACTTCCACATGCCTTTTGCTTCCACGTTTGGTATTGGCATAATACTGGGCAGGTCTTACGAGCTTGTTTTGATAGAGAAGATGTCGGTGTGTTTTTGTTTAGACGAGTGCTTATTGGTTATTCTAACGGCTTTCTCGTTTTAAATGTCAAAGATGTTTCAAATGTGTGCGAACTACTCTCGAGGCGTGGTGATCCAGTGAGGTTGACAACCAACATATCTATTGAGGTGTTAGATAATACCATCAGTAATTTTTTGAACTCTTTCCATCTTACTTCCTTGGTGGTCTCAATTAATTACATTTGGGATGTGGATACACTGCTGGGATGTACTAATGAGAACGAATATTCAAGAAATGATGATGTTCGAGTCTTTGACAAATCTCCTCGAAGGGATAAAACCGGTTTTGTGGTGCCCTTAGCTAGCAGGGAGTATTTGATATCTCAGAGGCTTGCGAAATTTGTCGAAATCAAATATCCGTTTGAGGCTTGCTCTTTTCTTAAAGGACTTAAGACACATGTGCTTTTCCAAATGAATATATTTGATGAGTATGTTGCTGTCAAAGCATTTTTTGTCAGTGTGGAAGGGAAGTCTCTTGATGCATATGCCTACCTTCCATGCTTGTATTCCCATGTTTTCGAATTGTCGCGTCAGTCATACAATGATGACGTAGCATCACATGGCAATCATATTTTAAAAGTTGTTGGTTTACGGGAGCAGATACATACCACAAGAGATGTATATGATTATTTGTGGTATACAACATATGCCAAGTTTGATCCAACAGAAGGATTTTTGTGTAGTGAAAATGGGCTTTGGCTTCCAATCGTCTTTTCTGGGCTTGCATTTCATGTTTTCTTGAATGGTCAACTTGCACAAACTGTGTATGGAAGTTTAGAGAATCCAAAATTAACTAGCATCAACTGTATAAATCAGAGAGCTGGGGTACACATGATTTCTCTGCTAAGCCTTGCTCTTGGTGTTCCGAATGTTCGCCCTCATTTTGAGACATGGCATACTAGTGTTTTCGGACCAGTTTTACTTGGTAGTCTTACCGAGGGGACAAGAGATTTAACCTGGCAGTCATGGTTCTACAAGGGTGGTCTAGTAGCCTTGAGTTTTTGCTTTCTAAGTATTAGTCCATTCGTTAGGTGGGTTAAGTCTAGCACAAAATCTAATCTAGGTGTTGCTACCAAGAATGTAAACATGGAGCACATTTATGTTAGATTGCTTGCAAGTGTTTTGACGTCACCGAAACGATGGCTAACTGCAGATGTTTCAGGATATACAATTGCCGATTTTGAGAAAGAGAAAAACAGGAGGAATGCGTTCGCTGCAATGTTGGAAGACATGAATGTTGTTGGTGCAAGTCTGGAAATGGAAGAAGTGAGTCCAATACTCTTTATATTATCCAAAGGAGCTGCAGTACTATCAAATTCACTGAGGGACAATCCTGGTGAGACCATCTTGCTCATTCCGAAGGTTGGAAAAATAAAACAACTTTTGGTCCAATCAATTTTAGTTGTTGCTGGATGTTTTGATAAGCATGGACTTCTGCTTGAACTAGGTTCCTCTACTGTTGCATTAATGAGTTTGTCACCTGATTTGGGTCAAAATACAGTTGTCCAAACTTATGATGGAATTAACATCGTCACCGCTATGGTTTCAATGTTGCTTTACTCAACCTTGAGGGCAAGGTTCTTATTGAGGGCGGGAGTATTGTTATGAATATAATGACCATGATGGAGGATTCATATGTGAATATGTCAAATTACGTTTGGAACCCCGGGCTATGCCTATATATGGAAGAGGGATATAATCTTTTAGGGTTTAGGCTATGAAGTTCTCTTTATTTTCTTAGTTGGTTAGATTAATTCTGGAACCTCCCTCCCTTCTTCCTTTTCTATTTCTTCTTCCCTTGGAAAGGGTGATTCGGTTACTAGTTTGGAGTAATTATAATAATTTGAATATGAACTCTTACATTGATGTATGTGATTACAATTATCTCTATCAATACAATTCCCCCTCGTTACAGATACACATATACAAGTAAATATCCTTAAGGACAGTGTCATAGATAGGCCTCAAGCTATAAGATATATGTGATTTTCAACAATTAGACGTTCATATGCATTTAGCTTATCACTTTGAATCTTCATTTTACACGACTCTCTGATGGTCGTTATCAGTTTTACAGAGTTTGCTGATTATAAAGGTATGATTCTACACTCCAACTGATTTCCTCTCAACTTCGAAAGCCATAATTTGCGTCTTCCGCCATCACCTCCAGTTTCAACTTCTTGATGCATCTTGAACATTCTTGCCATTACAAAAGACATAAAACAACTATATATGAAAATTTTCATAGGAGTCATTGTTAGGCTAGTTAGTGATTGGAAATAAGAGAGGAAGTAAGTTTAAATTAAAGGTGACTGTTGGAAGTGCCTTTTTAGAATGGTTTAGTATGTTATTAACAGAAATGACTTATCAAACTCCTACGGTATTATAAATTCCTATTTATACCTCAATAGCGTATAAGCCGGTCTTTTCTTGTTCCCCAAATTCATATTTTTTTCCAACAGTCATCTCATCATTGCCATTATTATTAGTTAATTCTAGTGACAATGTAAATGCAGTCATGGTGTAAAAATGTAAATGCATATTTTAGTTTTTACTCTGAAAATGTTCTTTTTTTTTTGCACTGAACTCGCCAGGACTCTTACCGATAACATGGTAGTCGGCGTCTCTAAAGGATTCGAGAAGAAACTTCAATTGGTAGGCGTGGGATATCGTGCAACGATCGAAGGGAAAGACATAGTTCTCAATCTCGGATTTTCTCATCCAGTTAGGATGGAAATTCCTGCTGGACTACAAGTTAAAGTTGAAGAAAATACAAGAATCACTGTAAGTGGTTACGATAAGTCGGCCATCGGTCAATTTGCAGCTTCCATTAGGAAATGGAGACCTCCAGAGCCATACAAAGGTAAAGGAGTGAAATATGCTGATGAAATAGTCCGAAGAAAGGAAGGTAAAGCAGGCAAGAAGAAGTAATTAATGGTACATTTTGTTATTATTTTGGCCTTGTTTTTATTGTATTTTAGAGCTGTTTTTAAGTTAGGTTCATTTTGCAGTGACTTGACAATTTGTTAAACTTGTGTATCCCTTTGAAAATGAGAGACACACAATTTGAAATTGTATGTAATCTTCACGGAGGTGGTTGCATTCCATAATATCGATAAATTCGTGAACCTACAAGGGTGACTTAGTTGGTTGAGCATGGGAGGTTTCATAATGGAAGTCTCAGGTTCAAAACTCCCTGCCTGCGACAACATGAGATTTGCCTTCTGGGTCGAGCTCGTTGCACTGGGCTTGCCTAGTGCGGGTTATCTCTCCTGTGTGGTTTGCTGGCTATTACACAGAAGTGAGGATTACCCTGTGAAAAATTATAAGAATCTAAAAAGTCTATTAGATGACTTTTTAGAGTCTTATTATAAAGGAGTAAGGGCCCTTCTCACCTCCTACGAGTCGTTGCGGGTTCCCTTTTCATAAAAAAATATCGATATAAAGAACTTTTACTAATGGTGAATACAATAAAGAATTAAAACATCACATTTAAATCTTCAATTAATTAGAATACTTTTTCCCCCCTTTATGAGAATATGTTACATTGAGACTAATTTTAAAATCATATTACTCTATTTAATATTGACTAACAATAAAAACTTAACATAACACATGTAGGTAACTTATGTAATAGATATTCGTAAAGTTTGAAAAGATTCACAAGTAGAGTGATAAAAACTAAGTGTACATTTCACGTAATTGTTAGTTAAATGCACTTAATTAGATATCTTAAGAACCAAAAGTCAGGATTAGTCTAAATATGAGGGACTAAAAAGTATAAATTACCCATCAAACAAACATGTCTCCTAGTTGGCAAAACGTGTATAGTCCTCCAAACTCTTTATTTCCATAAAAAACTCTTTTCCTAAACCCAAACTAATTGGGAAACCAAACTATTCGTATCCGAATCATTTTAGGAAAACAAAAACATACTTATAAATAGAGGGCCTCTTTCTCAGAAAATTAATATCTCAAAGTATTTTGTTGACAAAAAACAAAAAAAAAATGGCCAAGAGAAAGTCAAGAGCAAAGCCAGCACCAAAGAAGAAAATGCCTAAACTTGAAACAGTATTCACTTGTCCATTTTGTTGTCACGAAGGAGGTGTAGAGTGTCTCATTGATATCAAGAACTCCATTGGAAGTGCCATTTGCTATATTTGCAAAGAAAAATTTAGTACCGAAGTCACACCTTTGACCGAGCCTATCGACCTATACCACGAGTGGATCGATGAATGTGAACGTGTCAATCCGAAATCCGTTCTCGAAAAGTTTAGATGAAAACTTATGCATTCTTTTATTTTGATAGGCAGTCTTGTTATATATATATATATATATGATTTTGTTCTTATGGAACCATTTTATTATGTCTCTATGTTAGCCCCTTTGTTATGAAAATATTGGCTAAATATTTCATCTGTCTAATATCGTTCAAATTGAATCTTGCATCTAGAGATGACTTTACTCTTGTTTTTATTGAAGTTAGGTTCCTTCTGCAGTCACTTAATAATTTAAAATTGCATGTAATCTTCATGGAGGTGGTTGCATTCAAGAATATTGAGAAAATTTAACATAGATTTAGCAAGAATCCAACAAGCTTTCCATACAAAGATTTATATGTAGAAAATACAAATGTAGCAAATGGCCCTTCCAATCAAATTATCTAATCTGAAACAATTTCTTCTTTTGTCACGTTGCAGCCAGCTCACATCAAATAATTATATGGATGGATTTAACTTGTATTGTAAAAGTGGTTTTAGCAAGCTATTAGTCGAGAAGTTAAGCTAAAACATATAGAAAAATCATAATATTTCTAAATATATTATTACTAGGATTAGGTTAAGGATGGGAAAAATTCGACAACCAACTTAATTAATTTGGATTTTATTACGGTCGTTCGTTACCGAATTTGTCACAAGTTAAAAATTATAGTTCCGTAATGTGGTTTCATTCATTTGTAAATTATGATTTTGGTAATTGTGATATATGACTTAGTATAGCTGACCATTAATTAGTTAGTTAAAATATGTTTTTTTTTCTTTTTATATAGGAAATATATTATATTTGGGCTATGTTTAGAAGTATATCACCATCAAATATGAAGTAATAGTATAAGTTTAACATAAGACATAAGTAATTGAATTGTGAAACGGTTAATAAATCTAAAATTTTATAAATATTGACAAGCAAAGGGATCAAAGGTGTACATTTCAAGTAATTAAAGATTAAATGTGTTTAATCAAATATCACAAAGACTAAGATTAGATTTACAAATAATTAAAGTATTTTCTTAAATTTTTTCATAATTTATGTATTTTACATTCAGATTTGGACTTTATTTTTTAAATGATCCATACGTTTAAGCCCATAATTCTCAAAAGGCCCAATAAAAAACTAAGCGAAAAACAAATGATGGTACAATCGTTGCATGTAAAAGGAGCTATTTATTTGATCTCATTCTGTTGAAATATCCATATCTCATGTCATGCTTTAGCAGATGAAAGAGTGGATTCGCTGCAAAATATTCCTCAACATTATTTTACCTGTGACATGTCCACTTTCAACACGAACTATTTAATTTTTCCTTTGAACTATCCTGTAGTGACTTGACAATTTTGGAAATAAGAGAAAGTTTAATTGTAATTTTCAGAGGTGGTTGCATTATATAACATACAATCGACAAATTCACGAAAATTGAATATAGGTTTAGCAACAAAAAGATGAGCTTCCTATACACAAGTTTAATTATACGCTGGTAGAAAATATAGAGAACACTAGTGTTTTTTTTAATATGTTATTTTAAATAACATTTGGCAGGAGAGGTTAAATGGAGCAATATGAATAGTGAAAGATTCTATATTCGACATCAATTTATTTGAAATTGGGGCATAATTATTTTTTGAGATAAATGTCAAAAACATATCTCAAGTATCATTTTTTTGTGAGTTTCCCTACCTGAACTATTAGGTGTGAGAGTTTCCTATCGAAACTATCACCAGCTATTTAGTAAAACACACCTCGACTGTCAGTTGTTCATTTTTTCTACCTCAACTATCAGGTAGTAAAAGTATACAAATAGTAGTTGATGTGTGTTTTGCTAACTGGTTGGTGATAGTTAATTAGATAGGAAACTCTCACACTTAATAGTTCAGGAAAGTCACAAAAAAATGATACTTGATTGATGATACAAGTATCCTTAACTCTTATTTTTATGACGAGTTTTTATAGCATTCCTGGCTTCACACATATATCACCAAGTTGATACTGAAAGTATGTATGTCCTAGAGACAATGTATATTAGGGATAAAAATGTACTTGAACACATTCGTATTATTAATGAGATTAATATTTATGGCATTTGCAATTATTGAATTATTGTTTGACTGTTTGCAATTATTCATATATGTGCATCCCTTGAGCTTACATTGTCATTAATAGAGTGAGCTATTAATGATAGAATGTAACTCTCAAAATAGCCTCAACTAATGATCATCGAGAATGGAATATCGATGATATGCTATAAGTCGACATGTTGTCTGCATCACATTCTTGGAGAATATAGTATGTCTCACAGCTACGAGTAATGGTTACTCGTGATGGACACATGGATACTTTGGAGAAGTATTGGTATACCCTGCCGATAAACTATTTGTTATACATGTCTATAGTGTTATCGGCGTGTGGAATATAAAGGTCCTTTGACTTGAGGTCAATACACACATTGTTTACAGAATAATGTACTTTGACCAAGTTCTAAGCTTAAACTCCTTCTGGATAAGATATGACTTGTGTTGGGTGCATCAAGATGTAAATCAAGGTGGTAGTTGAGCCAAGAATAAGATTCATTCCTCTATTGGAAATTCGAGAGAGCACTCAACTTCTCAATGTTATTAGGTTGACTAAAGTCACTGTCCAGTGCAAGAGACATATTTAGAATATGACAACTAATAAATGTGAGATAAAGTGATTAAGCCATTTGGATAGACACTTGGCAAATCCTACTTAATCGAGTGTGTCGCGAATGAAAGGAATTTATAGTTCCGTATAAAGGTTAAGTTTGCTGGATTCATGTAAACGTACTTCACATATTGAGTTCGTCATACGATGCAGTCTAGGAGTTTCGTATGGACCTTAATTAGATTAATATCGATATGTGAAGGCCTATAGGGTCACACTATATGCGATTGTTTCTTCGATCTAAGAGTGTATTGAGAAAATATCAAATATTCGATTAAGAATCGAGATATTTAATTTATAATAATTATGAAATATTTCTATTTGATAGAAATTATTTAATTAAGTCGAATTGGATTTCGGGTTTAATTAAATGTGTTGGATATGTATATGGTACTCGGACAAATACAGGGAAGCAATTGGGCCAGAAATTACTGGCCCAAAATTGGAACCTTGGTCGTCCACTGAAGATTAACATGGGCTCAGGGTTTCCTGTTTTATATCTGTTTAGATTTTGTCATGAACTCCTATATATACAACACATATCCCATAATTATAGGGAGACATAAAATAACTTCTCAGTTCCTAAAGCAAAATTTTCTAGCTTTCTTGAATAAGAAATACACTGGAGTCAGATCTTTCAATCGAGGAAACAAATCGCGTGGATACCTTAGTGTTGAATCCCGCGTACGAAAAAATGTATGTTTTCTTTTATCATGTTTTGAACATACAACATGATTATCGCACATGTCATGTTAGGATTGTTGTTGGGTAAGAAATTTTAAACTTCTGTTGCTTGTTAATGAACCCAACAAATCCCAACAGATACATGATTGATGATACAGATAACGATTAACATTTATTCTATTTGAAATTTAAGTCTTCAAAAGCATCAAATAATTAAAGAGTTACCATGATCAGTAGGAAACAATGAAGAAAAAATAAAATAAGAAACAAAAGGAATAAAGGGAACAAAGAAATTATAGTAAATACTCCCAATATAATACAACATGTTCATCTTAATCTTGATGCACAAAGCTTCTCTTTATGCATCAAACACAGAAGGCAATTCATGGCTATTAGTGGTGCAATGATGACGCCGGGCTAGCTTAAATTTACACATAAAAAGTGTTTTCCAGTGTTCGATTTTTTTTATAGAAATACTACAACTGAGATTTGAACATATATACAAAGTGTTTTTCAGTGTGCTGCTAGAAAATTGCCTATTTCTCACTGAACGTGAGTGGAAATTGGATGATGACGCCGTTCAGACGGATTCCGATCCGTCAGAATACAACTAGTTACACTAAAAAAAACTTCCTTTTAAATCAAAGGAATTCAACCATTATATAATACTATACCAAAAAAATATATATTATTTTACCCTATTTTCACTATGATTTTTCGATGGATCACGTAGCTCCGCTCTGGTGTTTTCCATCTTAAAATACAAAAAAATATAAGGTTATTTTCGTCTTACTTTGCAAAACAAAAGTAAAAAAAAAAAAAAAAAGCCAACTCGGCGTCTCCCATTGCACCATTAACAACTATGTTGCAGTAATTGAGTTGTTAAAAATGAAGATTTTTTTATTGAAGGAGATGATGGTTAGATTTCAAGAATTCTTTGCCTTTATATAGGGCATATTGTGATGCCTTTTATTTATGATTTTTTTAATTACACAAGATTCTTTTAATTAGTGGAATTTTTGAATAATTAATATTGGAGTTCCACTTTTAAGCTCAACTTGCAAATATTGCTATTCGCAAAGGAAATTCAAGATTTAAATTTGATGTGTTCGATCTCTAAAGTTTTATCATTCAACTTATTACACTTTTTAAATTATGGATTTGAAATGTAATATTTGTTTAAAATTATAGAATTATTTTTACACAAATATATATACTATTGGAAATTTGTCTTTGGTGGGGGGTTGCGTCCACCCATATTTAATGACTTAAACACTAGGGTTCCGCATGTTGGAGGCTTTGTCTCTTCATACGTGCACAATCTACTAAGTAAGTAGATGACTGTAGGGCCAAGGATCGTCAAATTTCGTTAAGAAATAAAAGAGATATTGGTCCACAAAGTAAAGTGTTTGAGGCATGGAAATATGGTGTGTGAAAAATCTACCACATCGGTGGGAAAATGAAGAATTGTTCTTTTTATAAGCCTAAAAAATGGATAAGGGTTTGGGACCCCAAGAGGTAACCTATGTGTTTGAAGGAGGGAGGACCTAGGTGTGCTTGGGTTTGAGGCTAGCCCCACAGCGCACCGTCGCCGCCCGTCCGTCCCGTCCGGGCTCTGGTCTCGGGTCTTGGGTCGTGGGGCTTCTGGACTACTTCTGATATTATCTTTTGGACCCCTAACTTTAGTATTTACAGTTTGGTCCATGGAGTTTCAGGAATGCTGTCAGCAGCCAGAAAATCAGCCTTAACACCTCTCCTCCTCTCAAACACTATATATTGAGACCTGAAACAGATTTGAGGGAGAGGATGCCAAAAACAGGAAAAAGAGAGCAGCAAAAATAGTAGAAAGAAAAGAACAAAAACTCCTCATTTTCCTCTAAATTTTCCATTCTTCAGCAAATCGTTTCATGTTTGTTTTCTTCGTCAGAATCAACCTAGTTGATTAGTTGTTGTTTTATCTTGGAAGACTATTGCCCGCTCACGTAAAAGCATATATACGGGGCAATCTTATCTTAAAGACAGAGAGCCATCTCTCGACTCAACCACAGTTGTAACAATCCAGATTTAGTATTTCTTGATTTCAGGTTATCAAGATTCAAGACTCAACAAGTTTGTGGCAATTATAATCTTGGTTGTTTGTTTATCCTTTCGAACACTTGTAATAGTTATTTACTATTCCCATACTGCGTTATTTCCAACATATACTTGGCGCGAAAATATTGAATTCTATTGAACTTGTAGCAAACATGTTAGAGCTGCATCTGGCTATGCGAGTGTGTGTGTAGGTGGTGGCGGGTGTGGTGTGGGCGGATTGTAGGGGCAAAATCAAAATATACTCACTTTTAGTTCTTGTATTTTTCTAGGACAAACATGAGAATATGATTCTACTTTGCAAATAGTAGGAAAAAGGTTGTGTTCCTTTTCTTTATCACCTAAGGAAGAATTCTCTTTTCTTAAATAATGTGCTTCATAATTGTTAGTACGGATAAAATATTTCTAAAATATTCTTTGTACATATCCTATATTAGGTAAAATTATAGTCTAATTGTAATTAAAAAGTGTAGTCCAATTGTAATTAGGAAGATTAGTTACCTAGTTTGTAAAGGAGTAAATAATTATGTAACACTATATATATTGTACATAATAATCAATGAAAGGTAAGAGAACATATTCCTTCATGGTATCAACAACCAAATTCTAAAATTCTCTAAAGCCGCCAACCCCCCCCCCCCCCCATCTCAGCCGCCCAACCCTAGGCAGTCGCCCTCGCCTCTCTTCTTTCTACTACCTCTCTCTCTTATTCCCAATTTTTTTCAATGGCTGAACAACCTAAATTCCATCATGTTCTTGCAGTTAACAACATCAAGAACTTCATTCCCATAAATCTTGAGATGGAAAAGGGTCAGTATTCCTCTTGGGCGGAATTGTTTAAGATTCATTGTCGTCTGTACAAAGTTATCGACCATATCATCCCTCATATATCAAAGCCCTTGGAACACCCTGATGATTCTGCTAATGAACTTTAGTCACGCTTAGATGCAGTTGTCCTACAATGGATCTACGACATGATCTGTTGCATACAATCATTGAATCCGACGCCACTGCCCGACAAACGTGTGAGCGCTTGAAAAGTACTTTTCAGGATAACAAGACACAACGTGCCTTGTACCTGGAAAATCAATTTAAGGAGATTCAGCAGGACGATTTTCCGAATACGTCGGCTTATTGTCAGGAACTTAAGATAATTACAAATCAACTCTCAAACGTCAGTGCACCAGTGACTAATCAACGATTGGTGATGCAACTCATTGCGGGTTTGAATAAAACTTATGACTGCGTCGCTACCATCCTCCAACGAAGCACGCCATTGCCTCCATTCTATGAGGCTACTTTGAGACTTCTACTTGAAAAAACCTAAAAAACTAAGCGGGCCGTGGCTTATGTGAGCACCGCCGATGCCGCTTTCATCACTATCGGCAACCCATCAACCAACTGTAGGGCCCTATTTTCCAGTTCACAAAACCGGCAACCTGACGACCTGACACACGACCTGCCATCCCAGAATCACCACAAAGGACAAAACTCCAACAAAGCTCGAGGTAGTTGAGGCGGGATAAGTAGCCGTGGTGGGAGGGGCCATCCACTGCCGGCCGACAGCAACCTACCCGCCATGTTGGGCTGCTCCACCTTGCTCATACCCGACGTCCTCCTGGGCACCACCTCCGGTCCGACAACCCCAACTCGATATCCTCAACACGCATCCTCAGCAGTCATATAGTTCACAAGTCTTTCCTCCTTCTACCTACGCCCCGACGGATATTGAGGCGGCTATGGACACAATATCCCTCAACATTCCAGCCAATAGTTGGTACATGGATACTGGCGCCACATCTCATATGACGACATCCCAAGGTACTCTCTCGTTTTATTTTAATACGATGCAATTTAAATCGTAATATTATTGTTGGCAGTGGACAAGGCATTCATATTCGAGGTTGTGGACAATCATTCCTCTCCCCACCAACACCCCACACTAGCTTTAAACAATGTCTTCCATGCCTCGAAACTTATCAAAAATCTAATCTATGTGCGTTGTTTAACAACCGACAATAAGTTTCCCTTGAATTTGATCCTTTTAGTTTTTCTGTGAAGGACCTTATGACTGAGATGAGAATAATGAGATGTGATAACACCGACGACCTCTATCCTATTACCACCACCGTCGGTCATCCAGCCTCCTCTCCATCATCCTTTACAACTATTTCTTCCTCTTTATGACATAATAGATTAGGACATCTGAGAGACTCTGTTTTATGCTCCCTTCCCAACAATAAATTTATAGACTGCAAATATGTATCTTATCCTCCTGTTTGTGAATCTTGTGTTTTGGGAAAACATGTCAAGTTGCCATTTTATTCTTCATCCACCCGTACTTTAATGCCTTTTGATATAATACATAGTGATTTATAGACTTCTCATATTTTAAGCACAGCCGGGCATCGATACTATATGTTATTTTTAGATGATATTCAAACTTCATGTGGACTTTTCCCATTGGTAATAAATCCCAAGTCTATTCTATTTTTTCTTCATTCGACGCTTTAATAAAAACACAATTTGAAAAAAATATCATATGTTTTCAATGTGACAATCGGAAGAAATTCGATAATAATCAATTCAAACTTTTCTGCGTTAAACACGACCTTATTTTTTGTTTTTCCTATCCCCACACATCACAAAATGGCAAAGATGAATGAAAAATTAGAACCATAAACAACATAGTTCGTTCCCTTCTTGCTCACGCCTATATCCCCCCATCCTTTTGGCATTATGCTCTATCCATGATAACATATCTCTTAAACATTCTTCCCAACAAGTCTCTCAAACACAAGTCTCCCACTCAAGTTCTCTATCTTCAGGATCCTTCCTATAAGCATTTAAGAACTTTCAGATATCTATGCTACCCCCTCCATCCCTCCACACAAATCAACAAGCTGTAACCTAGGTAAACCCCATGTGTATTTCTGGGTTACCCCCTAATCATAGTGGTTACAACTATTACGACCTGTCCAACCGAAAAATAATTATTTTTCGGCATATTATATTTGATGAGTCTCAATTTCCCTTTGCCAAACTAAATTCACCACTTTCGAATTTCTATGACTTCTTAAATAACGACCTTAATCCCCTTCTAATCCATCACTTGGAAAATCAGTCGCTACTGTCACCGGTGCCCGACCTACCTCCCTCTGTCCCATCTCAGGTGGGCCATTCGGCCCCGCCATAGGCTCCTCAAAACAGCCACTCTCAGCTACCCGAAGTCACTGCCTCTCATCGGCCAGTGACGATGCCCCTTCTCCTCGATTCCACCGCCCCCTCTCGTCCTACCAATCTGCCCCAACAGCTTCCCGATCCCGTCCATCCTCTCGTGGCAGCAATACGGACAATGGAAACTCGTGCTATGCACGATATTTCAATCCCAAACGACAATTAGTTTGTCGAATTTAGTTGCCCCTTCACCTCTTCCTCCAACCCGAAACATGCCTTGTCCAATCCCAATTGGAAATCTGCCATGATTGACGAATATAATGCTCTTAATGAAAATAAGATGTAGGAGCTAGTGCCCCATCCTCCTGATGCTAATGTTATTCGTTCTATGTGGATTTTTAGACAAACAAAGAAATTTGGCGATTCTTTTGAGAGGTACAAGGCCCGTCTTATAGGTGATGACATGTCTCAACAGGTGGACGTGGATTGTGATGAAACCTTCATCCCAGTAGTGAAATCGGTAACTATTCGAACCATTCTCAGTATTGCTTTGTCCAAATCATGGACCATTCATTAACTGGATGTCAAAAATACCTTTTTGCATGGAGACCTTCATGAGATCGTGTATATGCATCAGCCTTTGGGATTCAGGAATACTTTCCATCCAGATTATATGTTTCATTTGAAGAAATCGCTTTATAGACTGAGACATGCTCTTCATGCGTGGTACCAACGGTTTGCTGACTTTGCATCCTTTATCAGTTTTTCACATAGCAAATATGATCACTCACTTTTCATCTATAGAAAGGGTAACAACATGGCATACATTATGTTATATGTTGATGACATCATCCTAACTACATCTTTTGATGCACTTCGCTGATCCATTATGTCACTCCTTGCCTCTGAGTTTGCTATGAGGGATTTGAGCCCCCTAAGCTATTTTTTGGGCAGTGTTGTTACGAGACATGTATGTGGTTTATTTCTTTGTCAAAAGAAGTACGACGAAGAAATTCTTGACCAAGCAGGCATGACGTCCTGCAAATCGGTCCACACACCGGTGGACACTAATTCCAAACTCAGTGCCTCTTTGAGTTCTCTGTATGCCGACCCGACTCACTATCGCAGCTTAGCAGGAGTATTGCAGTATCTCACTTTCACGAGACCAGATATATCCTATGTCGTGCAACAAATATGTTTACACATGCACATCCCGACGGATGAACATATGAATGCCCTCAAATGAATTTTACGATATGTACAAGGTACTCTTCATTTCGACTTACTAAAGGGCTTTCGCGCATACTCTTTGATGATTTTCGAGCCATTCTTAGCGTACGAGAACCTTCCGCTTCGACTGTGGGGGTATGGTAGAATATTTCTAGAATATTCTTTGTACATCTCCTATATTAGGTAAAATTGTAGTCCAATTGTAATTAGGAAGTGTAGTCCAATTGTAATTAGGAAGTGTAGTCCAATTGTAATTAGGAAGATTAATTACTTAGTTTGTAAATGAATAAATAATTATGTAACACTATATATATATATTATACATAGTAATTAATGAAACGCAAGGGAACATATTCCTTCAAGTACTAAAATTGATGTCTTGAAATAGATAGACTGGAAATTAAAGGGGGTCTCCACTAAGGCTCACACTTCCTACCTGTGGATTCTTCAACAAGAATTTATGCTCTATTAATTAGGAACTTGCAAATTATTAGTTAGGTTAATTTATCTTAATTTGATTTAACAAAGGTCATAAGATACTAAGGGAAAGAAAGTGGCTCATGATAATAAACATCACATTTGTGCATGGTCTCCCTGCTAGGACTGGTGTTTAACCGTTTTATCCCCGATTTTTAAGAACTTTAATTAATTTACAAATATAGATTAAGCAGTCGAACTTCTCCTTCCTCCACCTCCTTCTTTTTCTTCCTGCTAACTAGTAAGATTTTTCTACGTTAACGGAGGATCAATAAGTTTTGCGCATGAAATCCACAGTTTCTACAATTTTCGTCGTATTTTTTTGATGGCTCGAAGATGAACCATTAAGAAAGTTAGTACTCAAATCTAGCCAGTGAGCCTATGTGTGGTGGAATTGTGACTGAAATCTAATTTAATTGATAGAACAACTTCAACGTCAAAGCCTCACTATTCATTGAAAAGTAAGCATTTATAGAAATAAGTCAAATTGAAGTAGCCTACTAGGTGGATCATTTGTGTAATGACAGTGATATATATGCACTACTTTTTTAATGAGAGCTCTATATCACAAAGTTAAGGGGTATATTTACACCTTTGTCATTCTTTCTTTTTATGTGTCTTTTTCCTTCTTTAAGTTTCTTTCTTTTTATGTGTCTTTTGTTGGTTACTATTGTAGTAAAGCAGTACGAGAAGTAAATAAATATTACAAGTGTTCGAAAGGATAAACAAATAGCCAATCTTCAAAACTGCCGCAAGCTTGTTGTGTCTTGAATCTTGATAACCTGAAATCAAAAAACACTAAATCTGGATGGTTACAACTGTGTGCTGAGTCGAGTAATTGCACTCTGTCCTTAAGACAAGATTGCCCCGTATATATGCTTCTATGTTAGCGGGCAATAGTCTCCCAAGATAAAACAACACTTTAATCTCAACACTACAAAACAAATAGGTTGAGTCTGACGAATAAAACAAATATGAATCTACTTGCTGAAGAAATGAAAAAGGAAGGAAGAGTTTCTGTTTTCGTCCAACGTTATTGGACTGACTTTCTCTTATGTTTTGTCTCTGTGTATATAGTGTGTCTCTGTTGTGTATATCTTGTGTATATGTGTGTGTTTGCTCACTATTTTTCGTCACTGTTTTGTGCTGCTATTTTCGTGTTTGTATGTAGGTGCAACACAATTGAGCCAAAAGGCATCAATATATAGCATGGAGGAGGGGCTCCTCAACTGCCACAAACATGATTGTTAATAGTATTAGTGAGGGCTGTTAATGACATTAGAGAGGGTTGTTAATGGCCATTTAGAGAGACTGATTTATGGTCATGAAGGAGGGCTGTTTATGGAGTAGTTAACAGCCAAGTAATGGTTGGTTAATTCTCCAAAAAATAGCCCAAACGGTAGGCAGAAAGTTTCTGTCTTCCGTCATTCCCAAAATCAACTTTCCAGAAACTTTAGGGATCAAACTGTAAATATTAAGTAATTTGGGGTCCAAAAAGATAATATCAGAAAGTCTCCACAGCCCACAACCCACGACCGGACGGGCGGGCGGCAGCGGCGCTTGGGCTTAGCCTTGAACACAAGCACATCTAGGTCCTCCCTCCTTTAAACACATGTGATACCCCTTGGGGTCCCAAACCCTTAACCATTTTAGAGACTTATAAAGAGAAAAATTCTTTCTTTTCCCACCGATGTGGTAGATTTGTCCCACACCATATTTCCATGCATCAAATACCTTACTTCGTGGACCAATATCTCTTCATTTCTCAATGAAATTTGACGATTCTTGGCCCTACGGTCATCTACTCACTTAGTAGATTATGCATGTGTGAAGAGACAAAGCCTCCAACATGTGGAACACTAGTGTTTAATTCATTAAACATGGGTGGACGCACCTCCCCGCCAAAGGCAAATTTCCAACATCTTTTTCCTTCTTTAATGGTTTTTTTTTGTCTTTGACTTTTCATTTTGTACATATGGAGTTGTTTCCATCTGTTTAATTGTTCTGAAATGTTCAATTCTGTAAGAAAATTGGACTATCATTTCGATGTTTATACCAAACAAAATAATTTAATAGCAGTTAAAAATTAAAGTACACATATATATCACTTAACCGTACGGTGGTTAAGTGACATATGTCTTTTATCTATTCGATTCTCAATATAATTCTCATCTCTAAAGTAGAGACTGTTGGAAATTTGCTTTTGGTGGGGAGGTGCATCCACCCGTATTTAATGGCTTAAATACTAGGGTTTCGTATGTTGGAGGCTTTTCTCTTCACACTTGCATAATCTACTACGTGAGTAGATGACCGTAGGACCAATAATCGTCAAATTTCATTGAGAAATGAAAGAGATATTGGTCCACGAAGTAAGGTGTTTGAGGCATGAAAATATGGTGTGAGACAAATCTACCACATTGGTGGAAAAAGGAAGAATTGTTCTCTTTATAAGTCTCAAAATTGGCTAAGGGTTTGGGACCCCAAGGGGTAACCCATGTGTTTGAAGGAGGGAGGACCTAGATGTGCTTGGGTTCAAGGCTAAGTCCACATGCGCGCCACCTGTCTCGGGTCACGGGTCACGGGTCGTGGGACTTGGCACTTGGGACTTCTTCTGATATTATCTCTTTGGACCCCAAATTGCTTAATATTTACAGTTTGGTCCCTGGAGTTTCTGGAAAGCTGAAATTGGAAACGACGGAAGGCAGAAAGTTTCTGCATGCCGTTGGAGTTGATTTTTGGAGCGTTAAAACTCCATTAATCTGCACCTTAACTCCTCCCTAACAGCTCTTTTATGTTGCACATTAAATCAGCCATTACTTGGCTGATTAACTCCCATCACTAATGGCCATAAACTGCCATTACTTGGCAGTTGAGGAGTCCCTCCCCCTATGCTATATATTGGAGCTTTTTGGTTCAATTGCAGAGACGACTACAATATACTACACAGAGACAAAACAAAAGAGAGCACAACTGAAATTCTATCCACAAACAGTGAACAGAAAACTCAAAACTCTTCCTTCCTTTTCCGTTCTTCAGCAAGTCGTTTCGTATTTTGTTTTCTTCGTCAGAATCAACCTATTTGCTTTGTCGTGTTGATTAGTTGTTGTTTTATCTTGGGAGACTATTGCCCGTTAACGTAAAAACATATATACAGGGCAATCTTGTCTTAAGGACAGAGAGTCATCTCTCGACTCAACCACAGTTGTAACAATTTAGATTTAGTGTTTCTTGATTTCAGGTTATCAAGATTCAAGACTCAACAAGCTTACGGCAGTTCTGAATTGCCTATTTGTTTATCCTTTCGAACACTTGTAATATTTATTTACTTTCCGTATTGCTTTACATATCCAACAGAGACCATATCCAACAATTCTGAGTCCTAGTCCAACATTCCTAAGTAATGTAGCAATAAACAATCTCATGCGATCCAAGATACAAACGACATCGGATCATAAATAACAATAATTGAAAGCAAACTTAAAGATATATTTTGATTAAAAATAACTAAAGATAACTTGAACGAGTTTAACCAAAAGAATCTAAAATCCTAGATGAATGTCTCAAGCAACAATTGATTTACAAATTCGATAGATAAAAAGAACAAGGAAGAAGATTACTCTACTCTATTCGGGCTATGCAGAATCGTTTCACAATATCTTTGTTAACTTTGAAGAATTGACAAGCTGTCTGGGGGCTCTTGAACATGGACAAATGAAAAAAAAAAGGTCATATTTTAAGATTAGACCAATCAGCTAAGAAACAATCTAAAATTGTATATGCTAATGTACTTCATTATAGTTGGCTTAGCTTTTTTGGTAGCTATTAAATTTTGTTTATTAGATGTGTCTTCTCATCATCCTAGGAATATAGGGTATTGACTATTGAGCATATTTTATATCACAATATCTGTTGAAGAGGTTACACTACATATTTTTCTCGTGCATCTATTTTGCTTCTGATTATTATTAGTGTACGAGGTAGGGGTCTGGCCTAACCCCACAAACAAAAAAGGTATTAAGAACAAAGTCAATACAGTTAAGGAGGCGGAGAGATATGGCATATTATTACATATCTATAACAGGACCGATCCAAAGGTGAAGCAAATAAAGCAAACGTTTTAGGCCTCAAAATTTTAGAGGGCCCAATTTTTACAAGTACTAGAAGAGTACAATATTCTTGAAAAAACCCAAAGATAATCTTTGAGATGAATACTAAACCTGTATATACAGTTTTTTTATGAGAATGTTGACAATAAAACCACAAAATCTCTTTAACATGTTAGTATTACTTTGTGTACATAATAGACAAATTCATTTCTTCACTTCAAAATAGATTTGAATAATTCGAACCGTATGAAAATATTTATATTTTGCTTTTTAGTGGTAAAAATTTGAGATCACTAGAAGGTGAGAATTTAAAAAAAAATATTGCCTTAACCTTGAGTGTTCCTTAAAACATAATAGCCACTCTGATAGTTGATGGTTTAGAAATATTTTTGTAACCAAAAGAAAGTAGAAAATAATACTATAATTGATATGTTCAATCATTAAAAAGACATGATTCTTTTCAAAATGTCTACATTGCTTAATGTTAATTATTGCGTGCCTTAACGGAAAGAACAACAACAACAACATATTCATTGAAATTCCATAACGTGGGGTATGAGAGGGTAAAGTGTACGCAGACCTTACCTCTACCTTGGTAGGTAGAGTGGTTGTTTCCGAAAGATCCTCGGCTCAAGACAAGCAAAAGCACCAGCAAAGCAAGAGAAATGATCAGACCAGGACAATATATTTAAAGCAGTATGAAAATGATGGTAACAAAAGTGAATAAGCCATGATAGCGCATTCTGAAAAAAGAGGCAGTAACTAACGCATGTAAATAAGATAGACAAAGTACACTAAAGAACACATAGCAGCAGAAATGAAATGACAGGGGATTATAAAGCAATACTGCGCCTACTAGTATGATAGGCTAAACATGCCTACAATAATACTACAACTACACATTTGTAAGCGTAAATAGAACTACGGTTAACTACCTACTACCCTAATCTGTGTCCTCCACAACCCCCCATCTAAGGTCATGTCCTCAATCAGTTGCACCTGCGCCATATCCCGTATAATCACCTCTCCCCAATACTTCTTCGGCCTACCTCTACCCCTCATGAGCCCGTCTATAGCCAACCTCTCACACATCCATACTAGGGCATTTGTGTCTCTCCTCTACACATGATCGAATCATCACAACCTCTCTTCTCGCATCTTATCCTCCACCTAGGCCACTCCTACTCTGTCCCGGATATCCTCATTACTAATCATATCCCTCCTTGTATGCCCACACATCCATCTCAGCATTCTCATCTCTGCAACTTTCATCTTTGGAATGTACGAAGTCTTGACTGGCAAATACTTCGCCCCATACAACATATTCGGTCTAACCACCAACCTATAGAACTTGCCTTTAAGTTTTGGTAACACATTTTTATCGCATAAGACTACAGACGCAAGCCTTTATTTCATCCACCCTGCCCTAATACGATGTGTGACATCACCATCAATCTCTCCATTCCCTTGGATAATAGATCTGAGGTACTTGAAGCTTTATTTATTTGGGATAACTTGAGTACCAAGCCTCACCTCCATGGCTGTCTCATGGTCGCTCCCGTTACTAAACTTGCACTCTAAGTATTATGTCTTGGTCCTACTGAGCCTGAACTCTTTAGACTCCAAAGTTTGTCTCCAAACCTCCAGCTTAGCGTTAACTCATCTACGAGTCTTATCAATTGGGACTATGTTGTCTGCGAATAACATACACTATGGCACATCTCTTTGGATTTGTCATGTCAATCCATCCATCACCAAGGCAAATAAGAATTGGCTAATAGCTGATCCCTGGTGCAGCCCCATCATCACTGGAAAGTGTTCTGAGTCTCCTCCTAATGTTCGTACCCTGGTCTTGACTCCATTATACATATCATTGATCGCCCTAGTGTACGCCATATGTATACCTCTAACCTCCTAACATCTCCATAGAACCTCCCTAGGGACTTTGTCGTATGCCTTATCGAGGTTGATGAAAATTATATGTAAGTTTCTCTTCCTCTCCCTATACTGCTCCACCAACTTCCTAATAAGATGAATGGCTTCTGTAGTCGAACGCCCCGACATGAATCCAAATTGGTTCTCAGAAATAGACACGCCTCTTCTCACCCTCATCTCTACGACTCTTTCCCAAAATTTCATAGTGTGACTTAGCAGTTTGATACCCCTATAGTTGTTGCAACTATGGATGCCACCTTTGTTCTTGTACAAAGGAATCATTATACTCCATCTCCATTCTTTAGGCATTCTCGTTGTCTTAAAAATGACATTAAACAACTCAGTCACCAAAGTCACTACAGCGGATATAAACTAATAGGCTAATCAAAGATTAATAAAATGTTAATTATCTAATATTAATAATGCCTCAAGATTGATTAAATGAATATATTGGCTATATTAGCAATTGAAAAAAAGTTATAGAAGAAATTGATTATAAAAACATTATCAATAACTTTGCATCCCCAAAATGTAGAATTTTTTAAAATAAAAATATTGATAATTTTGCTTTTTTAGAAAAGGTTTAAAACGTTTTATTAAAATTTGGCTTGAGACTATTCATTCTATTGAGCCATCACTGATTTGCTAAAGAGTGGACGTGGATAGAAGGAAAGAATAGGGAGATATGCAATGTCAACAATATAGGTGAACCCAATTTTTATACTCTAAAAGATGTAGAGTAAACTAAAGAACTTTTAGACTGGACCCAATATTAAATATATACGAGTAACAAAATATTTAAAAATTCCAATTAATGTCAATCGTTAAGCATTTTAATTCTAACAAAGAAATTTAATGGTTTTCGAATGCTGATATACTACAATATATAACCAGAATGGCCAATAAAGTTGGGTTATATATCACTAGAGGGGTCATTGGCACTTAAGCCTCAATATTTTGTGCTCGTCTTTTAATATTGGGAAAAGAACACAAATGCCCCGGCAGGTACAATAATTGTTCGAAAATGACCCTTTACTTTCATGCCCCAAAACCCGGATGTCTCAAAACTATGATATTAACATGATATCGCCCTAGCTCTTATGTACCATGATGGTAACACAAAGGATTTCTTTCATTTTTTTCAAAAACACTCATCAACTCTCTATACAACTCATATGGTATATATAATATACTGACAGAGTATCATAGAAAATCATATTTATTTATACAATTTTCTTTAGTAATTTAAAAAACATTATTATCAAGGGAAAATATTTACAATCAAACAGAACCCATAAAAAATAATGAAACACCTACACTCTTCCACTCCTATCTACTAACACCCTGTATGCACTTTTTTTTTTATTAGATCATCATCAAGGGTTGTGAATCCTTGATGTACAGAGTTACGCTTGACTCCTGCCATGTATATTTTAATGCACAAAAAGTTACATAGTTAGAGGGGGACATGTACCAAACCTCTAACCCAAAAGTTTACATTGAGAGTCCAAAAAAGAGGGAGAAAGGGCTAAGCCTATACAGTTCCCTTTCATTCTAGAAAAGTTATGAAGTTCTAACTTACAATTTTTTTTTTTGCATTTTCCATATCTTCTTCTTATAGAAGGAAGTTGCCATTTGTCTAGTTGGATTAAACCTTTAACCCGAAAGGCCTCAAAATTGGGTCATTTGCACTTTTGTACTATTTTGTGCTATGATATATATAATATACTGACAGGGCATCATAGAGGATCATGTTTATTTATATAATTTTCTTTAGTAATTTAAAATAATTATTATCAAGAAAAAATATTTAGAGTCAAATAGAAGCATAAAAAATAACTAAACACCTACACTCTTCCACTCATATCTACTAACACCCTGTATGCACTCTTTTTTTATTAGGTCTATCATCAAGGGTTGTGAATCCTTGATGTACGGAGTTAGGCTTGACTCCTGCCATGTATATTTTAATGCACAAAAAGTTACATAGTGAGAGGGGGGCATGTACCAAACCTCTAACCCAAAAGTTTGTTGGAAATTTGTCTTTGATGGGGAAGTGCGTCCATCCATATTTAATGAATTAAACACTAGGGTTCCGCATGTTGGAGACTTTGTCTCTTCACACGTGCATAATCTACTAAGTGAGTAGATGACCGTAGGTCCAAGAATCGTCAAATTTCGTTGAGAAATGAAAGAGATATTGGTCCACGAAGTAAGGTGTTTAAGGCATGAAAATATGGTGTAGGACAAATCTACCACATCGGTGGAAAAATGAAGAATTACTCTCTTTATAAGTCTCAAATTGGCTAAGGGTTTGGAACCTCAAGGGGTAACCTATGTGTTTAAAGGAGGGAGAACCTAGATGTGATTGGATTCAGGGCTAAGCCCACACGCGCGCTGCCGCCGCCCGTCCGGTCCAGGCTCGGGTCTCGGGTCTCTTATGATATTATCTCTTTGGACCCCAAAGTATTTAATATTTACAGTTTGGTCCCTGAAGTTTCTGAAATGTTGAATTTGGGAACGACGGAAGGCAGAAAGTTTATTTTTGGGGGCGTTATTGTGCATTAACCAACCATTACTTGGCTGATTAACTTCCTCCATTAACAACCATTACTTGGCTGAATTACTCCCTCCTTCAATGGGCCATGTTTTGGCAGTTATGCCTTTTGGCTCAATTGTGTTACACACAAAAATACAGAAAGTGAACATAGAAGAGACATAAATATATACACAGAGACAAACAGAAGAGTAAAACACAGTCCAAAACGTGAGCAGTAACGTTGGGACGAAAAGCAGAAACTCCTCCTTCTTTTTCCATTTCTTCAGCAAGTCGATTCATATTTGTTTTCTTCTTCAGAATCAACCGATTTTCTTTGTAGTGTTGATTAAAGTGTTGTTTTATCTTGGGAGACTATTGCCCGTTAACGTAAAAGCATATATAAGGGGCAATCTTATCTTAAAGACAAAGTGCCATCACTCGACTCAACACACAATTGTAATAATCCAGATTTAGTGTTTCTTGATTTCAAGTTATCAAGATTCAAGACTCAACAACTTTGCGGCAGTTCTGAATATTGACAATTCGTTTATCCTTTCGAACACTTGTAATATTTATTTACTTCCCGTACTGCTTTACATATCCAAAAAAGTTTACATTGAGAGTCCAAAAAAAGAGGGAGAAAGGGCTAAGCCTATACAGTTCCCTTTCATTCTAGAAAAGTTATGAAGTTCTAACTTACAATTTTTTTTTTTTGCATTTTTCATATCTTCTTCTTATAGAAGGAAGTTGACACTTGTCTAGTTGGATTAAACCTTTAACCCGAAAGGCCTCAAAATTGGGTTATTTGCACTATTTTGTGCTATGATATATATAATATACTAACAGGGTATCATAGAGGATCATGTTTATTTATACAATTTTCTTTAGTAATTAAAAAAAATTATTATAAAGGAAAAATATTCACATCTCAAACAAACCCATAAAAAATAACTAAACACCTACACTCTTCCACTCCTATCTACTAACACCCTGTATGCACTCTTTTTTTATTAGGTCTATCATCAAGGGTTGTGAATCCTTGATGTACGGAGTTAGGCTTGACTCCTCCATGTATATTTTAATGGACAAAAAATTACATAGTTAGAGGGGGACATGTACCAAACCTCTAACCCAAAAGTTTACATTGAGAGTCCAACAAAGAGGGAGAAAGGGCTAAGCCTATACAGTTCCCTTTCATTCTAGAAAAGTTATGAAGTTCTAACTTACAAAAAAAAATACAGTTTTCATATCTTCTTCTTATAGAAGGAAGTTGCCATTTGTCTAGTTGGATTAAACCTTTAACCCAAAAGGCCTCAAAATTGGGTCATTTGCACTTTTGACCTATTTTGTGCTATGGTATATATAATATACTGACAGAGTAACATGAATGATCATGTTTATTTAAACAATTTTTTTAGTAATTAGAAAAAATAAAAAAATTATTATCAAGGAAAAATATTTACAATCAAACAGAACCCATAAAAATAACTGAACACCTACCCTCTTCCACTCCTATCTACTAACACCTTGTATGCACTCTTTTTTATTTTTTTTTATTAGGCCATCATCAAGGGTTGTGAATCCTTGATGTATGGGGTTAGGCTTGACCCCTGCCATGTATATTTTAATGTACAAAAAGTTACATAGTTAGAGGGGGACATGTACCAAACCTCTAACCCAAAAGTTTACATTGAGTTCTAACTAAGGGTGGCCAACGGGGCGGGTCGGCCCGGTCCCGACTCGATCTGGTCCCGCCCCTACCCCACTATAAAAAAAATTGGTACCGGGAGTCGAACCGGGACGGGACCTGGGCACATCCCGCCAGTGCCCGACCCGCCTCAGTCCCGTCAGACCCGTCAGACCCGTCCCGCCCCGGTCCCGGTCCCGCCCCCTGTCCCCCCCGACCCCTCTCCTTTGCACAAAATAGTTGTTGCACGAATGTCCATTTTATATTTTGGCTGTTGTGCAACGATCATTTTTTGCCTCCCCTCTACCCCAACCCCCCTACGTCCTTAATATTTATTTTTAACCCCTAAGTTATTATATTTACACTTTAACCCAATTTTCCAACTATAAATAGTTCATTTTTTCTTCATCTTTCTCACATATCTTCCTACAATCTCTTAATCTATCTCTCTACACGTCTACATTGTCTACTAAATATTCAATTTTATTTATTCATTTGGTAGTGAAGTTGGCAACTAGCTTGAGGATCTTTAATCGAGCAAAGTTTCAATTTTCAACCTCTCGATTATACGTCGATGTTACATCGGCGTTTGGTACATTCGTTCCTTCATTAAATTATTATTGTTTTTTTTATTTTATTTAGCGCACTTAATTTCATTTATTTTAATTATTTATTTGTATAATTAAAATAAAAGGATTTAAACGTATGATTACGGGTAAGGGTCAGGCTTCTTCTAGTAGGAGTAACAAGGGCAAGCGTATTTCTTCTAGTCATCCTATTCCTAGACAGGATGATTTGTTTGATACTGAATTTTTTCCTGAAATACCATTAGATTTAGACAATGAGATATTTTCTAGAACTCAACGCAAGACTTTAATTTAGAAGATGATCTAGATGACACACCCACTAGTGCACCCCCAACTGGAACGCCTCCTATTCCACCTAGTATGAGACGAGGCCTAATAAAACGAAAATTAAAATCAGATGCATGGATTTTTTTATAGGGACGAAGAGAATCAAGTAGTTAGATGTCAAATTTGTAAATTATTTTATAAATTTAAAATGGAAAAAGGTCAGGGTGGGACGGAGGGTTTATTGAGACACGTATAAAACTTTCACAAAGCTAGGTGGGACCAATACCTGGCTAAAAAATTGGGTGCGCCAATGCCCTCTCAGTCGGGACAAGGTTCACATATTGTCACGGACCAAGTACAGAGTCAAATTAACCCTATGACGGGGGAAATTGTAGGCCCTAAATACGATAAACATAGAGATAGAGAAGCAATAGCAAAATTAGTTGTTGTGGAGGGTTTGCCTTTTTCATTTCCTTTCTCTCCTGGTTTATTCATTATATTAGAGATATGTATAATCCTGATTTTAACGATTTTTCTAGATCAACTGTTAGGAGAGATGTATTTAAATTTGCACATGAATATCAACAGTATTTACGTTATTCCTTATATCATTTTCCTGGTAAAGTATCTATCACGTCTGATATAGGCCGTAGTACTAACAACCATGATTATTTAGCGATAACATGTTATTGGATAGATTATAAATGGTCTATACAAAAACATATTTTAGCGTATAGATATATATATGATAGACACACATGTACTTTTATTTCAGAAAATATTTATTCAGTTTGCGATTATTATGACATAACTGATAAAATTATGTCTATTACATTAGATAATGTTTCTCATAATAATTATGCTATTAGAATTTTAAAAGATCTTTTAACTCCATCTTTTCCAAATCATTTTCATATAAAATGTGCATGTCATATATATAATCTAGTTGTAAAGGATGGTCAAACACTTTTTGCAGACATTCTTAATAAAATACAATTTGCTATAAACTTTATTTTTAAAAGTAATAGAATATAACGAAAAAAAGAATATAAAAAACGGAGAACCACAAGAAATGATAAAGAAACTAGAAAAGGTGTTTTTATGTATGTAATTTTTTAAATTGTAATTTTACTATATTATTTGCAACTTTCAACACCACAAAGTTGCAATTTTGACAGTGTATTACAAAAAAAACCATATTTCTATTAAATAATATAAGAGGCACAAAAATAACATTTGAGATATTTTTATTACACTATCTTGTTCAATTATTGAGTTGTTTATATATCTGTTATTTTTTTAAATTAAGTGCAAAAAAAAAATGAAACCCGATCCCGACCGACCCCGTCCCGCCCCGCCCCGATATGTAACAGTCCCATTTTCCGACGGGATCGTGAACGGGATGGGACATCGGCGGAACCCTCCAAGCCTGCCGGGTACCGGTGCCGCCCAACCCCCTGTCCCGTCGGGTCCCATCCCGCCCCGCCCCGTACCCATCCCGTTGGCCACCCCTAGTTCTAACTTACAAAAAAATTGCATTTTTCATATCTTCCTCTTATAGAAGGAAGTTGCCATTTGTCTAGTTTGATTAAACCTTTAACCCGAAAAGCCTCAAAATTGGGTTGGTCTTTAATTTTTGCCTTCAAATGGGTTCTCCTTTAATGTTTGCCCTTCAAAATTAAAATTATGCCTATAGAAACATAAGTTTTTTACATAATTTGTAAATATTATGAAGCGTAACTTATGCCTGAAAGAAATAATCCCTTGATTATTTTCATTGATTGAAAAACTATTTATACAAGTTACATATTTCTATAATAGGAGAATCTTATTCCTATTCTATTCCTAAAACCTTATTCTACTTGGATACTAACTATACATTTATGGTAATACAATTATTATGGTAAGTGTATAATACTAATTAAATTACAACATTACCTAAACTAGGACACTAAATATTTACCATAAATTATATACATTACACGATACAAAACTGAGAGTCATCCGAGACTCATATACACAATATACACATGTATATTGTGTATATTTAACACACCTCAGCCATAGCGCATTTGCCTTGAACAGAGACTGTCTCTAAAATCTTCAAAAAGGACCGAGGGAAGACCCTTTGTAAAGATGTCTGCAATTTGATATCTTGACAGGACATGGCAGACGCGTACTTGACCCCGAGCAACCTTTTCGCGGACAAAGTAAATGTCCATCTCGATATGCTTAGTGCGTTGGTGCTGAACCGGATTACCAGAAAGATAGATGGCACTAATATTATCGCAATAAACCAAGGTTGCCTTCTGAATAGGACAATGAATCTCCAAAAGCAAATTACGTAACCAACATGATTCCGAGACCACATTAGCTACCCCTCGATATTCAGCCTCGACACTTAAGCGGGATAAAGTCGACTGACGCTTCGCAGAATATGAGACCAAGTTGTTGCCAAGAAATATACATTAACCAGACGTAGACCGTCTGGTGTCGGGACAGCCACCCCAATCAACATCTATATACGAGACAAGTGTGGACATCGAGGAAGGATATAAATGCAAACCATAGTCAAGTGTACTCTGAATATACCGAATGATGCATTTGAGTGCATTCATGTGCTCAATTCTGGGATCATGCATGAACAAACACACCTGCTGAACAGCATATGTAATATCCAGTCTCGTAAAGGTAAGATACTGAAGGGCCCCTGCAAGACTGCGATAGCGGGTCAGATCCTCGTAGTGTACACCGACCGCGACACTAAGCTTGGGCTTAGTATCAACTGGAGTTGAAGTTGACTTACAGGATGACATCCCATCCCTCTCGATGATCTCAGCTGCATACTTCCGTTGAGATAAAAACAACCTATCGGAATGCCGAGTGACAACAATCCCCAGAAAGTAACTCAAGGGCCCAAAGTCTTTCATAGCAAACTCAGAGCTGAGCATGGTCATGATAGACTGGCGTAAGGCATCGGAAGAAGCAGTCAAGATAATATCGTCCACATATAACAGAATGTAGGCCAAGGACGAACAACGACGGTAGATGAACAAGGAATTATCCGATCTACTGTGAGTGAACCCAATAGTCGAAACATAGTCAGCAAACCTTGTATACCAGGCTCGGGGAGACTGCTTAAGCCCATATAAGGACTTCTTCAATAAACATACATGATGAGGATGTGTGGGATCCCTGAATCCCAAAGGCTGATGCATATAGACTGTTTCTTTGAGATCCCCATGTAGGAAAACATTCTTACATCTAACTGATGAATAGTCCACGCCTTCGAAAGAGCCAAGCTTAGCACCGTGCGAATGGTAGATGGCTTGACCACCGGACTAAATGTCTCACCACAATCTACACTAACCTGTTGAGTCTTACTATCACCCACAAATCGCGCCTTATGTCGAGCAAATGAACCATCTGAATTCTCCTTATGAGCAAAAATTCACATAGACCTGATAATATTAATACCATATGGATGGGGCATCAATTTCCACGTCTTATTATCAATAAGAACATTATATTCATCGGTCATAGCAAATTTTCAATTCGGGTCATTTAAGGCAGACACATGATTACGGGGTAAGGGGGATTTAGGGACATTAGAATGTAAGTTAAAATGTATTTTTGGTTTAAAAATACCCCGTTGACTACGAGTGACCGGTATATGACTCGAGGGAGAATTGGGCGGATTTTAAGAATTTGCTTGGTTCGGGACGGACTATCCAGTAGGCAGTGGGCTTGCTGGCCCAACTCGGTAAATCGAGCAAGAATCGGACCTGCTCTGCACTAATGGATCGCCCAATAGCCGAATCGCCCAACGGTGGTACTTGGGATTGACAGGGTGACAGACAATGGGCCAAAGCAAATGGGCCGAGAATTTTGGGTGCGGTATACTTTCGAAAAATGCTGAATAACATACGGGGATATACTATCATCCAAAAAATTATACGAACTAGGCACGGGAGTATTACCATTAGAAAATGGAAATTGGGATTCATAAAAAATGACATGACGATTAATGATGATTTTATTAGAGGATAAATCAAAGCATTTGTAGCCACGATGATTAGATGGAAAACCCAAAAACACACACGGAGTAGATCGAGCCTGAAGTTTGTTAATTGTGGTGGACGGGAATAACAGATAACGTAAACACCCCAAAACCCGAAGATGTGAATATGAAGGAATTTTATTATATAAAATTTGAAGGGGGAAGAATATGTCAAACCTTTGGAAGGAATTATGTTAAGGAGATAGGTAGCCATTTGGAGAGCATGAAGCCAAAAAGATGGGGGTACGGAAGCATGAATTAATAAAGTTCGTACAATGTTATTGATGGTACGAATTTTGCGTTCGGCTTTCCCATTTTGCGAAGACGTATGAGGACAAAAAAAATTAAAATTGATCCCATTATTAGCACAAAATTCCTGAAATACCACATTGTCATATTCTTTGCCATTATCACACTGTATATTTTTTATTTCTCGATCGAATTGGGTTCTAATGAATGCTCTAAATTTTAAGAAGACGAAAAAAACTTGAGATTTTTTCGCTATCGGAAACGTCCATAAAAACTTAGAATAATCATCCAAAAAAGAATTTAATATCGATGACCCACATAACTAAGAACATGAGACGTACATAAGTCGCTATGAATAATATCAAATGGCATTAAAGTATGAGAATTTCAGTCTACAAACGGCAACTTAACATTTTTTCCTAAAGAACAAGACTGACAATTTGGAGTACTACTCGTATCCTTAAATGAAATAAAATTATTTTTATCTAAAGACGACTAAATAGATGATCCCAGATGATCAAGATGATCATGCCACAAGGAAGGAGAAATGGTTGCAAAAACGAATGACATGGCTTGACTCGATGGACCGGAACTGGGTGTGATAGGATAAAGATCTCCCATACTATCACACCTCATGAGAGGACTCCCCGTCTTGAAATCCTTCATAGAGAAACCAAATGGATCAAATTCAATAGAAATGGAATTGTCAGTAGTGAATTTACGGACAGAGACTAAGTTTTTAATCAATTTGGGGGCGTGTAGGGTGTTTTTCAAGATAAGAGGTGGATGAGGGGGAGATAACATTTTATGACCATAACCACGAATTGGAATAGAATTACCATTACCAACAATTATACCGCGAGGGTTGCTCAAATTGGAATAAGACGAGAGCGTACCTGAATCGGATGTCATGTGGGTAGTGGCACCGGTGTCCATATACTAATTTGGGTCTGGAGGATTTAAGCCAAGCGTGTGCATTGTGGCTTCGATGTCGGTAGACGTGGGTGCCGCTGCGTGATGGGCCTACGGGGGCCGAGGCCCAAGCACCTCTGCTTGCGGTCTTGGCCCAGACTGCTGACTGTAGTTGGGCCAGGAGGAGTTGGGCCTGGACTGTTGTTGGGCAGCCCACTGCCAGTTGGGCGAAAATTGGTTGGGCCCAAACTGTGGATGTGAGGCCCACTGCCATGGCATAGGGGCCCATTGTGGGCCCTAGATTTCTGTTGCTGCTACTGACCACTGCAGGGACCACTATCGCCACCACCATTCTGCCGGCTGCCGCGGTTTTTGCAATTATTTTTCTTATTTCCACCCTTTTTGCCTCCACCGTTGTTGCGGTTTTGGCCCGAGTTGGTAGAACCGGTAGGATAAACCGTGGACTCGGTCATCATGACTACGGGAATAGCACCGGTAGCCGCTCATTTTGCCATGCTTGCTTCTTCGAGTGTAAGCATAGAACGAGCCTGATAAAATTGCGAAAGCGGATTGCTTTGTCGAAGAAGCGTTCCAACACCGTTATAGGCCTCGAAGAGGCCGAAAACCATTTGGAGGACCAAACAATCATTTGAAATTGGCGCGCCAACATTGCGAAGTTGGTCCGCCAATTCTTTTAATCTTTTGCAATAAGCCGAAATGTTAGGGAATTCTTCCATATTGACGTGGGAGAAATCCTGCTCAAGAGTAACGACTCTAGAATTTTGATTATCTTAGAATATATCACGCAGTCTATCCCAAGTTGCATGTGCCGTAGCGTCAGGCTCAATAATTGTTTGCAAAAGGTCGGTAGAAATTGTGGAATATATCCACTGGAGGACCGTGACATCAAGAGTCGTCCACAACTTAGGATCATCCTCGCGTTTTGGCACCTCCGTATCCTCAGGAGCCGCGGGGATTATGTGATGGATGACTTGATGCGATCTTGTGTGAATTTTGAACAGTTCAGCCCACGTCGCATATTGGACGTTTTCTATTTCAAGAACAAGAGGGATAATATTCTTGATGTTAGAAACTGTAAGGGCAGGATAAAACGTGTTCCGGGATGTAGACATATTGATAGAACAATATGTGATTGAGGGATTTGGGAGAAATTTTTTGGGAGAAAGATGAATCGTCGGCACAAAAACCGAGATGGAGGGCTCGGATTTCGAGGCTTAGGACGAGAAGGATGAAGAAATTTTGGAGAGGATTTTAAGACCTAGACTTCTGATACCATGAAAGAAATAATCCCTTGATTATTTTCATTGATTGAAAGACTATTTATACAAGTTACATATTTCTATAATAGGAAAATCTTATTCCTATTCTATTCCTAAAACCATATTTTACTTGGATACTAACTATACATTTATTGTAATACAATTATTATGGTAAGTGTACAATACTAATTACATTACAATATTGCCTAAACTAGGATACTAAATATTTATCATAAATTATATACATTACACGGTACAAAACCGAGAGTCATCCGAGACTCATATACACATGTATATTATGTGTATATTTAACAATGCCCATATAGACATAATTTCAATTTTAAAGGGCAAAAATTAAAGACCAGCCCATTTGAAGGGCAAAATTAAAGACCAATTCATTTGAAGGGAATACCGTGCAATTACTTGCTCAAAAATTTCGAGGGCCCAATTTTTACTAGTAGTAGAAGAGTACAATATTCGGAAAAACTCAAAGATAATCTTTGAGATGAATATTAAACTTGTATATATACTTTTTTTTATTAGAATGTTAATAATAAAATCACAAGATCTCTTTAACATGTTAGTATTACTTTGTGTACATAGTAGACAAATTCATTTCTTCACTTCAAAATAGATTTGAACAATTCGAACTGTATGAAAATATTTTTATTTTTATTTTTAGTGGTAAAAATTTGAGATCACTAGAAGGTAGGAGTGTCAATGGTACGGTTCGGTTGGTTATTTAAAAAAAATATCATACTAATTTTTTCGGTTAATCTACAAATATAACATAAACTAGACTTTTCAAAACCATCCCAATCCTCTCGATTTTTCTTCAGTTTTGGTACGATTTAGTTAATTTTTGGTTATTTATTTAACGTCTCCTTATATAAAATAACAATAAATTTTAATATAACATATAAAATATACAATTCTTTACTAGAATGTCTGGTATAAAGCTCCCTCAAAATTTTGATCTTGCGTGGTATGTGGTAGATTTGCTGCCTCTTATTTTTAGGATAAACTCACCTGAATATATGATATTTATTGATTCATATACAATAGAAATAACTTTTGACCTCAAATATCAATACTTAAACCTTTTTAAACAGTTGAACATGTTTCACTACATCTATTAATATTTTGTTAATGTGAAAAAAGAAGAAAGAAAGTCTCAAAACATACTTTCGTGCAATTATTTTTTTGTTGAACATGTATCATTAAGGAGAAGTAAGTTGATAAGCAATATTGAATCCTAGACTTTAAAAAGTAAACAGTAAGCGCGGTAACTCTTTCATTTAACAGTGTAAGATATGTTTTGATATTACTTGTAATTCCCCCAAAGCTCATGACCCAAGGTAAAGTTTCTAATATTTTATAATTTTAAATATATATATATATATATTCGGTTCGATTCGATATTTTTTATGAAATAAAAAATCTATCTAATTATTCGATACAATTTTAATTTATACTAGAACCCTTCGGTTTTACTAAAAAAAATCTAAAAATCGATTCAGTTCGTTTCAGTTTTGGAATAGTTTTGACACCCCTGCTAAAAGGTGAGAATTTTAAAAAAATATCGCCTTAACCTTGAGTGTTCCTTAAAACATAATAGCCACCTTGATAGTTGATGGTTTAGATATATTTTTGTAATTAAAAGTACAAGTAGAAGATAATACTCTAAATGATATATTTAATCATTAAAAAGATTTGATTCTTTTCCAAATGTCTACATTGCTTAATGTTAATTATTGCGCGCCTTAACGGAAAGAAATTTTCAACATTAAATTGATAAAATCTTACTAAGATTAATAATGCCTCAAGAGTGATTAAATGGATATATTGACTATATTAGCAATTGGAAAAAATTATAGAAGAAATTGATTATAAAAACATTATCAACAACTTTGCATAATTGCATCCCAAAATCTAGTTTTTTTTTTTTCAAAAAGGGTTAAAACGTTTTATTAAAATTTAACTTTAGATTATTCTTTCTATTGAGCCGTCACTGATTTGCTAGAGAATCGATGTGGATAGGAAGAAAGAATAGGGAGATGTGCAATGTCAACTATTGGTGAACCCAATTTTTATAGTCTCTTTAGACTTTTGTACATCTCTAAAAGATGTAGATTAAACTAAAGAACTTTTAGACTGGAGCCAACACTGAATATATACGAGTAACAAAATTTTTAAGAATTCCAATTAATGTAAATTGTTAAGCATTTTGATTCTATTAAAGAAATTTGATGGTTTTCGACTGCCGATTTACTACAATATTACTACTATAAGGGACAATGTAAAGAGTTTTGTAGTCCTTAGTTACATTCTACTATATGGTTAGCTTGTCAACTAAAGGGTTTGACCTTCTAATTAGGGGTGTCAATGATTCAGTTCGACCGGTTATTTAGAATAATTTATATCATATCAATTTTTCGGTTAATCAACTATATATAATCAAAATTAAACTTTTTAAAACCGTCCCAATCAAGTCGATTTTTCTTCAGTTTCTGTTCGATTCGGTTAGTTTTCCGTATTTTTTAAAAGGTCGCTAATACAATACAAAATAATAATAATAGAAGTTAAGAATTAAAAGGTGTTGGACGAAATAGACTAAAAATGCAACATTATTGATGACATTCATAAATGCAACGACATCTAATTATGACTTATAAGGAGCACACTATATTATGAAAGAAATATTTATATCTAATACACGTACGGGTTATTCTTCATTACCAAAATTGAATGAAGGTGTACTTATCTTTTGCTACAATCACACTTTGCTAGTTGTTTTTTCTTTTTAAATTACTGAAGAGATCTCCATTTGTTTCAATATCTCACTATCTTTTACAATATTCCCCTTTGATTTGGACTCTTTAGGATTTATCTCCATAAGAAGAATATCAGTTTAATTTGTACTGAATCGGATTAGTATTTATATATGAACATGTCTATTTAAGAGGGGGGAGGGGGAGAAAGATAAAACAATATTTATCATAGTTTTTTACCTTTAAGGATTTTATATACCATAGATTCTTTTAGATATTATCAATATTATTATATTGAGTTAATCTCTTATTATATGTTCACTTGAACTAAAAAGAAACTTTTTTATCACTAGTTCATACTTTGAAAAGTGGGTTTGGACTCTATTAACAAAATAATTTTCATGAAAGCTCCTTAAAATTACAATAAAAAAACTTCATAAAATAGTTATAAGAACAAAAGAAGGTAACTTATTGTCATATAAAAATTTTGGGGCGTTGATTGAAGGGCAAGAGAGAATGTTGGTCTATCAGTATTCTCAATAAAGTTTGGACAGTTTCAAGTTCTCTTAGGCTCCAAGACTCATAGTTTATAGATTTTGAGAGAAGTAATTTGCAGAAGATTATGTTTCACTTGATGCAATTTTCTTAATTTGCTTGAAGTGGAGGAAGAAAAAGGAGAAGAGAAGAAACAAATCTTTTAGTCTTCTTTCTTTTTCTTATGCGACCAGTTGATATTGCCAACTTGCTGTGTTAAGTGTAGTAATGTTTGACGTTATTTACTTGATTTAACAAGGTAGAATAAGTTTAGGTTTTAATTGTAATCCTCTTCATCTAAATTCAACCCAAGACAAGGTCCAACGTCAACAAATTTAATGTAATATCTAATAAACTTAATATGTAATATATATATATATATATATATTCGGTTCGGTATTTTTTTGATTTTTTTCTAGAAAATGAAACCACCCTAATTATTCGGTACGATTATAGATTTATATTAAATTTTTCGGTTTTACTAAAAAAACCTACAATTCGGTACGGTTCGATTCCATCGGTTAAATCGGTTTTTGAAAAACCATTGAAACCCTACTTCTAACTATGCCTTTGTATTTGCTATTTATTACTTCATATACCGAAGTATGTTTTCAATAAATTAAGATACTTTCAAATCCTTTTTAGTAATACATAACCCGTTGGATTAACTTTTCTATGTCTTATTTTTGCCCCTAATTTATTTCTCTTTTACTTAGGTTGTCATATTCAATTTTGATAAATATAATAAACCTTGAGCCCTTTAAAATTTTTACAAAGTTGTGTGGTGATAATGTCATTTAATAGAGATAGCTATGCACAAAGACAATCTAAAAGGGTGATAATGATAACTTTGAAGAACTCATCTAATACTAGTTGTCGAAGAACTCATCTAAAATGGTGATAATGATAACTTGGTAATGTTATGGTGGAATATAGTTGTCGAAATATGTTTTTGACAATATATGTCACAACAATAATTATATATTTGTCTCAAACAAGTTGGGATCGACTATATGAATACTCACTGCTCATTTAATCTCAACTCATATCTGACAGTATATGTCACATACTAAAATAATGACAAAATCGAAAACCAAACCGATGAGAAACCAACTTTGTTGGTTTGCTTTGGTTTCAATATTTGTAAAACCGACTTAATTGATTTGATTTGATTTAAAGAAAAAATCGATTCAAACCGAACCATGAACTTCCTAGCTATATGCACCTTCTTCATATTCCGTAAAATTAATGACTGATAATGCAATATTTCTTATCTGTCTATTCAATAAATATTTGTCAATATTTCTTATCTGTCTATTCAATAAATATTTGTCCAAAATTAAATTCCTCTTGAACCATCTAGTATTCAATAGTCTGCCTTCTTTTATACTTGATGCTATATAATAATCCCTTAGCTTTTGAACTTCAGTACAAACATTATAACTTTGATAGAGGGTGTTTGGTTCAAAATGGAGCCAGCAAATTTAAGAGGGAGTAGTTTGAGAGAAAGTATAAAGGGAAATAGTATGAGAGGGAGCTCAAGTTTAAATATGAACAGTACTAATAACTCTATGTGGACAAACAATGGTGTGGAGATTTTTAATCGTTCGATGAAAGATGAAGACGACGAAGAGGCTCTTAAATGGGCAGCTCTCGAAAAACTTCCAACGTTCGATCGTTTAAGAAAAGGTCTCTTGTTTGGATCACAAGGTGCATCTTCTGAAGTTGATATACATGATCTTGGTTTTCAAGAAAGAAACAAGTTGCTTGAAAGGCTTGTGAAAGTTGCAGATGAGGATAATGAGAAGTTCTTGTTGAAACTCAGGCGCAGAATTGATAGGTAAGTAAATGAACACCTTTTAGCCTTTCTGCATGCATGTGTGTAGTTCTTTCCTATGTAGCTTGGACAATGTCAACGGGTGTGTGTCAGATCCTCTAAGAGTATTGCATTTTTGGAGGATCTAATACGAGTGCGCAGTAGCATTTTTGAAAAGTTCGAGCAACATTGAATTTTTTTTTTTTGGGTTATATTGTTGGACGAAAAAGATCTGTATAGACATACTATGCAAGTTGTGATTAAAAATTGGTAATGTTAGGATGTTTATTCTATGTTCATGTTTGTTAGGAGTCATCAGGACTTGTTAGAGATCTAGGGTGTGTTCTGTATGGAGGTGTTTTTCAAAAAATTTATGTTCGTTTAATCAAAATTATTTAAAAATATTTATTTTAGGAAAGCAAATTTCTTAAAAATGAAAAAATGACTTCCCTAATAAAAATAGGAAAAATAAATCCCGTCATTCCTCAATCACCCACCACTAACCAAATCACACCCCAACCCACTCACCCCACCCTCCACCACCACCCAAACCCCCTCCCAAAAATATTATTTTTGTTTTTTCCACCACCACCTCTCCAAAAAAATTATTTTTTAAAAAAAAGTTTTTGAAAGTTTTGGTTTTGTTTTTTTACACCCCCCACCGCCCCTCCAAATATATTTTTATAAAAAAGCTTTTAAAAGTTTTTTTTGGTTTTCTACACCATCCCCCCGCCCTCCTCCCCGTGAACCTCCCATCCCCTCCCGAATTTTCTACTTTATATATTTTATTTTATTTTATTTTTATAATACTTTTTTATAAGAAATGGAAAAAATTTGTGGTTAAAATTGGTGTGGGGTGAGTGGTGGGTTTGTGGTTGGGGGGGGGGGGGCGAGGCTGGCGGGATAAGGGTACGAAAATATTTCCCATTTTTTATAAAATTTGTATAAAAGTAAAATAAAATATGTGAAATAAAAAATTTGGGAGGGGTTGGGGGTGGGGGTTGGGTGGAGCTGTGGTGTGGGGTGGGTGGTGGGTGAAGATGAAGTGCATTTGAGGATGGTGGTGGGATTCGGTTCGAGGGGTGGGTATGGTGAGTGTGGGGTGGTGGGGTTGGGCTGGGGGTGGTGGGGATTAGGTGGATATTTTTTGCAAATATTTTCTACTAACCAATCGAACATGAGAAAATAAGTAAGAAACGTTTTTCAGGAAACATTTTCCGTGGAAAACATTTTCCTCCATACCGAACACACCCCTATTTATATTCTATAAGAAATATAGAGAACTTGTAGTGTTAGAGACAGGGACGGAGCTAGAAGGGTGGAAGGGGGTTCATCCGAATTTCTTTTGTTGGAAACTGAAATCACATTGTATGTACAAGATTAATTTTTTTCCCACTTTTTATATGTAGTAGATGATGAAAGTCCTGTCCCCACACTAGTTAGAGAAACTGGTTTGTATAATATTTAACTGAGACAGACTTAAATAGAGCGGTATGGACAATGAGGATTCATATAATCAATCCAACTTGCTTAGAATTGAGACGTCGTGATTGTTATACCGTATATCTATGACTAGTTCTTTCTCTCCGCTTAATTTAAGTGGCCTGGTTTGACATTTCTTTTGTCTTTTTACAGAGTTGGGATAGATTTGCCATCAATAGAAGTAAGATATGAGCATCTAAATATTGAGGCAGATGCATATATAGGAAGCAGAGCTTTGCCTACATTTACCAACTTCATGACCAATTTTCTTGAGGTAAAAAACTAAAAGAAAATCATGATTCTCTTTTAACAGAAAGGGTGTTTGTAACTAACTTTTTTTCTTTTTCTTTTTGGTTTCATAGACAATATTGAACTCTCTCCATATCCTACCAAATCGAAAGAGGAAACTTACTATTCTTAATGATGTGAGTGGTATCATTAAGCCTTGTAGAATGACTTTGCTTTTAGGACCTCCAGGTTCTGGCAAAACTACTCTATTATTAGCTTTGGCTGGAAAGCTTGACCCCGCCCTTAAGGTAAAGACCGTCAATTCTACCGACGTATTAAAGGGATTTAAGTTATATATACTGACAGTAGAAAGATTAGTTATCATTTTTATCGGTCTAACAATTAATATTTGCTTATCATAGACCATCAGTGCATAGAACTTAAACTCCAAACTGAAGGATTTTCTTTGGTTGCTTTTTTGTTGAGGTTACCGGGAAAGTGACTTATAATGGACATGAAATGAATGAATTTGTGCCACAAAGAACTGCTGCTTATATTAGCCAGTATGATTTACACATTGGAGAAATGACCGTACGAGAAACCTTGGAATTCTCAGCCAGATGCCAGGGAGTTGGCTCTCATTATGGTTAGCATTTTTTTTAATCTTGGTTATTTTTCCAAATTTTTCTTCAATAAAATAACATGTGTTGAAATTTAACTAACATAGATGTATCAATTGACGTTTCTTGGAAATTTATTGTAGAGATGTTGGTTGAAATGTCAAGAAGAGAGAAAGCAGCTAAAATCAAGCCAGATCCTGATATTGATATCTTCGTGAAGGTAAGACAAGTACTAAATGAAGCATAGTATAGACAATACCGAAAATCAGCTGGTATCTATGTATGCAATTTGTTAGTAATTAAATCAAGTAGAAAATTTGCTTTCTTGAAGGCAAATTCTTCTAACATTAATTGTTTTGTGACAATGTAGGCAGTGGCAGCAGAGGGAGAAAACGCCAACTTTGTTACAGATTATGTTCTTAAGGTAACAAGAATTACGTCCAATAATTTCTCTAAAATTTTGATGATGAAAAGGCAGAAGATACTTGATAACTAATTGATTTGTGTATTCCATCTGCAGCTTTTGGGGCTGGATATTTGTGCAGATACTATGGTGGGAGATGAAATGATAAGGGGTATTTCAGGAGGACAAAAGAAGCGTGTGACAACGGGTGAAATGCTCGTTGGACCATCGAAGGCACTTTTCATGGATGAAATATCAACTGGATTGGATAGTTCCACCACTTACTCAATAGTGAACTCTATCAGGCAATCTGTACAAATCTTGAACGGAACTGCTGTGATATCGCTCTTGCAGCCAGCACCCGAGACATACAACTTGTTTGACGACATTATTCTGTTATCAGATGGGGAAATTGTCTATCAAGGCCCTCGAGAGGATGTACTTAGCTTCTTCGAGTCCATGGGTTTCAAATGCCCTGATAGAAAAGGCGTAGCCGACTTCTTGCAAGAAGTATGTCTTACATAAACTACAATTAATAAGGTTGAGAAGCATTGATCCATTTTCCCTTCTGATGGTAAAAATTTAAATTCGTTGCAGGTGACATCAAAGAAGGATCAACAACAATATTGGGTGAAGAGGGGTGAGACTTACAGGTTTATCGCATCAAAAGAATTTGCTGAGGCATATCAATCGTTCCACGTTGGGAAAAAACTCGGGGATGAGCTTGCAGCTTCATATGACAAGAGAAAAAGCCATCCCGCTGCTTTGTCAACTCAAAAGTATGGTATAGGGAAGAAACATCTCTTAAAGGTCTGCACTGAAAGAGAATTCTTGCTAATGAAGAGGAACTCGTTCTTTTACATCTTCAAGTTCATTCAGGTTACAACTTTCTATTAAAAATATTAAATTTTCAAGTCTCTATCTCATCATATTTGATTGCAAGTACTAATGCCTCTTTGTTTTTATCTATTTTCAGCTTTCAATTATGGCACTCGTGACGATGACCCTCTTTTTTCGAACTGAGATGCCCCGTGATACTGTGGAAGATGGAGGAAAATATGCTGGTGCCTTATTTTTTATTGTGATTATGATTATGTTTAACGGAATAGCTGAGATCGCCTTGACAATTTACAAACTTCCTATCTTCTACAAGCAAAGGGACCTTCTCTTTTTCCCTTCATGGGCTTATGCAATGCCCTCATGCATACTCAAAATCCCTGTAACATTTGTTGAAGTTGGCCTTTGGGTGTTCCTCACTTACTATGTCATCGGATTTGATCCAAGCCCTGCAAGGTTAGGGAAGAAAAAGATGACGCAGAACAAAGATCAGGTTATCTTCAACAGTTCCGTTTCTCCCATGATTACTAAACATGAGTCTGTTTTTTCAGATTGTTCAAACATTTCTTGCTACTCATATTAGTAAACCTGATGGCGTCTGGATTGTTCCGCTTCATTGGGGCAGCTGGAAGGACCATGGGAGTTGCTAATACGTTTGGAATGTTTGTTCTCCTTTTACAATTCGCATTGGGTGGATTTGTTCTTTCACGAGGTATATTTGGTGATTTATGTGATTTTAGAAGATTTTGTGTTGCTTAAACCGACTACTGTTAACAGTTTATTGCTAATGTTGTAGATAATGTGAAGAAATGGTGGATATGGGGTTACTGGTCTTCACCGATGATGTATTCTATGAATTCAATTCTTGTGAATGAATTTGATGGGAAAAGGTGGAAACAAATTGCACCAATTGGAACTGAGCCACTTGGAGTTGTAGTTGTAAGATCGCGAGGGTTTTTCCCGAATGCATACTGGTACTGGATAGGTATCGGCGCACTTATTGGATTGACAATCGTCTTTAACATCTGCTACAGTCTTGCACTCGCTTATCTCAACCGTGAGTAGAGTTTCTCCATTTATTTTTCCCTAAAAGGCAAAAAGATTGAACGTTTAGTATGAAAATCTGCAGCATTTGGTAATCCCCAAGCTGTGATACCAGAAGGCAGTGAAGATGCGAAAACAACTAGCACTGAGAAAGAAGTGTCCAATAGCGAGGGTCAGAATAAGAAAAAGGGAATGGTTCTTCCATTTGAACCGCATTCCATCACCTTCGATGAAGTTACATACTCTGTTGACATGCCTCAGGTAACTAACCAAGGATCGCTATAGATCAGTAATCCTCCATTTCAACAAATTTGTTATTGAATTTTCCAATGATACTTGCAGGAAATGAAATATCAAGGTGCCACTGAAGATATATTAGTACTTCTAAAGGGTGTATGTGGAGCGTTCAGGCCTGGTGTTTTGACAGCATTGATGGGAGTTAGCGGGGCTGGGAAAACAACGTTGATGGATGTATTGGCTGGAAGAAAAACAGGAGGATATATCGAGGGCAGTATTAAGATCTCTGGCTATCCTAAGAAGCAAGAAACGTTTGCACGTATATCTGGATACTGTGAGCAGAATGATATCCACTCACCTTATGTTACAGTTTATGAGTCATTAGTATACTCAGCATGGCTGCGTTTATCTCATGATGTTGATGAAAAGACCAGAAAGGTAGGGCCCTTTAAAAGTTTTCCTTCCATAACATGAATCTCTCGCCCAAAAATCAGTTAAAACACAATAAAGAAGGTCGAAGTCATATGACATTTCCTATTTATTATCCTTGTGCAGATGTTTGTTGAGGAAGTTATGAAACTTGTGGAGCTTACACCATTAAGATCAGCATTAGTTGGTTTGCCAAGAGTCAATGGTCTCTCAACCGAGCAACGCAAAAGGTTGACCATTGCAGTGGAACTAGTGGCAAACCCCTCAATCATTTTCATGGATGAACCAACTTCGGGGCTGGATGCAAGGGCTGCTGCAATTGTGATGAGAACTGTTAGGAACACTGTTGACACAGGAAGAACCGTTGTTTGTACCATCCATCAGCCTAGTATCGACATTTTTGAAGCCTTTGATGAGGTGAATTTAATACCTTTTTGAATTCAATCAAGCTAATAAATTTGTTTTTCTTTCTCTTTTTACATTGAATACTATTATAAACACCACTTTTTGCAGCTATTTCTAATGAAACGAGGAGGACAAGAGATATATGTTGGTCCATTGGGTCACCATTCTTGCCATTTGATCAAATACTTTGAGGTAAGTTGCTTATGCGACAAATTAAGGTTCCCTTTTTCTAGTTAATACGATCAAATACTAAACTATTTTTTCTTGTATTCAGTCAATGATTGGGGTAAGTAAAATACAAGATGGCTACAATCCAGCAACTTGGATGTTAGAAGTCACAACCCCGGCTCAGGAAATGATGTCGGGGGTTGATTTTGCTGATTTATACAAGAAATCAGACCTTTGCAGGAGGAATAAAGCATTGATTAGTGAACTGAGCGTGCCTCGCCCTGGTACAAAAGACCTGCATTTTGACAATCAATACTCACAACCATTTTGGACCCAATGTATGGCTTGCCTTTGGAAACAACACTGGTCATACTGGCGTAATCCTGCTTATACTGCAGTCAGATTTCTCTTTACAATCTTCATCGCCTTGACTGTCGGGACAATGTTCTGGGATCTTGGTAGTAAAGTGTAGGTCCAAACATGAGACAATCATATAATCTGGAAAGTACTTTTAGTTCTTAATGCTAAAAGTTTTTTTTTACAGGGGTAAGAGCCAAGATCTATTTAACGCTATGGGATCAATGTATGCTCCTGTTCTCTTCATTGGTTTTCAAAATTCAGCATCAGTGATGCCTGTTATAGCCGTTGAGCGTACAGTATTTTACAGAGAAAGAGCTGCTGGAATGTATTCTGCCATACCCTATGCCTTTGGACAAGTGAGAAGACAATATAACTTCTTATAAGCCAGTTTCTGGTTTAAAAAGTCTAAATTACTTATAGTTTTTTCCCTTCTATCTTGCAGGTTTTCATTGAAATGCCTTATGTCTTTGTGCAAGCTGTTTTCTATGGTGTCATTATTTATGCTATGATTGGATTTGAATGGACAGTAACCAAGTTCTTTTGGTACTTGTTCATCATGTATTTCACTCTCTTGTATTTCACCTTCTATGGTATGATGACCGTTGCTGTTACCCCAAATCTTAATGTCGCGCAAATTGTCTCTATCTTCTGCTATGCCGTGTGGAATATTTTCTCAGGATTCATTGTTCCACGACCTGTAAGTTCTTAAAACACTTTCATTTTTTTTTTACATGAAAATCAATTTTGAGCTCGAAAATGATCACTTTCGTTGTTTTTTAAAAACAGCGTATGCCCATATGGTGGAGATGGTACTATTGGGCTTGTCCTGTTGCTTGGACATTGTATGGTTTGGTTGCATCACAATTCGGGGACCTCCAAAACAAAATTGCTGATGAGGAAACAGTGGAACAGTTCTTGAGACGTTACTTCGGGTTCAAGCATGATTTTCTTGGAGTAGTTGCAGTTGTGACTATTGCATATGCTGTTGTTTTTGCCTTCACATTTGCTTTGGCTATTAAGGTTTTCAACTTCCAGAAAAGATAGAAGAGTTTACCTGCCGAAAATCTATATGAGGGAAAATTGAAGAAAATATTTATATATAAAACTAGCTTATACCGGTTACCACTTCAAGAAGTATATGTTCTCTGCTACCATATATTACATAAGGAGTATCATATTATAAAAATATGCTTACACTGCTTGTGCAAAATCGTGCCCCACTGTCTACACTCTCTTTGATGGATCGCATATTCCCACACTATGTGTTCTCGTGATTATCGTAACTTTGTTTCGTAAAACTAGATTTCTCATTCCAACTATGTGCTTTCATCACTATAGTTGCAGCACCTTTGCATTACATGGTTTGAGGGTCGCCATGCATCAGTCATGAGTGACTCGTAGGTATCCCCGTATCTCTTGGATCCCCCATGGTGCCTTGAATTTGATCACTTCATGGCAGAGGCGGATCAATGATTTAAACTTTATGGGTTCAATTTATAAGATTCTTAACATTGAACCTATTATATTTTTAAAGTTATGTGTTCATATCTACTATTTATTACAATTTTAGTAATTTTTTACATATAAATTTATGTTTCGCATCAAAAGTTAGGGGTTGAACCCCTACCTAGAGTGCTAGTTACGCCTTTGCTTGATGGTATATCTATGGGATGACCCCTGCAATATTGCATGGATCCAAGGTCTGATACAGGAATTAGAAGTATAGCAGTTATATTCTAAAAGTTGGTTAGAGTTACTTAGTTAGGCAATGTCGTCAATTCTGTTAGAAATACAGTTAGTTGGTTAGCAGTTGATGGCTATTGTAATCAGTAGCTATTTACTTCATTGCATATAAAAGGTTGTAATACATGATATGTGGATCATCTATGAACTTACAGTTACAAAGATCTATACAATTCTACTCTCATCTTCTTTCCCTCCATTCTATTAGCTAAGTAATTCGAGTGTACTCTGTTGAACTCCTATCTTGTCCTAGAATTGTTCGAATTCTACTTGAATCCCTATAATTCTGTTAACATTGGTATCAGAGCTTGAAGATTCTCGACAATAATAGAGAAATGAACTAGGTCAACTAGTGATCCCACCAATGAAATCATCCCAGAAGGAGGTGATATGCGTGAAATGATGATGAAACTGATTGTGGAAATTGGAGTCCTCAATGGAGAAGTTGCAAATCTAAAGAGATTGGATCAGACAGTTGCACAATTAAAGGAAAGCATAGATGGTAAGCGAAGTGATGCTTCCCCAGTCGAAAATGGTATAGGAACTTAAAGGGAGAGACAATCAAGAGAAAGACATCCAATTGAAGAAGAAACAAGGCAGAGGAACCCTATTGAAGAAGAAACAAGGCAGAAGAACCCTATGAATTATCACGCAGGAATATCTCGCTATTCTAAGCTTGATTTTCCTAGATTCTCTGGTGAAGATGTCAATTCTTGGTTATTCAAAGTTGATCAGCTTTTCAGTTTTGATGAAGTAGCTATGGATCAAAGGATAAGCTTAGCAGCAGTACACTTGGAAGGAGAGTCAATTCAGTGGCATCAGTCTTTTATGAGGTACAAGCAAATATACTTCTCCTCCTACTTGAAATGAGTATGTAATGACATTAGTGGAAAGATTTGGGGTGGACTATGATGACCCAGTGGAGGAAATTAAAAAGATTAAACAAACTGGTTTGGTAAAGGAATATCAGACTATCTTTGAGAGTAAATTAACTAAGGTGAATTTGTCTCAAGAAAATGCAATTAGCAATTTCTTAGGAGGGCTTAAGGACGAGTTAAACCTTGCTATGAAATTAACCAATCCCACTACCTTATCACAATTATACAGAACCTCTAGGATGTATGAGGCCTACTTGAATGCACAAGAAAAAGCTAACAAACAACCTCCTGTAGTTGCTAACAACACAAGCAATACATATAGGAAGCTGGTTGATTCAAGATTCCAAAATAAGCCACTGTTACCCACTCCTATGACTGAGAATCCTAATGAAAATAAAGGGTTCACTAGAAGGAGATTGAGCTGGGAGGAAATGAATGAGAAAATATCAAAAGGGCTTTGTTTTTTCTGTAATGAGAAGTATACTGAGGGTCACAAATGCAAAAACCAGAAACAACTCTATGTGTTAGAAGTAGAGGAATGGAAAAGGAGCAAGAATTGGTCGAAGAAGACATGGTGGAAGGACAGGAATTGGGGTTGAATCAACCTATGGAAAAAATGGAGATATATGTCGATGCTCTCAATGGTTCCTTGAGGTATAGAACACTGAAAGTAACTAGTTATCATGCGAAGAGGCCTTTGCACATTCTTGTGGACACTGGAAGTTCACATAACTTCATTGATCCTGAAGTAGTGAAGCAGTTGTGATGTCCAACTAGACCAACAACACCACAGTTGGTTGCTGCAGCTAATGGGGATGGCATGAAGGTGGATCAAATTTGTAAAATATCTTGGTTGTTACAGGGAGCTGAGTTTACTGTTGAATTTTTATTACCACCACTTGATTCTTGTGGAGTGGTACTAGGAGTCCAATGGATGCTCACATTAGGAGACATTAAAATGAACTTCAACAAGCTTATTATGGAGTTCTGGTATAAAGGGTGAAAGCATCTATTGAGGGGTTCTGGCAAACAAATTTCACCTTCAGGAGTGGGGAAAATGGACAAACTCTCAGATAATGAATCACAACTTTGTATGATTCATGTTGTACCAGCCTCTCCACCCCCAAGATTAGGCTGGTGGAAGACAATATGATGAGCCATCATTATGTGCATTTGAAGCATCTTTTGGGGAGAGTTTATATTGTAACATTAGAGAGCATTTCGTGTGGCAGCATCATAAAGCCCTCCAACCCTTTTTTTTATTAACGAAATAGAAGCAAAACAAATACTAGTTGCTTTCATTTAGATGAATCGTAGGCTACTTATAGGAAAGGAAGAGATTGCTTCATTAATAGATAAGTTTTATATTCATACACATTTATTTCCAAAAGATAGAGGAAAAAAATGAGTTGCTGGATGTTGTTTCCTCAACGAATCGCAACAACAATAACTCCCTAGACTCGGGTAATTAGTGGATTCGAGGTATGTTAAGGCAAATTATTTCTTTCTTTTGACATGTTCCATGTAACGAAACGTAACCGTGATATTGCTCCATAATTTATTCTACTCCTAGTAGTTAAGAATATTCATATTATTGATTCATATGTTAAAAACATGTTTAAATATGTTCGTAAGTAAGGATTAAGGCATACGGAAAAAATGTTAATATTTACGGCGTTAACCGAAGGTACAAGGAAATTATGTCATTCAGGATATTTTATTGTGATTCATGCATTTTCATTTGCATTGCATTCATGTTTTACCCAAGACCGTATATTGGGGACGGGGAAGCGGGGAAAGCATGAGACCACACGATGCAGGATATGATAATGATAAAGCTTGTGTGGCTTAATGAAGGAAGATGCCTGATTAAGGGCCAATATATATATATATATATATATATATATATATATATATATATATATATATATATATATGATGTGGGAAGGAAGATGCCCTTGTGTGGCCAGTATATATGTATTTACCGCATTATGCATGACATTTAGACATATTATGCCCACAGAGGCCGACATGAAATGATGCCCACAGAGGCTGTTATGGTAAGGAAGATGCCCAACGGGGCCGATGTATATGTATACCGCATTGTGCATGACATTTAGGCATATGTATTAGGGCCCTCATAGGCATTTACTGTTGGTCAGTTGTTTCTATTTCAGTTGTTGTTATATCCCTGTTATACTATTGTTCATGCCTAACATACTCAGTACATCAGTCGTACTAACGTCCCTTTTGTCGGGGGACGTTGCGTTTCATGCCCGCAGATTCAGTGAAATAAGGTGACGGTTCACGCTAGTAGGTTGCTGGTTTAGCTGATGTTGAAGCACTCTATTTGTTTCAGTATTTTTGCATCCGCATATGGGTATGGCGGGGTCATGTCCCGTCCTTGTGATGTCATGTATTCTTTAGAGGCTTGTAGACAAGTGTCTTGTGGTTAGTTGTCATGTGTGGCCTTGTCGGTCTTGCTATGGGTATGTATATATGAAAATTGGATTTCTGGTTAAGATTCTCTATAATCTTTTTTCGGCTTAGTCCGTATTTAATTGTGATTAGAAGTTGGTTGTTCGATTAGCGGTACCCGACGGGTGGGGTCCGGGTGCCCGTCGCAGCCCTACGGTTTGGGTCGTGACAATATGGCATTGGTGTTGTTCTTATGCAACAACGGCATCCAATTGCTTTTATCAGCAAAGGGTTATCCAACAGACATGCTGCAATGTCTGTATATGATAGAGAGCTTCTAGCTATAGTTCATGTTGTTACTAAGTGGTCTCAGTACTTGTTGGGGAAGAAGTTCATCATTAGAACAGACCAAGGGGCACTAAAGTATCTTATGGAGCAGAACTACACACCAACTCTCAACTTATGTGGTTGACCAAGTTAATGCCTTTTGACTATGTGATTGAGTATAAAAAGGGGGTTGAGAATAAGGACGTTGTTGATGCCTTGTCAAAAGTGTCAACTAGTTCTCAATTATTAGAGGACATTGTTCACAGCTGGGAAACTGATGCTGACTTGAAGAATATTATTACGCAGTTGCAGGCTGGTCAAGGAGCTCAGTTTTCATGGATGCAGAACTAGCTGAGAAGGAAAGTTAAGCTAGTGGTTGGTAGAGTACCACAACTGAGACTGTCTATAATCTCTTTGTGGCACTGTACTTCTCAAGGTGGTCACTCAGGGGTGGAAGCAACACCGAGGAGAGTACTTACTTTATTCTATTGGAAGGGTATCAGAAAAGATGTCAAGCTATTTGTTCAGAAGTGTGATACATGCCAAAGAAATAAAGCTGATCTAGCAGCTTATCCTGGATTGCTACAGCCACTTCCCATTTTTGATGTTGTTTGGTCCCAAATAAGTATAGATTTCATTGATGGTTTGCCTAAATCCAAGAGTCATGAGGTCATTTTAGTTGTGGTAGACAGGTTGAGTAAGTATGGCCATTTCATACCTCTCAAACATCCATATTCTGCTCAATCAGTAGCCAAAGCCTTCTTTTTGGCAGGAGTTGTTTACTTTACAAGGTGTTCAGCTAAATATTTCCTCAGCTTACCACCCTCAATCTGATGGTCAAACTGAGGTATTGAATAGGTGTTTGGAGACTTATCTTAGGTGTTCCTGTACTGAGCGTGCTACTGATTGGATTGATTGTCTACCTATGGTTGAATACTGGTATAACACTTCATTCCATAGTGCTATACAGACTACTCCATATGAGGTTTTGTATGGTAGATCACCTCCTCTACATGTACCATACCTTCCTAGTGAATCTGACTCAACTGAAGTGGATAACACATTATTGAATAGAGAGTTCAAGTTGCAGCTATTGAAACACCACCTACAAAGGGCTCAGCTCAGGATGAAACAGCAAGCTGATGCTCACAGAAGTGAAAGAAGTTTTGAAGTTGGGGACTGGGTTTATTTCAAAGTCCAGCCTTATAGGAAATTGTCTATTGCCACACAACCTTATCAGAAGCTAGCTGCAAGGTTCTATGATCCTTTTCAGATTGCTAAGAGGGTTGGTCCTGTTGCTTATACATTGTTACTTCCGTCAACAGTCGAGATCCATCCAACTGTGCATGTGTCCCTACTTAAGAAATGTTTTGCAGTTCTAGATCAAATTGTTATTCCTCCCTCAGTGGATATTGCTGATCCTAACTGCCCTCAACCTGAAGCTATTTTACAAAGAAGAATGGTCGAGCGAGGGAATAAGCCTATGGCTCAAGTTCTTATCAAATGGCAAGGCTTAACTGCAGATGGTGCTACTACTTGAGAGTATTACAACACCCTCAAGACCAGATTTCCTGAATTTGATCTTTGAGGACAAGGATCTTTTGATGCAGGGGGTATTGATACACGAATTAGAAGTAAAGCAGTTATATTCCAAAAGTTGGTTAGAGTTAGTTAGAGTCCAAAAGTTAGTTAGACCATGTCATCAATTCTGTTAGAAATACAGTAAGTTGGTTTGCAGTTGATGGCTATTGTAATCAGTAGCTATTTACTTCATTGCATATTAAAGGTTGTAATACATGATATGTGGATCATCTATGAACTTACAGTTACAAAGATCTATACAATTCTACTCTCATCTTCTTTCCCTCCATTCTATTAGCTAAGTAATTCGAGTTTACTCTGTTGAACTCCTATCTTGGCCTGGAATTGTTCGAATTCTACTTGAATCCCTACAATTCTGTTAACAAGGTCTTTCAACGATCGTGTTGTAGACTGAAGGGTAGTCCATGAACACCCTTAATGGATCCAAGGTCTTTCAATGATCCCATATATATATATATATATATATATATATATATATATATCCCTTAACGAAATTCTTGATTTTTTCCCTTCGACACCTCTAAGTAGAAAAAGCCCATTGGGAAACGAATATGCAGCGATTTATATTAAGCTAATTACCATAGTTAGATGATAGATTGATGTAAACATACATACTAAATTTACCTATTATCAAATGACAAAATTTATGTAAGAAAACACATTTCATTCAATTATTTGCTTTCTTGCAATATACACCGCGTCCAAGTAAGATGTTTCCTGCTAAGTATTATTTGGGAATTTGATCACAAGCAGAAGAAGTGTGTATATATTAACTAACATTTCTTTTTTTTTTCCTTTACAAGAAGTACAGTTTTGTCTATGACAATGTGTGTCAACATTGCTCCTTATCACATTACAGATCTTTAAAAGTTACATTAATGTATCCAAATATTCTCACAAAACAAGAAATCAACTGTTCTTGGATTACCTCTTCAGCAGGAAGCTCTACATCTGCCTCTTTATTCAAAGATGTAACTCCAGATAAAATTCGAACTCCAATCGCACCAATCTTTCTATCTCCAAGGGGTGCTTCGTGCATCGTGCTACCCTTTTACAGTAAATAGGGAAACGACATGATCACTGATATTCATGCTAATACAAGGTTCTATTATATGTTGCTCGGACTCTTCAAAAATGTTGTTGCACCGAAAGATTCTAAAAATGCACTATTTTTGGAGTATCCGAGATGCACCTATCGATATTTTTTAAGAGACCGAGCAACATACGTTCTATTACTAAAAATATATTCATCAAAGAATAAAATTTAGTCAACATAGTATCTCTTAGACTCAAACGAAACTAAGAAGATACAGTACTTCTCGATGAGACACTAGAAGGAGGAAATCAAAATCAAGTTTCGGGGACAATCATACTTCAAATATTATATTAGACTGACTCCCAATTATGCTCGGGCGTTTGACTACAGAAGCCATTCATCTTATTAGGAGATTAGTGGAGCAGTATAGGGGGAGGAAAAGAGACTTACATATGGTTTTCATCGACCTCGAGAAGGATTACGATAAAGTCCCTAGGAAGGTTCTATGGAGATGTTTGGAGGTTAGAGGTGTATCTGTGGCGTACAATAGGGCGATCAAGGATATGTATGATGGAGCCAAGAACAGGGTACGAACAGTAGGAGGAGACTCGGAGCACGTTCCAGTGATGATGGGGCTGCACCAAGGATCAGCTCTTAGCCCATTCTTATTTGCCTTGGTGATGGATGGACTGACGCGATAAATTCAAGGGAGGTGCCATGGTGTATGTTATTCGCAGATGACATAGCCCTGATTGATGAGACTCGCAACGGAGTGAACGCTAAGTTGGAGGTTTGGAGACAGACTCTGGAGTCTAAAGGGTTCATGCTGAGTAGGACCAAGACAGAGTACTTGGAGTGCAAGTTCAGTAACGGGAGTGATCATGAGACAGGCGTGGAGGTGAGGCTTGGTACTCAGGTCATTCTAAAGAAAGGAAACTTCAAGTATCTCGGGTCTATTATCCAACAGAATTGAGAGATTGATGACGATGTCACACATCGCATTGGTGCAGGGTGGATGAAATGGAGGCTCGCATCTGGAGTCTTGTGTGATAAAAATGTGTCACCAAGATAAAAGTTGGCCAGTCAAGACTTCGCACATCCAAAAGACGAAAGTTGCGGAGATAAGGATGCTGAGATGGATGTGTGGGCATACAAGGAGGATATGATTAGAAATGATGATATTCGGGACAGAGTGGGAGTGGCCTCGGTGGAGGATAAGATGCGGGAAGCGAGGTTGAGATGGTTCAGGCATGTGCAGAGTAGAGATACAAATGCCCCAGTGCGGAGGTGTGATAGGTTGGCTATGGACGGGTTCATGAGGGGTAGAGGTAGGCCGAAGAAGTATTGGGGAGAGGTGATTAGACGAGATATGGCACACGTGCAACTTACTGAGGACATGACCTTAGATAGGGGGTTGTGGAGGACACAAATTATGGTAGTAGGTAGTTGTGGAGGACACAAATTATGGTAGTAGGTAGTTGAGCGTAGTCCTACTTACGCTTACATACTGGTAATTGTAGTATTATTATTGTAGCCCTGCTTAGCCTATCATACTAGTAAGCGCAATATTTTTTTATAGTCTCATGTCCTTTGATTTCTGCTACTGTATGTTCTATCGTGTACTTTGTTTATCTTATTTACCTACGTTAGTTACTGTTTCTTTTTCATAATGCTTTATCATGGCTTATTCGCTTTTGTTACTCTCATTTTCATACTGCTTTAAATTTCTTGTCCGGGTCTGACCGTCTTTCTTGCTTTGCTTGTGCTTATGCTTTTTTTTAGCCGAGGGTATTTCGAAAACAACCTCTCTACTTACCAAGGTAGAGGTAAGATCTGCGTACACTCTACCCTCTCTAGACCCCACGTTGTAGGACTTCACTAGGTATGTTGTTGTTGACTCCCAATTATAACAAGACACATAATACATAACTAGACCCTCAAACTTGACCTCAGTTGGCAAGTATGCCCTTTAATTTTGTGTGTGCCAAGTAGACACCTCAACTTGTCCTCACTTCATCAGTTTAACACTCCAACTTACAAAATGATCATCTAGACACCTCCAAAATTTATATGGCATGTCTACATTTGTATTTACGTGTTCAACTTTATACAAGTTGAGGTGTCTACTTGTACACACTCAAAGTTGGAGGGCATAATTGCCAGGTGAGGCTAATTTTAAGGCTCTGTTTATGTTTTATGCCTTACAACAATCTTTCTCCTACAATTGAGATTGTAAAGCAAAGGTGGAAACAAGAAGAGTAACAAATAGGGGTTTTCATCCAAGGCAGACACAAATTACTGGTTACCATATTATCTGACTTCTTAGTATAAAATTCAATGAACTAAATAACGAACATTGAACACAACCTCATTCAATAATTAAGTACCAAAATGTGGAGGAAAAATGAAGTTTTGGGGGCATCCATGCTTCAAAGATTACAACTTGACTACTAATCTTTGACAAGCTTTGCTACAACAAAAAGGGTATCAAAAAGGTCTCTAATTTAAGGGATTTTTGTTCATTTTGCAATGTAATCATTCCCAAGTTGTCTGTCAGTCCAAGATTCATAAAGATTACATTTTTTAACGCATAATACACAAATAAGCCCTCAAACTTGGTCTCATTTTTTAAGTTTGTCCTCCAGTTTTGAATGTGCATAAGTAGGCACTTCAACTTGTCTCCACTTTATCAGTTGAACACTTTAACTTATAAGATAATCATCTAGACACCTTTAAAATTTATGTGTCACGTCAGCATTTGTGTTTATGTGTTCAACTTTTTATAAGTTGAGGTGCCTACTTTTGCACATCCAAAATTGGAGGGCATACTTAAAAAGTGAGTCCAAGTTTGAAGGCTTATTTATGTATTATGCCTTTTTTTTAAAGATTACATCAGGACTTGCCTGTCGATTGGACAATCATTTTCTCGGTGTAAAGCAAGAAGAATATCAACAGATATTCAGTCCAAATTTCATTATAGATCAAAGACCAGTAACACAGATGTATTATGGATATTAAAGAACAACCCGGTGCACTAAACTCCCGTTATGCGCGGGGTCCGGGAAGGGCTGATATATTATGGATATTATGCATTAATATTTATAAAAGAGAAGAAAAAAAGACTTACTTGAACAGTTCACTGTATAAAATGGAGCTACATTTATGGATTTAAAGCTCTCCTCTTTGCTAGAACGCCAATCACATTAATATTTCGGTATTTCCTCATTTTTAAGTTAAACTTAGATGTGCAAATGGGTACGTTGGGTCAAAACGGGTTAAATAAATGAACGGGTCATAACTCAACTCGTACAAAATTTACTTGGGTCAAAATATGTAAAATAACGGGTCAAAATCCAAAAAATCAAATTCAAGTGTGAAAGCACCATCTTTAACCCAAAAAAGCACCATTAATTGATGCAGAAATTAATGGTCATATTGTCAAAAAGAATTGATGCAGAAATTAAATATTACATCATAAAATTGATTTCTGATTATTTGAACGTATAGTAATTGGATAAGTAATTTATAACGAACTACTGAAAGTTAATAGCAATGAAATGTTAGAATTTTAAAAATAAGAGGAACGTGTAAAGGGCTTTTATAAAATTGTTATTATAAAAATGAAGGGACTCACATGCAAAGAGCTTAAAAAGTACAATGTACTGGCAAAGAATAAAGAAACAATACGTTTTCGAGTTATAATGACATGTTTTATAGTATAAGAAAATATTAATTTATCAAAATATTTAAGGAAGTTGCTGTTCAAATGAATATTGCTTTCTCCTATAGGAAACAATAAGCAAAGGAGACACTTGTAATTCCAGACTGAAGTTAAAATATTTAGGCTTCACGGGTTGAGAACTGACCCGTTGAGCAGCCCAAACTGACCCGCCAAAAAGATGGGTTGTTTCGGGTTCAACTTGTTGGGTCAACTCAATTAATGAGTCATGACCCAACCCATAGAAAGTTGGGCGGGTTGGGCGAATTTGGGTTGATTTTACCACCCCTAGTAAACTTTTGGTAGGAATTGTTTAATCTCGTAAGTTCACTAACTGATTGAAAAACCACCGTCTCAAACATAGTATATGGAGCACATTTTTGATTTTTTTGCAAAATACAACACAACATACTCAATACAATCCCTCAAAATAAGTGTAGTATAAATCATATTTTTTGTTGTATAGTATTCCCACCGTCTAAAACATAGAATATACATTTTTGTAACTGCAAAATAAGTACTCCCTCTGTCCCAAAAAATTGTCTTACTTTTCTTATTAGTTTGTCCCAAAAAGATTTGACACATTTCTATATTTAGAAACAATTTAACTTTATGAGATGATTTACAGTATACAAATATCTAAAACTTATTTTGATTCTTTTCAATAATACAGAAAATCAGAAACATCAGCAAACATAATGGCGAAATTATCTAGTGTTATCCACTAAGCTCTTTGAAGTCATTCACTCCATAGAGTGTGGAAATGCTACCAAAAGATCCTCTTTAACGAAAAAGAGCTGGATCTCCCTGGTAGTTGTGTATTTATGACCACTAAACAATAATATAGCAAAGAAAGCAAAAGAAGCAGCTATACCTTTTACACATTATTACAACAATGAAAAAACTAATTTTTCTGCTATACACAAGTTAAAACTCTTGTATTACATAGTGGAAACCTTATGAGGAACAAGAAAGCATGCATACACCAGGACGATTAGCCCAAGCAGGAGGCAGGCGTGCATATTTCTCCATATCGGGTTGTTCATCAAATGGAAATCGCATAACCTTCAATAGCTGCCGAACCTCCCCAAAATCGCCTTGTTCTGCTGCATCAATGGCACTCTGGCATAGATAGTTTCTGAGTATGTACTTTGGATTTACGGAATTCATTGAAACTTTTCTCTCCTCATCTGATACACCAGTTGTAGAGAGCTGCAAGTAGTAGAAAAGTGACACCTTAAATACATCACATACAAGATAGAAACTTGATGATTTCCAGAAAAGATTATACGCAAATCAACAGCACAAACAAGTAGCATAAGCAGGATTTTACAGAAGGCACATCTACTCAATTTCGCATAGTATATTTGGCTCTTTTTCGCTTATTAATCAGATAATAGGTTGATTGGGGGCTCCAGTTAATTAAGGGCATACTTGGACCAACTTTAAATGGATGGTAAGGGCAGATGTGAGCTAAACTATTAACGAAGGGCATATCTGCTCAATTTCGAATATATTAAGGACTTTTCTGTTATAACTATATGGGCATTCCTAGAACAAAGTCTAGTTTCAAAGGACCTTATATCACCCTTCTTTATGCAATATTGTTTAACCTGGAGCTCAAGAAATCATATTTAATCCAAACACATTATATGCTTCATTATTATTATTATTTTAGGAAAGAAATTCACTGTCAAGTACCTCTTGTATGTAAGACTTTACCCAGCTTGTCCAGGCTTCCTTGCGTTCCATACCAATATCTAAGAGAACAGCTTTAAGAGGATCCAATAATTGGTCCTCTGGAATTGTAGGATCAGCTTTGATGTTTGATAGAGATCGAAAGAAATTTGTGTAATCAACTTTATCGATGGCCATATTCTTGAGTAGTTCACCAATCAACTTTTTATTGTACTTTGCCAGACCAAGTTTTCTGGTCATGATATCTTGATAATCATCCATGAATTTGTTACCGTATCTAAAGTAGTCAACAGATAAACATCATCAACAGTAGAAAAGAGATCAAAAACCGAGCAAACAACAAAAGATAAAAACACATGAGAAAATGGCTAAATGCTGGTACTTTCAGATACCTTTCCATGGCATAATCTGCCTCCTTATCATTTAGCAACTCGGCAGTAGATAGAGCAGAGGTAAACTGTGCAATATTCCATAAACCTACATCTGGTTGATTTGCGAAACAATATCTTCTGCCAGGAAGATCAGTGGTATTTGGTGTGTAACTAGGATCAGAAGCATCTAAAAAGCCAAAGGGGCCATAGTCAATAGTGAGTCCTAACATGCTCATGTTATCAGTGTTCATTACTCCATGTGTGAAACCGACATCCTGCCACCTGGCAATCATGGAAGCAGTCCGCTCAGCAACTTCCACTGCCCATGCTGAAATAATGCAACCATTCATCAATGTATGGGAGGAATCAAATTGTCAAAGTATGCATGGACCTCGACACCTCTCTCTTTTTAAAAGTGTATGCTACCAGATTGTTTAGCAAGATAGCAGAGAAAAGTAGTAGGAAGGCTACTATTGTTCCTAGGTGGGGAGTAGTTAGTGGGGTTAACCATATCCTCAAAAGGAAGTTTAAAGTCAAAAAATGTTGCTCACTCCATTTCAATTTGTTTGTCTTAGTTTGACTCAACACGTAGTTTAAGAAAGTAAAGAAGACTTTGAATTTGTGGTCTAAAATTAAAGCTATGTATGATGTACCAAAATGCCCTTTAATCTTGTGGCCTTAATTATGCCATGTGAGATCTTGGAATTAAAGAGTTGTCAAATTAGGAAAGAGACATTCTTTTTTAAACAAACTAAAAACGAAAGACGAACAAATTGAAACAGGAGTATGATTTCTTTATGCAAAAAAGAGAAACAAAAAGATAGTGGGCCAAAGCATAGGAGATTAGAGTGCAACAAAGAGAGCAATTTAACACTGTATATTTAAAGTTATAAAGAGAAGGAATTTTATGACAATATCTGGGAGAGGTTGAAAGACTAAGAAAGGTATTCTATGGGGTTTGTTCTATATTAATATTATAGATAATATCCTGTGCCAGTCAGATTCAAATTCGCTTGGCAACCAAGTAAACTGAAATTTAATGAAGTTCACGAACTCTGAAGCATAATATTTGAATATGATAAAGAGTGTCACCAACAATGGAGAAGTTTGAGACAAGAATCAGTCCTCAATGAACAACTGCCATTTCTCTTCTTGCCCATAATAGTATATTCAGTCTTAAAATCAAATCCCTATATTAACTTCAAAATAACCTATATATTTACCTGCATATTTGTTTGAAGTTAAATCCACAGCTGAATTGTCTTCCTCGTCTGTGTTGCATGATATACTTTCATTCCTAGTCATATTCTCCAAATGGGGGAAGTGATATCTAATGGTGTAGTCTGCCAAAGCACGGACAATCTCAAAATCCTTTTTACCTCTAGAGGCATGCAGTTGATAAGAACCAAAACGCAGAAAGGATTGGGCAACTCTGCAGACAATTGCACCAGGTTCATCTTTGGGATTTCCGCTGCATGAGAATGAAGACAATAATCAATAGAGGAAACAAAAATGTACTAGAATGGATGAAGTAACAATTATCTGGAGTATAATTCTAAGACACGAATCCCTATGCAGACTCCAAACATCCCCCGAAAAAAGTATACAGGTGCTTCTCATCAACTTCATCGGTAAAACTCCTTATGGTATCATTCTTCCAAAAGGATATATGATTTAAAAGTTTTGTAAACCAAAGATGACAAACATGCTCTATGCTATTAGGGGTCGTTTTGTTGCCGGTTAGAGTTACGCAGATATTAGTAATGCAAAGATTAGTTATGCAGGATTTAATTATGCAGTATATAATTATTAATGTATTAGTTATTCAATCTTCAAACCTTTATAAAATAATACATAGACCCTCGTAACTTATACATGTACACCATCAGTCCCTTCTATTTTGGTCTACCCCAAAAAGAGTGGCACTTCCTATATTTACTAAATATAAAAAGTTCCCAGTTCAAACATCCTACATACATGACAAGTTCAAAACCACAAAATTCAAATGACATTTTAGTACATTATACACATCTTTAATTTAGGACAACAAGATTCAAAAGTCTCTTTTTATTCCTTAAACTTTGTGCTCAGTCAAACTAAGACACTTAAATTGGGACGGAAGAAGTATTAATTATGCAGAATTGTAAACTGGTAACCAAACACCTTACTTGGTGTGCTAAATTTTATGGCAACTAAAATGCTACCAAGCGTGATACTAATTTGATACAGGAATACTTCACTTCCTAACCAGCAACCAAACAACCCCTTAGTTAGTTAAGAGACACAAGATGCAATTCAAGGAGATGATTTCTTGCTGATTTATGCAGCTTATCAACTACAACAACATACCCAGTGTAATCCCACAAAGTGGGGTCTGGGGAGAGTATGATGTACGCAGACCTTATCTCTACCTTTGTGGGGCAGAGAGGTTTCCGATAGACCCTCTGCTAAAAATACATAGTCAATACAAGATTGCAAGAAAATAAGACAGCAAAAATATCAAGATATAGAACAAATGAAATAATACACACATAGAAATAATGATCGACGCGATACCAAAATAATACAACTAAGAAAAGGAGAAGAGGAGATGGAAAGGCTATCCCTCCACCTTTCTCACACACAGTGCGGCAAAACTCAAATACCTACTATCCTTCTACCCTAATACTCGACCGCCAAATCTTCCTATCTAAGGTCATGTCCTCAGTCAACTGGAGCTAGGCCATATCCCGTCTAATCACCTCCCCTAGTTCTTCTTCAGCCTACCTCTACCTCGCCCGACTCCTACAACCGTCAATCTCTCATACCTCTTAACTGACGCATCCTCACACCTTCTCTTCACATGTTCGAACCATCTCAGTCTCGCTTCACTCATCTTGTCCTCCTCGGAAATCACTCCGACCTTGTCCCGTATATCTTCATTCCTAATCATATCTCTCCTAGTATGACCACACATCCATCTAAACATCATCATCTCCGCTACTTTCATCTTCTGAATGTGAACGTTTTTTACTGACCAACACTCTTCCCCATACAATAATGTTGGCCTAACCACCACTCTGTAGAACTTACATTTTAGCCTAGACGACACTTTCTTATGGAAAAGCACCCCGGAGGCAAGCCTCTATTTCATCCACCCTGCTCCAATACCATGGGTGACATCATCGTCAACCTCCCCGTTCCCTTGTATAATGGAACAAAGATATTCGAAACTTCCTCTTTTGGGTATAACTTGCGTCTCGATCTTCACTTCCACATCCGTCTCTTGCGTCACATCACTGAACATGCATTCCATTTATTCTGTCTTAGTCATGCTTAACCTGAAGCCTTTAGATTCGAAGGTCGTTCTCCAAACATTCAGCCTCTCGTTAACGTCGCTACGCGTCTCGTCAATCAAAACTATGTCGTCTACAAATAACATACACCGCGGCTCCTCCTCCTGAATATGACGCATCAATTCGTCCATCACTAAGGCAAATAAAAACGGGCTAAGAGCTGATCCCTGGTGCAACCCCATCACGACCGAAAAGTGTTCGGAACCACCTCTCATTGTCCTAACCCGAGTCTTGGCACACTCGTACATGTCCTTAATTGCGCTGATGTAGGCCACAAGCACACCTCTAGACTCCAAGCATCTCCAAAGGACCTCCCAAGGGACTTTATCATATGCCTTCTTCGGGTCAATGAACACCATGTATAGGTCTCTCTTTTTGTCTCTATACTGCTCCACCAATCTCCTGAAAAGATGAATATCTTCTGTAGTCAATCGTCCCGACATGAAGCCGAACTGATTCACAGATATCGACCCATCCTCATCTTGACCACCCTCTCCCAGACTTTCATAGTGTGACTTAACTGCTTAATACCCCTATAATTATTACAATGTTGAACATCGCCCTTGTTCTTATACAAGGGGACCATTGTACTCCATCTCCAATCCTCTAGCATCTTAGTCATCCTAAGTATGACATTAAACAACCTAGTTAATTGCTCCATACCTGCATCCCCTGCGCTCTTCCAGAAGTCTACCGGAATCACATCTGGCCCGTCGCCCTCCCCTTCCTTATCTTACGGATAGCACCCCTAACCTCTGCAGCCCTTATACACCTACAATACCCAAAATCTCTACGTCTCGGAATGCTCTAACTCCCCCAGCACAATATTCATATCCCCTTCTTCATTCAAGAGCTTATGGAAGTACATCTGCCATCTCCGCCTAATGTGTGCCTCATCTACCAACACTTCACCATTCTCGTCATTGATGCACTTTACTTGGTCCAAGTCACAAGACTTCCTCTCTCTCATCTTGACGAGCCTATACAACTTTCTATCCCCGCCTTTGCACTCGAATTCTTTATACAAGTGCTCAAAAGCCGTTGTTTTAGCCACCATGACCGCTAGCTTCGCTTCCTTATACTTCTCTTTATTCCTCCTTTTGTCTTCCTCATCAACGCTTTCCACTAGCGCCGCACACGCAACCTTCTTAGCTTCTACTTTTTCTTGGACCTCCTCATTCCACCACCAAGCCCTTCACACCCACCTGAGTTGCCTCTCGAGATGCCCTAGCACCTAAGTTTCTCGAACTCGGGTGCGGGTATTCGATACGGGTATGTATCCAAGTGTCGGATTCGGTAAAATCTATATTTTAAGATTCGAGGGTGCGTATCCATGTATGGATACGGGTGCAGGGATTCGACTAAGAAAATTTAAAATTATAAAAAATAGAGCTATAAAAATATATTGCTACTACTAACTACCATCCAAACTCATAACAAGACCTTAAATTCTTGGTTTCTTTGAAACAAGCAGCAGCAAAAATAAGACAAAAATACTATAATATTGAAGGTATGACATTTTCCTTCTCTTAAATCTGTTTTATCTTTAATTTTAAGAAATCAAATCTCAATTTTCCTCCCAATTTTTTGATGTAAAACAACATACCCAGTGAAATCCCACAACGTGGGATCTGGGATGTACTCCGATCAAAGTATCCGAAGTTGGTTGACCGTATCCGAGACGTATCCCGCACACGTATCCGGTACAGGGACGGCACCCAAAACGGAGTGTTCGCGCAACTTAGCCTAGCACCTCTCAAAACTGCTTCCCTGATGCATCCTGATGTCCTAACTCACATACTATCAGCATCCCCATCCTTCCCCCAAGCCCCCATAGCCCCCAACTTCTCCGTCGTCTCCTAAGTTTTGACCTCAATCAGGCCTCCCCATCTAATACGTGGCCGGTCATAGCAACCCCCTTCCTCTTCTTTATTTTGACCTCTAAGTCCATAACTACGAGCTTATGCTGAGTTGTAAGATTCTAGCTCGGGATAACCTTGAGTCCTTGCAAACACCTCTATCGCACTACGACAGGTCACCAAGTGCTCCTCCCTCTTTTGGAAGCTCGAGTTAGCTATGACCAACTCAAAAGCATACACTAAGTCTAAAAGGAAACTCCTCCCTCATTCCTATCCCTAAAGCCAAACCAGCCATGCACGTCCTCATATCCTCCTGAAGTTAAGTTGTCCCTATATGACCATTAAAATCTCCTCCTATCACTAGTTTCTCGGTATGCGGAATACCCCTCACAACCACGTCCAACTCCTCCCAAAAGCACCTTTTGTCGTCCTCCGCCAAACCCTCCTGAGGCGCATATGCACTGATTATGTTAAAAGTTGTCCTTTCCAAAACTAACTTAATGGACATCATCCTCTCATTCACCCTCCTAACCCCTACTACTTGATCCTTGAGATTCCCGTCCACTAAAATACTTATTCCATTCCTACCCCTTGAACGCAATGAGTACCACAACTTAAACTCGTTACCTCCATAGCCTTAGTTCCTACCCATTTGGTTTCCTGAACACAAGCTATATTGATCTTCTTCTTCTTAAGAATTTTCACTAATTATATCAATTTTCCCATCAAAATCCTTATGTTCCAAGACCCAACTCTTAACCTATGCGCTCCACTAGTCCTCTTACCACCTCTGCCCCCGTCCCCGCCCTCGCCTCCGGCCACAACCAACGACACGACCTCAAACTACTTACTCTTCTTAAGAATCTTCACTAATTCTATCGTTTTCCCGTCAAAGTCCCTATGTTCCAAGACCCGACTCTCAACCTATGCGCTCCCTGGTCCCCTTACCACCTTTGCCCCCCACCTCCGGCCCCAACCCCAACCAAGGACACGAAACAACATAAAAAATGTTGTGAGGAACATACTCATAAAACATATCCCGCATGACACCTTTTCCTGTCGTCACTAGACAAAGTGCTCGTGTTGTTGGGATTCCAAGACCATGCATTGCTTCACTGCAAAGGAATTCTCGGATGCTACTACGAAGCACTGCAAGACCATCCGCAAAACGACTATAGGGGGTCTTTCCAGCACCCTTAAGCTGCAGCTCCCACCTTTGCGACTTTGAATTCAAAATCTCTCCAAGAGTTATTGCCCTACCATCCCCTAACTGACCGGCCCACGTGCCAAACTGATGTCCTCCATAATTTTGGGCATAAGGTATCCTGTAGAATCAAGTCCAACCTTAGATACTGTTTCATTACTAAAAATTCAAAGACAAAGTCGAGAAACTTACGCTCCCACCAATGGTGATGCCCCCGAAAATATAAGGGGAAAATCAGGCCTCTCAAATCTGAAATATTAAAGTAAGTGTATCAATTTCATCAACCCACAATTAGCATGGACCATAACATTCAGGAAGCTTTTGAAAACTCACTCTTTAGGATCCAATTCAAGTAACTCCGCCACTGATTCTGACCATGCTACAAGCTGAGGGTTATTGACCGGTACAGAGGGTAAAACTTTTGTGTAGCAAGCATGCAACACCTACAAGCACAATGTTTCACACAGATAAAATGACTTGCAAAAGGATTCTATCTTCCAGTTATTGACATTTCAAATTCAATGAAAACTACAACGCTAGTCACATAGGTAACATCTATTTTCCACTTTTTTTTTGGCTATCTAGAAATAACTTTTAGGATAAACCAGCACGAGTATCTATTATAAACCTAACCTGTTATCTAGTTACGAATAAGTAGTAGTCCCTCCATCCCAATTTATACGACTCTCTTTCCACTTTGAGACATCTAGAAAATTTGACATAGTTCCATTTCTACACGCCCACAACTTAAGTAATTCAAATTCATTATACATTTATGCTTATCAAGTTTTAAACTTCAACGTGAAGCCTTCTCTATCAAACTAACATTTCAACCATTATTTTAATATTTTCTTCCACTCTCACTAATATAATACTTCCTCTGTTCCAATTGATATGACACTCTTTCTAGTCTGGACATAAGATAATTGACACTATTCCCACACAACTTTCAAAAATTCAATTTCGTTAAGCTATTCAAATTTCAAATTTGATATGTTTATCAAACTGACTTTTCAACCACTACCTTAATATTTTCCTCCACCCCCACTAATACATTATATAAGCCAAATTTTAAAACTTAACCTCACAGTTTTTGCCAAACACAATCACACAAATTGGGAACAAAGGTAATAGTTCAGAAAATTCCAACCAGTTTCTCTAGGTAATAATTTAGAAAATTCCAACTAGTTTCTCATGTATCTAAACAAAATTCAATCTTGAATATGCATATTACTACTTAAATTTTAAGCCTTTATGAGACATCTTCTATATAAACCTAACTTCTCAACCATTAATTTAAATCTTCTTCTATTATGGTAATATATAGTCAAAAACAAAAGAGTAATTCTCCCAATAAAGAGAGGGCCTTTCACGTTGAAAATTAAAAAAAAATCAATCTTAAATATGCAGAACCAAGAATACAACATCTTTGAGTAATTTTAATATGATTCATCATACTGACTTTCAACCATTAACTTAAGTATTTTCTTCCACTGCCATTAATACAATATTGGGAAAAGGCTCAAATATGCCATGAAACTATCAGAAAAGATTCATTCATGACATTCGTTAATAGTTTGACTCAAAAATGTCGCCGACATTACCATTTTGGGTCGTATATGCCATTATCCACTAACATAACTCTACTATTATCATATTTTGACACGTGTCATTATCTAAACCCTTCATTCTATGAGTGACATTTATGAGTCATTTCGTTAAGTTCAGTTACATATTTGAGCCTTTTCCCAGTTCTTTTTCTAATTCGTATTATAAACCTCCATCTTTTCTAATTTTATATAACAAACTTATAAGGACAATTTTGTCTCATATACTAATAACATTATTATTTTACATGAAAAAACTATATTCTCTTATTTAATTGGATTATGAATCTAATCTTATTCTACGTCATTCACAATTTTCACGTACTTTATAGCTATTTAAAAAGCACATAAAATTTATTTAAGAAAAAAAAGACATAAAAAAAGAGTACATATGAGTGTGACATATTTGAGCCTTCCCCAGCCACTCATATGTAACTTTCCATATCCATCTACACCCCATTAGTCTAAGGCTCAAGTATGTCACATTCATATTACTTTCCATAACCTTTATGTGACATCTTCTCTATCAAACTAACTTTTTGACCACAATTTCAGTATCTTCTTCCACTATCACTAAACCCCTTAAAGAGTAATTTTCCCAATTTAAAAAAAAAGAACCTTCCACATTGAAATCAAATAAAAATTTAATCTTGAATATGCAGAACCAAAAAACACAAAATCTAACATAAACTAAAAAATAAACAAACCTGTCTTGGAATACTATCAGTTCTGGGATCACCAGGCAGTTCATGAACAAAAGAATTATCCCAATTAAGCTCTTCAATATTCAATTTAACATTTTTAGTTCCTTGTAATCTTTGTTTCTTTAAATCATTAGCAACTGAATCAATTGAAGCAGCCATGCAACGGTGTCGTTTTTGTTGAATTGGGAAATGAAAAGGGTAAAAAGGTAATTTGGGTCGGAGAGATTTGGCGGTGGAAGAAAAGAGAAGAGCGGTGGTGGTGGAAGAGGTGTGAGAGAGTGAAGATGAAATGTGGGAAAGCATTTTGTTGTAAAATTATGGGGACTAAAATGAATGAATGATGTACTTGAGGTACTATAACTGAGATCTTCTTTTATGTTTTTCTTTTGGGGTCCAAATACTTCGTTTCCCCTTCTTTGGTTTTGCAATTTTTGCTTTTATTTTACTATCCGATGAAAAAAATGTGAGGCGGTTTGGCCTACAATGTTTATTTATAGATTATAATACTCCCTCCGGTTTAATTTATATGATGTACTTTGATTGGAAACGAAGTTTAAGAAATAAAGAAATAATTTTAAATTTTATTATGTAAAATAAGTCAATGATATTTGTGTGATTATAATTTATCACTAAAGCGTAAAATATAAAGTTTAAAGTTAAATTATTGCTTAATAAAAAAACATTTCATTTTTTTAAACTAACAAAAAAAAGTGTGTTATATAAATTGATACAGTATAATATAATGTCATTTAGAATTTAAGGTGAACTGGATATAATTTGGGGAAATAATTTTGATTCCGGCTTATAATATTTGTCTCAATTTCAAGTGTATATAAGCCATACGTTTTGGAATAAAACGAGCATATCATTCTTAATTTTTTTTTATTACATACACAAGAGAAGAAAAATACGGGAGGGGATTACAAAACGGATAATCGAATTATCAACAATAATTAAAAATTTAGATAGTTAGTCAATAGAACTACTAAAATCCTCATATCATTCTTATAATAAATTACTATCATAGTTGTTCTTATTTTCGTATAATCTATTTAAACTTTGATGAATCCAATTATCTGATACTTATACTAAAAAAATACTAAATAAAATTGTTGGAGTATATGCAAAAAAAAACAATTCACTCAATATTCGATATTCATATTAGAGCATGTTTATATTTAGATTCGCTCAGCGTAAAATTCATTTAGAAAAAGTGCTCTTAAATTTTTTCATATCCAGAATTCAAATTAGTCAAACCTCATCTTAGAAAAAACTTTTACATGACATTACGTTTATTGATATCTCCCCGAATTTGCTAACGATCTTCAACTCTATCACATCCTCCCTCCCTCCGTTTTAATTTATGTCTCACATTATATCATGAAATTCTAAAAGCTGTTAACCAAAAAAAAAATATTACAACTAATTTTTTTATTTAATCTTATAATCTTAAACTAAATATTTATGTAACATATCTCATATTCTAAAAGTCTTTGATAAAAAATAGTACTAATAATTTGTCTGACCAAACTTTTAAAAAGTAAAAAATGTTTATTTAGCTAGGAGCCGTTTGTACATGATTTAAAATTATGATATGAAATTAGTGATATTTCGGCACAAGTTTAGAGACAGTGGTGACTTAGAGAGGTATAAGGCAAGACTAGTCGCCAATGACACTAATCAGCAGGAGGGTATTGATTGTGGTGAGACATTCAGTCCGGTTGTTAAACCGGCCACTATTCGGACTGTTCTCAGTATTGCTATGGGCATGCATTGGCCGATTCATCAGTTTGATGTCAAGAATGCATTCCTTCATGGGGATTTGAAAGAGACTGTGTACATGCATCGACCTCACGGCTTTGTTCATCCTGGCGACTCGCACTTTGTGTGTCGTCTTAGGAAGTCATTGTATGGATTGAAACAGGCACCCCGCGCTTGGTATGATCGTTTTGCCAGGTATCTTTTGCAGATTGGTTTTGTATGTAGCGGTGTGATAACTCTCTCTTCACTTTTCACCGAGGTAGCAAAGATCAAGCATATTTGCTATTATATGTCGATGACATTGTTCTTCTTGCCTCATCCGACGGTTTGAAGAATGAAATCATTGCTCTACTCAAAACTGAATTTGCTATGGTGACTTGGGCAAGCTAAGTTATTTTTGGGTATATCGGTAACTGCATCTGCAGCCACTATGTTCCTATGTCAACATAAGTATGCAGAAGAGATAGTGTCTGAGGCCAAGATGGCAAATTGTAAAATTATGCCAACTCCGGTGGACTCCAAATCCAAGCTTAGTGCCAATGACGGTGCGCCGGTTTACGATCCCACTCTATATCGGAGTCTAGCGGTGTGCTCTTCAAGATCTTACATTCACTAGGCCCGATATTACATATGCCGCTCGGCAGTGTGTCTGCTCATGCACGACCCCGAGAGTCCCATTTTGCCGCCCTCAAACGTATTATCGACACGTTAAGGGCACACTAGACTTTGGATTACACTTATACCCTCCGCCCCAACCAAGTTACTTGCCTACGGATGCAGATTGGGCGGGATGCCCGCACACACGCCGCTCCACCTCAGTGGTGTATTTCTTGGGGATAATCTTATCTCATGGTCCGCCAAGAGGCGTGCCACACTATCCCGCTCGAAAGTGTCAAGCGTAATATCGTGGTGTTGCTAATGTAGTTCTTTGAGATCTGTTGGCTCCGAAATCTTCTTTTAGAGCTCCAGTGTCCACTCCGCAAGGCGTCTATAGTCTATTGTGACAACATATCTGCCATCTATATGTCTCATAATCCGGTCCAACATCAGCGGACTAAGCATATTGAGATGGATATCCACTTTGTGCGAGAGAAGGTTGCCCGTGGTCAGGTCAAAATATTACACGTGCCTTCCTCTTATCAGTATGCAGACATCTTCACAAAGGGACTACCGCAACAGCTCTTCACCGACTTCCGATCCATCCTTAGCGTTCGGCCTCCTCCCGCTCCGTCTGAGGGGGAGTATTAGCGAATATTCTCCGAATATTCTATGTATATTTTGTAATTATGATAGATGTATATTTAAGGTAACTTAGAATTCTAATTGTATTAGGAATCAACCTTTGTAAGGTAAGTTAGGATTCGTACCATATTAGGAATCAACCTTTGTACAGCTATATATATTGTGAATAATGAATGGAATTCCCAAGGGAAATTATTCCATCTTTCAATTATAACCATTCGGACTTTTTTTGTTCTCGTGGGTCTCAAAGATAACTTGAAACATTATAAAACGTTGGCCTCATTATCTGTATGTATCTCCAGGCTTTTGAAAATTCATAAAAAATCCTCAGGCTCTCTAGAGATGGCAAGGTTCGATGGCTCTCTTGGTGACTGTTATTAAAGCTTATAGTTATGTTAGCATGGGTCCATAATTTTAGCTTCTTTATGTGTTTTGGGGAAAGCAAAAGGCTAAAATAACAATATGGTAATACATAGTTCAATAAATTTTTGGTTTATGAGAAGCGTGCACTTTATCCTTTTCAAGTCTTTGTGTGCTTGTATTTTCATCATTCTGTGAAAAATCTTGGTGGAATGATCAGAATAAAGCAGCAAGGTTGTCCCAAAAATAACATGTATGGTTATTGCAAATCATTTTATATTGTTTGGTTAACAGGTTGCTGCTCAAACTGCCATAGAGAAACCTGATGTTAACAAGAATATGTCAACCATATCAGAGCTCTTAAAGGAGAAGAAAACTGTCATGCTTGACAGACTCTTTTTCAGGAGAAATTCCTTTGCTCATACTGTTGAGAATTTATTTGCACTTTCCTTTTTGGGACACGATGGGCAGGCTGCAATCTCCGCTGATGAAACTGGTTCTCATTTTTTTTGCGAGATGGGTAATCATTGTGCCAAACGGCATGCCATGTGGTAATATGATTATTGAATTTTACCTATTATAACAGTAAAATCACAAAACTATTTTTTTTCTAAACTTTATCTACTGTTAAAGTTTTTTTGTGACTTTACTGTTATAGTTATAGTAGGCAAATTTCAATTAGTTCAACGTGACAAAAAAAATGTTTTTTGGTTTTACTGTTATAGCGGGCAAAGTCCAATTACTTCAATGTGACAAAAAACATTTTTATGACTTTACCGTCATAAGTGAAATTAACTCGACACATCATCTGTCCACTTGTATTTTTCTGTGATTCTTTTCTTTATCTGTATTATAATGATACAATTCTCCAGTTCCGCTGAGCAGTGCACACTGTGAAGCAGTACGCCACCAGTTTATCTTGAGATATGATTACAACGATTGGAAGGTACACTAACATAAATTCAATGACATGAATTAGGACATATTTCATTAGTATCTATATTCTTTTTGTTTCTGTCGAACTGTCAACTGTCAACTGTCAACTGTCTTCCTTCACTTAAAGCTTATATGTTGACCATGTTAAACTATGCGCAGAGGATGCAAGATTTAGTGCCGGAAGGAGAAGATCTGAATCCAAATAGGGCATGAGAGCACTGCTACGGAGTAGATGTCTTAAGCTGTCTTTTTGTGCAATATTTGGCCGTGAATATTGAAGTGATATATATAAAGATCTGCAAATGAAAGAACGCACCTACTAGGTAAACGACATGTTTTTGTATATAATCAAGCTCTGGAAACTGATCAATATCTCTTTTGTGTAAATAGTATGTTTAAATGTATATGTTTTAAGCTGTGTAAGCTCACTTTTGAGAAAATATCCTTTTAATGTGTAAACAGTTTAAGCTGTGTAAGCTAATCAGTACATCTCTTTTGGGTAAATGGCCATATATTACTATAAGTTGTGTAAAGTGATACGCATTTCTTATGGAGCTTTAACCACACCACGCCTGTTTGTTTTGATAGTCTCTTTTAGGACTTATTTCTCTTGATAACACTCTAATCTCGATCAATTAATGTCGTGATGCTCGATGAGTGTCAAAGCAACCTGGATCGGACATGAGCATTGAGTAGCTGTGAAGGTCATGTGGTGTTTGCAAGAAACTAAAGAAATATAGATTGACCTTCGAGGATCATCAACTGAAGTTGATTAAATATGACTTCAATAGATGTAAGTATATAGTATATCTGGTTGCAGTCTTCTCCCCGATGCTTGATAAGAATGAAGTTGAAGTAAAAAGTTTCAAAATTTACAAAGGGATGATTCTTCTTTAAACTGACCAACAAATAAATAGGTTCACATAAATTGAAACATATGAATTATTATGTTATCTATTTCTATCTAGATTTGTAGCCACCGTCCTACTTGAGCCGGGGGTCTACCGGAAACATCCTCCCTATCCGTCAAAAGGTAGGAGTCTACCCTCCCAAGAACCCACCTGGTGGGATTATATTGGGTATGTTGTTGTTTGTAGCCTCCTTCCATCTATTCAGTGATAGCATATATAGCAGACATTTCTAATTTCCTTCATATGTTTCTTTATCTAGCTGATCATCATCTATTTGATTGGAGTACCTATGTATTTCTCATTATAACCACTTCAGTATCTCGTTTATAACCATCTTTTTCTTTTTTTAGTTCTGAATGGTTGATAAAACCAATAATTGTAGTAGTTTAAGGGTGTTTTAGTAAATATCAGTTATTGTACACTACAATATAGTCTAACCTGATAAAAAAGTTATTTATGGACAATAAATAATACAGTCTATACATTGTTCCAGCTACATAATACAATACAATACTAAACGATACATGACGAGATGATAGGAAATACCAATCCAAACAAGTTGTAAATAAGTCATTATCAAAACACTTGCCACGATAAAAAAGTTATTTATGGACAATAAATAATACAGTCTATACAAACATTGTTCTAGCTACATAATACAATACAATACTAAACGATACATGACGAGATTTAACCAATTCAAGTAGGTGTTTTTTTTCGTATTCAGAGCTTGTTTTTAAACCAAAAAACACCTTTATCTTGAGATCCTTCATCTTTCTCTACGTAGATGCATTCCTTTGTCTCCCTCCACATTGCCTTATAAAATGGGGTACTATCAAATTGGTAGTATTCTCCTAGTAATGGCTTGATAGCTTTTGTTGCCTCTATTGCATGGTAATGTGGAATGGTTGAGAATAGATGATGCACAACATGAGTATATGTAGTATTGTGGAAGACCTTAGTTAGCGCACCATAATCTCTGTCTACAGTAGCTAGACACCCTCTTAGCCAATCCCATTCGGACGAATCATAACGTGGCAATGAAGAGTTAGTGTGGTTCAAGTAACTAATTATCACTACGAAGCCGTTCACAATTAGGAGGGGTACCCCATAAATACATACAAGCCAAGTTAACCCTTGTGCCAAAGCAACGCGAGACAACACATAACTAGTTGCAATCACGCCTGCATCTGAAATGTAGATTTGTAGCCTTTCACTATCATTATATATCGGTCCATATGGATCAAAATGACATGCAAAACGATCATAAGATCTACCGAAGGCATTGAAGGCCATGTATAAAGGCCAGCCAAGAGTGGTGTAACCACCAACTGTGAGTACTCGTCCTAGGGGAGTGTTCAAGTATTTGGAGTACCATCCTAGTTTCGACTTAGTCTTGGGCACGTGCACTTCATCACGCTCAAGGGAATTAGTGTTGGAGTGGTGAAGACGATGGCTATACTTCCATGCGAAGTATGGCACTAAAAGTGCGGAATGGAGGATAAAACCAACAGTGTCGTCTACCCACTGGTATACACTGAAGGAATGGTGGCCACACTCATGGGCAATGGTCCATATTCCTGTGCAAACACAACCTTGAACGATCCAGTAAGCAGGCCATGCTAGGTAACAATACGGGGATGAAAGGACGTGGAAGTAAGTGGCGGCAATGTAGTAGAAGATGAAGACAAGTATGAGATCCTGAACAAGATAAGAGGACGAACGGATGAGAGATCGGTGAAAGCAGTGAGGAGGGATGGCCTTCTTGATGTCACCAATTGTAAAATGGGGCTTTGAACATGGCACTCTTTGGAGAGGACTTTCCTTTTTTTCAGTTTTAGTTGTTGGAGTAGACATATTACCACCAGCTCCCATTTCTGAATCTGCAATAATAATTAAGTTAATTTGCTTCAAATCTTGGTCCGTCTATTGTAGTTGTGACTTATTATGGTATAAGGTATTGTCATGTAAAAAGAATTCAACCACTTGAAAAATCAAACATAAGTTAAGAACATCAAAAAGTCACCAAATCAAATGCCGACATCAGTTATTAATAAAACAAGAATGAGCATATCCAAAATACTGGTAAATAAAGATGGTTTTTTGGTTAAAAGGAAGTAGCTAGTACCTCAAAATTCAAAAGAGACCTTCTCAATGCTTCTCTCTTCTGTAAAGAAACAGAGAATGAGATGCCTTTTGAGTGTAGTTCTCACTTTGTGAAGATAGTTGTGTGTGTATATATATATAGGGTGATTTGCACAAATCGACATATTTGTGCCACCGATTAAGTTTTGACACCGTTTAAATATAAATTTAGCAAAAATAAATGAGAAAAAAACTTTTTGGGAATCTTAGTAGCTCGTTGGTTGACTACCTCAAGTTTCATCTTGTTGGTGTGGGTTCCATTTCACATCATATAATATTCTCCCACATTTCCCCTTCCCCACCTATATGTAATAAACAAAATTTAAAAAAGAAAAAAAAACCCTTTTGTTTGCGAATTTCCCTTCATACAGATTGTTCTTTAATCCCCCCCCTCCCCCACAATAGCTGGTCTTTAATTTTTGCTCCTGCTTCTCATTTAATGAAAATTCGTGGGCCAAAGTATCGTTGTTCGCCGATCTACAAAACCAGAGATTTTGGGTTCGATTCTAAGAGAGGCGACAAATTTGCTATTTTCTTACCAAAAATAATTTCGCAAGGGATAAGTTCATAGAAAATTTGCCTTATCCGGCATAATTTTTGTAGGAATTAAATTATCGGCATAAGTTGTATAGTAACTAATTGACAAGTCATAAGTTTATAGAAACTTTGCCTTGTCTGTCATAATTTCTATAGGAATTAAATTTTCCAGCATAAGTTGTGTAGTACCGAGCGAATTAGTTACCACACAACTTATGCCGGAATATTTAATTCCTACAGAAATTATGTTGGGCAAGGTAAAGTTTCTATAAACTTATGTCTTGCGAAATTAGGTGGATAGGCCGGATTTTTTTTATTTTTTTGATGTTAGAGATATTTTCAATTATTTTTTATTATTTAAAGTGTTAAAGGGTAAAAATTAAAAATCATGGATTTGAGGGACAAAAATTGAAGACCACTTTAAAAAACTGAGCATTATGATATATGGGAATTGGGAGATTAGGCCGGACCCAACCTGTATATTAAGAACTAAAAACTGAATACATGTTGGATAGGAACAAAAAATCTCTCCAACTTCCTTCCAATTGATAACATTTGAATAATACAAAATAAAAGTTATTATACAAAGTATAAATTGTGTTTTTGATAGACGGTGGTATACCGTGTATACCACACGGACTGATAAGAATTATTTAATATACCATATTTGTAGAATTCTTGTATAAGTATAATTATGGTATTAGTATTGTAGTAGAAAAATGTATTAGTCTTGTATTAGGAAAATGTAGATTTTTTTCATATTTATATATTTTATATTTGTATATATACCTCTTCATTAATAAAAAATAATAAGGGGATTATTTGCAAAAATATCTTCTCTCAAACACCTTCCGTAACCCTCTTCCTTCTCGGAAACCGAGAAGCAGGCTGACGGCCATATTTTTTTTTTTCTCTCCCAAAATTTTCTTCCGAGTCCCTCATTCTTCTCTTGTTCTTTCATCATGTCTACCTCAAAGAACATTTCATCATGCCCTTACAGTCTCCAACATCAAGAACCACATCTCTATCGTTCTTGAGATGGAAAACGTCCAATATGCGACGTGAGCGGAAATCCATATTAATCATTTCCCATTTCCAAGTAGGAATTTCTATATGTTGTAGTAAACCTCCAGGCTTCTGATGCTCGACCTTCACTTGCTGACAGTTCGGGCATTGAGCTACAAATGTTGCAACATCTTTCTTTATGTAATTCCACCAATAAACCTGTCGAAGGTCATGATACATCTTCATCGATCCAGGATGAATGGAATATCTGGACTGGTGGATCTCGGCCATAATTTATTCTTGGAGCCCTCATACGTTTGGTACGCATAGTTAACCTTGATATCTAAGGACTCCGTCTCCTGTAAGATCCAATATCGGCTTGTTCTGTAGAGGAATTCCTACTTTCATTCGGACCAACTCGGGGTCCACAAACTGGCCTACCTTCACCTCAGCTATTAAGGATGATTATGCGGTGTTCTATACCACCGCTCCTCCGTTATCTGTGTCCAAGAGTCGCACATTTAAATTGGTTAAGCAACATAATTCTTTGGTCATTTCCAAATTTTTAGCTTCAATACCACCCAAACATCCCATAGACTTGCGACTCAAAGCATCAACTACGACATTTGCCTTTCTCATATGGTATAAAATATCAACATCATAGTCCTAACACCCCTTCCCCTTTGTAGTATACGACGGGACGACATGTCTTATCTTCACCTTTCGGTCAAAAAATTTTACTAAGAATTTCGACTTTAAAGAATTCTCAATATACAATTAAGATTTAGGGAAAATTTGAGAGACATTCTTTCAAGTTTGGTTTCATGACACTTACCTTCTCTATAATTTACGATATTACGCTTATCTTTCTTATTTTGAATTTTTGTAACAATTATTTTAATATATTTATTATTAATATAAAAAATTATGATGTGACTAAATTACCTCCATCACATCATAACTTTTTATATTAATGATAAATGTATTAAAATAATTGTTACAAAGTTCTAATATTTACTGTTGCATTATTATTCATTCAAAATCAAAATGCATCGGAATGTGATAAAGAAACACATTCTTGAAGGTGTATAATTAACTCTTTAAAATAGTTAATAACAGTGATCTAGATGTATATATATAGCTTCATTAAAAATGAAAAGGTGCTACGTCGTCCATGTGATATTTGAAGAAATTATTTGACCCACTAAGAATCAACTCTAGACAATGTTAGGTGAGCAACAAACTCTCGAAAACATAGATTAGTAACATTATTACAAAACAAGAGTAGTAATTTTGTAAGCTATATGTTAGACTATAATCTCGTGATGTAATATAACTAAATATAGAAATATTTTATTCTATCATTTGGCTTTTTAATAAACAGCATTATTGGGAATCTTGTAATCAGACAAGTAGAAAAAAGATCCTAATAATATCAAAACTGGAAATAAAATTTTATCAGTTGTGAATTAAAAAGAGAACAAAACAATTTATAATCAGAACATATCCGCATGGCATGGATATATAAATAGTATTAGATGGCATCGGAAAAGGATTTAATCAATTTATATATCTGTTCGTTTTTGTAAGTAATAAACAGCATTGTTAATCGGGGTTTATAATAATCAGATAACTAATGGACAAAGCTTATAGTAAATAAAACTGGAATCTAAAGCACATATATATGTATGGACAACAGAATAGTGCATGAAGTCTCAGTAGTCCAAGTTTGACCTGTAAAGATATACCTCCACAAAGGTGGATAATAAACTCTTTAAAAGAATTAATTACAATAAATATACTCGTAAGATGTATGTATCTTAATTAATTTAAATTGAAAGAAAATGGTATGTCCATGTGATAGTTATCTAACCCACTAAGAATCAACTGCCGGCAATGTTAGGTGAGCAACATTACAAAGAGATTAGTATTTTTTTAAGTTATTAGACTAATCTCATGGTGTAATATAAATATAGTACTCTCACCGTTTCATGAATTTGTGTAATAAGGAATATAAAAAGAATAAAAGACTTTTAAAATTTGTGGTCATCCATAAATATTTATAGTTATAAATTTTATCACTAAGAATAAAATGAAAAGTTTAAAATTATATTTTTTTTAAAAGTGATGTTTTTTTAAACGAGTCAAAATAAAATAGGTTCACATAAATTAAAACGGAGTTAGTAATACATAGAAGTATTTCATCATCTCTTGGCTTTCTAATAAACAACAGTACTGATTGGGTTTTTTTTGGTAATAAACAGCATTACTGATTGGGGTTTATAATAATCAAGAGAACTTGACAAAGTTTTAATAATTGAACAAATCATATGGCTTTTTTATTATTCAGATCTAAATCTAAAATCTGTAATTACTTTCTTAATAAGTACTCTAGCTAGTCTTTGACTCTTTTCAGGCATCAGCTTGTCACGATCACCATTAGGTTCTGTTTGTCTGTTTCTGTAAAATAATGTTTTTAAAAATAAATAAGAGGGGGTATTAACGAATATTCTCCGAATATTCTCTGTATATTTTGTAATTATAATAGATGTATATTTAAGGTAACTTAAGATTCTAATTGTATTAGGAATCAACCTTTGTAAGGTAAGTTAGGATTCGTACCATATTAGGAATCAACCTTTGTACAGCTATATATATTGTGAATAATGAAAGGAATCCGCAAGGGAAATTATTCTATCTTTCATGGTATCAAGAGCCTAAAACCTAAATCCTCATTCCCGGCCGAAATTTTTTTTCAGCTTTCACAAAAAAAAAAAATAATAATAATTTCTGGTTTCTTCCTCCATATTTCGGTCAAACCAGAAAATTCCCTTCCCTCGACAGGCGGCAACCATGTCTTCCCTCACAAATTTCGTTTCATCCACTGGCACACTTGAAAACCCCTCTCAACGTTCAGTATCTTCTTTTCATCCGGCATTCGCCGTTAACAACATCAAGAATTTTATCCCTATAATTCTTGACCAAGAAGACTGTCAATATTCCATGTGGATGAAACTATTCTACATTCATGCATGTGCATACAACGCGTTCGATCAAATTGACGAATCTGTTCCTCGTCCCACCGATGTTACAGACTCAATCTGGCGTCGTCTTGACGTCATCGTCAAACAATGGATCTACGGCACCATCTCCAAAGATCTATTATGCACTATCATGAAAACAGGTGCTACGGCACGTGAACTTTGGGTCCGGCTAGAAGAAATCTTTCAGGACAATAAAAATACTCGGGCTGTGTATTTGGAAGAGCAATTCAACAATACCCGCCTCGAGAATTTTAACAACATGTCCGAATATTGTAAGCAACTGAAACTCATAACCGATCAACTATCCAACGTCGGGACTTCGCTTTGAAACCAAGATGGTGCTTCAACTTGTTGCGGGTTTACCGAAAGGTGAATATGACACACTCGCAACAATGATTCAACAAGCCGACCCTCTCCCAAGTTTCAACAAGGCACGTTCACAACTATTGTTGGAAGAAACTAGACGTGCTAAACAAGAGGAACATAATCAAAAGGCGTAAGCCCTTGACGGGATGGAAACACTGCGGCCGCCAGAAACCAGCCATCACAAAGATGTCCAAAGAAGAAGAAGAAGCCGCCACCTGGTTGCGATCCACCAAAGAAGAAGAAGAAGAAGAAGAAGAATCGCGGCGAAGCAGCCCAGCAGCCTGGCCCCGACTGATTTGGGTCAGGCCTACACCACCGTGAACCTTCAACAGCCCGACGACAATTGGTACATGGACACCGGAGCCACATCTCACCTCACCCGGTCGTCAGGTAACCTATCTCAACTACGTCGGTTAAAGTGTCCTCAATTTATTACTGTCGGCAATGGTCATCGTATTCCAATTGAAGGTTACGGTAACACACACACCAAATATACACACCCGCCTTTCTCCCTAAACCACGTCCTATACACACCTAACATCATTAAAAACTTAATCTCTGTTAGAAAATTCACTAGCAATAATTCTGTGTCTGTCGAATTTGACCCTTTTGGTTTTTCTGTGAAAGAACTCAATACGGGGAAAATTCTTACACGCCACAATAGTGTGGGAGACCTCTACCCATTCACTCAATCTTCCGCTGTCAGACCGCAAGCACCTCTATCCCTTGCGGCAATCTCTCCCTCCACTTGGCACAAAGCAGACTTCGGACACCCCGAGACCCGCTTTACTTTTCTTAGGACTTCTAAGCGTATTCAATGTAATAATGGAAAAATTGCCCAACACTGCTTTTTCTTGCCCACTAGGCAAACATACTCGTCTTCCATTTATGTCATCAAACAAAGGTTACTTTTTCTCCCTTTGATATTGTTCATGCTGATTTGTGGACATCTCCGATTGTTAGCTCTTTGGGTCATAAATTCTATCTAGTATTCTTGGATGATTTTTCACATTTTGTCTGGATTTACCCAGAAATTCAAATCAAGTTTTACAAAATTCCTCGAGTTTCACAAATTCATTAAAACACAATTTGAAAAATCTATCAAATCATTCCAATGTGATAATGGGCGTGAATTTAATAACTCGACATTTCACAATTTACATTTCTAAACAAGGTATGATTTTCCGTTTTTCTTGTCCCTATACTTCTTCCCAAAACGGAAAGGCTGAAAGAATTATACGTACCATCAATAACATGGTTCGCACACTTCTGTTTCATGCCTGCCTACCACCGCCTTTTTGGGTCTATGCTGTCAAAATGGTAGAATCCCTTCTTAATATTTTACCAACTAGCACACTCCAAAATAAGACCCCTACCGAAATCTTGTACCGTAGGCTACCATTATATGATCACCTACGTATTTTTGGATGCTTATGCTACCCCAACATGGCCTCCACTGCACCTCACAAACTTGCACCTCGCACTCTGCCATGTGTCTTCCTTGGTCTATCTCCTAATCATCGGGGCTACTTGTGCTATGACATTGCTACTTGCAAAATCATCGTCTCCCGTCACGTCACCTTTGATGAGACAACCTTTCCTTTTTCAAATCTCCAGAAATTTCAGACCACCGATTACATCTTTCTCGATGAACCAAGTCTATCCCCGATCATCCAAAATCTATACCAACAAAGAAATTTCACTGTTCCGACAGTCTCGCCATCGTCCTAAGACCACCCCAACAGCTCTCCTGCTCACCCCTACAACCCCGGTCGAGTCACAAGAAACCAGTCCACTGAATCACGCTTCACTGTCCGTAACGATGGACCAAAGAACCTCCTAGCCCCGATCCACCGCCACTGCCGTCTCATCGTATGGAGACTCGTCCACAACACGGGATCTTCAAACCCAAGGGTCACTTCAATCGCTCGACACAAACCTTAGCAACCATTCCAAAAATCCAAAACTAGCAAAACCGGACCCAAATTGAATGCGCTACGCATGCGAGGAATTTAACGCTTTAACCAAGCAGAACACTTGGGATTTGGTACCTAGACCCGAATGTGTGAATATTATCCGGTGTATGTGGCTATTTCGGCACAAGTTTAGAGACAGTGGTGACTTAGAGAGGTATAAGGCAAGACTAGTCGCCAATGGCACTAATCAGCAGGAGGGTATTGATTGTGGTGAGACATTCAGTCCGGTTGTTAAACCGGCCACTATTCGGACTGTTCTCAGTATTGCTATGGGCATGCATTGGCCAATTCATCAGCTTGATGTCAAGAATGCATTCCTTCATGGGGATTTGAAAGAGACTGTGTACATGCATCAACCTCCTGGCTTTGTTCATCCGGCAGCTTCGCAGTTTGTGTGTCGTCTCAGAAAGTCATTGTATGGACTGAAACAGGTACCCCGTGCTTGGTATGATCATTTTGCCAGGTATCTTTTGCAGATTGGTTTTGTATGTAGCAGGTGTGATAACTCTCTCTTCACTTTTCACCGAGGTAGCAGCACTGCATATTTGCTATTATATGTCGATGACATTGTTCTTACTGCCTCATCTGACGGTTTGAAGAATGAAATCATTGCTCTACTCAAAACTGAATTTGCTATGACTGACTTGGGCAATCTAAGTTATTTTTTGGGTATATCGGTAACCAGATCTGCAGCCACTATGTTCTTATGTCAGCGTAAGTATGCAGAAGAGATAGTATACAGGGCCAAGATGGCAAATTGTAAAATTATGCCAACTCCGGTGGACTCCAAATCCAAGCTTAGTGCCAATGACGGTGCGCCAGTTTCTGATCCCACTCTATATCGGAGTCTAGCAGGTGCTCTTCAGTATCTTACATTCACTAGGCCTGATATTACATATGCCGTTCAGCAGGTGTGTCTGTTCATGCACGACCCCCGAGAGTCCCATTTTGCCGCCCTCAAACGTATTATCAGATACGTTAAGGGCGCACAAGACTTTGGATTACACTTATACCCCTCTGCCCCAACCAAGTTACTTGCCTACACGGATGCAGATTGGGCAGGATGCCCAGACACACGTCGCTCCACCTCAGGGTACTGTGTATTTCTTGGGAATAATCTTATCTCATGGTCCGCCAAGAGGCAGGCCACACTATCCCGTTCGAGTGCTGAAGCAGAATATCGTGGTGTTGCTAATGTAGTTGCTGAGATCTGTTGGATCCGAAATCTTCTTTTAGAGCTCCAGTGTCCACTCCGCAAGGCGTCTATAGTCTATTGTGATAACATATCTGCCATCTATATGTCTCATAATCCGGTCCAACATCAGCGGACTAAGCATATTGAGATGGATATCCACTTTGTGCGAGAGAAGGTTGCCCGTGGTCAGGTCAAAATTTTACACGTGCCTTCCTCTTATCAGTATGCAGACATCTTCACAAAGGGACTACCGCGACAGCTCTTCACCGACTTCCGATCCAGCCTTAGCGTTCGACCTCTTCCCGCTCCGTCTGAGGGGGAGTATTAGCGAATATTCTCCGAATATTCTCTGTATATTTTGTAATTATGATAGATGTATATTTAAGGTAACTTAGGATTCTAATTGTATTAGGAATCAACCTTTGTAAGGTAAGTTAGGATTCGTACCATATTAGGAATCAACCTTTGTACAGCTATATATATTGTGAATAATGAAAGGAATCCCCAAGGGAAATTATTCTATCTTTCAGGGGGGAAGGCATTTCTTTTTCTTATCCAAAACATATACTAATATGTTTGGATAAGAACTTAACGCGTGTGATTAAATAACAAAAGTTTCTGGTTTCATTTGAGGAATTTTTACATGCTATAGCGAATTATAAGAGGTATTTAAGTATAAGAAAATTTAAACTTTGTGAAATGGTCTAGTTTTGCACTCCATTAACTGATATTTAACTAAATTACAATCTGTAACTATATTATGTATTTTAATTACCCATCATAGCTATATTATATTCACGCATTCAAAAGCTCAAAATTCAAAAGGCACGAAGACCATGTCTTCCTCTCCCCTTCGTCATCTCTGGTCGTCGGCGAAGGCGACCACCTGACCCCGTTGAACCCTCTGCCGACCCTTAGGCGGCCTCTTAACCCATGCCAACCCCCGTCGAACCCTCTACTGACCCCAGGTGACCCTCGTTGACCCCGATGACCCTTCTTCCTCTATTCTCCTTCTTTACCACATTCTCAAGACTCTTCTATTGTTTCTCAGATCTGTATTTTCTATGTATTCGTGGTATCTTAATTAATATAATGTATTTGAGTGTTGTGGAAGAGCGGGTTTGATGAAATTTTACCGGAGCAAAGGAGAGGGAGAACGACATGATATGAAAATAATTATATTTCTCAAATATGGATTTGAGTGTATTTTATACTTTCGCCGGAGATGTGACCGAATTTGAATGTATTCTTCATTTTGTAGTGTTAAATACAATGTATTATTTGTATTATCTTATATTTTATATATCTGAAGGAGAAAATCGTGTATTTGAATACACCCGAATCCACGTGAAACATATAAAATATAAATACCGACTGTATTTGACTTACTGTATTTTGGAACTGTGTATTTGAATACATATACACACAAAATAGCTAAAAATTAGCTACAAATTGTAATTAAAAAAAATAGTACCTATGACTGATAAGTGTTGAAAATTTGTCTTTGGTTGGGAGGTGCGTCCACCCATATTTAATGAATTAAACACTAGGGTTTCGCATGTTGGAGGTTTTGTCTCTTCACACGTGCATAATATACTAAGTGAGTAGATGACCGTAGGGCCAAGAATCGTCAAATTTCGTTGAGAAATGAAAGAGATATTGGTCCACGGAGTAAGGTGTTTGAGGCATGGAAATATGGTGTGGGACAAATTTACCACATCGGTGGGAAAAGGAAGAATTGCTCTCTTTATAAGTCTCGAAATTGGCTAAGGGTTTGGGACCCAAGGGGTAACCCATGTGTTAAAAGGAGGGAGGACCTAGATGTGCTTGGGTTCAAGGCTAAGCCCACACGCGCGCCGCCGCCGCCCGTCCCGTCCGGGCCGCGCTCAGGTCACGGGTCGTGGGACTTGGGCTTCTTCTGATATTATCTCTTTGGACCCCAAATTATTTAATATTTACAGTTTGATCCCTGGAGTTTCTGGAATATTGAATTTGGGAACGACAGAAGGCAGAATAGAAACAGAAAGTCCAAAACGTTGGGACGAAAATAGAAAACTCTTCCTTCCTATTCTATTCTTCAGCAAGTCATTTCGTATTTGTTTTCTTCGTCAGAATCAACCTATTTTCTTTGTAGTGTTGATTAGTTGTTGTTTTATATTGGGAGACTATTGCCCGTTAACGTAAAAGCATATATACGAGGAAATCTTGTCTTAAAGACAGAGAGTCATCTCTCGACTCAGCCACTGTTGTAACAATCCAGATTTAGTGTTTCTTGATTTCAGGTTATCAAGATTCAAGAATCAACAACTTTGCGGCAGTTCTGAATATTGGATTGTTTGTTTATCCTTTCGAACACTTGTAATATTTATTTACTTCTCGTATTGCTTTCCATACCCAACAATAAGTCTAGAAACTATAGCTATTAATGTAAGTTACTTTTTATTTTACCTTTTTCCCAGGTTAAAAGGCTCAATTATTGTTTGTCGTTTGGCAAAAAAATAAATATATGCACCCGCGTGTTCCTTTTGAAGCTTGGTATATATAAACTTATGCCGAGCGAAAAAGTCATGTAAGTTTTGGTATAAGGTATTTTCATCCTCTTATTTGCGACTTAAAGTAATGAATGTAAAAATTAAAGACCACATATTTAAGGGGCAAAAATTAAAGACCACCCCGAAATAAGGGTATTTGTACGAATGACCCCGAATTTAATGGATTTGAGCTAACTTTGCTATCTCTAAATTTACGGCGAAACTGGGAAAACAGAATTACAAGTAAGTATATATCTACAAGATGTTCCAATAATATCTTCCTAACCAAGTATACAAATAAGAGAATATATTCCTCATAGTTTTGACATTACTATACTAGGAAAAGAAAGTTGGGGAAAGCTAGCTACAATATTTGTACTTGGTTTTAGCAGGGAAGGAAAAAAACATGGCTTCTAAACCTGGCATTCTCACAGAATGGCCATGGACACGCCTTGGCAACTTCAAGGTACTCTTTCTTGAATACTCAATTATATTTTTATTTTTATCCTTAACTTCTTTTGCAGTCAAAACATCACACTGATCCCTCCGTCCTAATTTATCTAATGAATTTAACTGAACACAAAATTTAAGAAAGAAAGACAGACTAGATTGTTACCTTGTTAAGTCTAAATTGAATGTATTTGGCTTATGGTGCATATTACTTTAAAGATCTTTGATCATGAACTAGAATATGATAGATTTAATTCTTCCCCTAAATATGTAAAAGGAGGTAAAGCCCTTTGTCCCCCTCCATACTTGTATTTCTTCTTTTGTTTTAATTTACGTGGTACCGGTCATGCCAAATCTACCATCACCTCAGGAGGTGAAAGCTTGGGTGATTTGTTTTGGTAAAAGAAAAAAAAATCATTGAAACTTGTGGTCTAAGTTCTAAAATAAGCCATAAATATTTTTGTGATTATAAATCATATTTTTAAGAGTAAAATGAGAAGAATTGTTACTAAGTAAATAAAGGTGTCATTCATTTCTGGGCTGATTAAAAATGAAAAAGTGTCACATAAATTGGAATAGAGGAAAGAAGTATGTTACTTATTTATCTTCTTCTATTTCTTTGTCAAAAACGATTTTATGCTGAAGCATGAAGTCTATATTTTTTGTAAATAATCATGAAGTTATTAAAGCTAGAATGTTTCTGCTAACTTGTAATTTGTTTGGGGTGAATGAACAATTAGTACTTGATTTTGGCACCATTTATGGGTCATAGCATATACTCATTCTTCATAAGCAAAGATGAAAGCAAGAAGGACATCGGATACATTATCATACTCCCATTTCTACTCTTGAGAGTGATACAAAACCAGATATGGATATCCCTATCCCGCTACAGGACTGCTAAGGGTAATAATCGGATTGTCGATAAAAGTATCGAATTTGATCAAGTTGACAGAGAAAGAAACTGGTATCTATACTTCCTACCTTTACCCTTTATTTTTTTCCTGGTATAATCATATGATCATATTCGAAATCTAATGGCTTGATTAATTTAAACTCGCGTTGTCGGGGCCCATTATAGGGGAAGCACTTCCTACTAAGGGTGGCTAGTGGGGCGGGCTCGGGACGGTCGGGCCGGGTTTGGCGGGATCGGGATCCGGGGCAGTTTTTTTTTTTTTGCACTTAATTAAAAAAATAACATATATATAAAAAACTCAATAATTAAACAAGATAGTGTAAAAAAATATCCCAAGACTGTTTTTGTGCCTCTTATATTATTTAATAGACATATGATTTTTTTTGTAATACAAATACAATTGTCAAAATTGCAACTTTGTTATATAGTCAAGGATGTCATATTTCTGCATAAGTTTGCACACGAACCAAAGAGCAGATTCGATATCTACCATATTTCCAATAGTAATGGATGTTATAATTTATTTGCACAAGATTGCGCACAAACCAAAGACAGATCCGATATCTTTTAAATACTATTCTTTTCGTTTATTTTTACTTATTCATAATCTACGTTATATTGTTTTTTGAAAAAATAATAAACGAAAGTCTATTTTTCATAATAGTTATATTAATCTATGTATAATTTCAATAAGTTTGAGAAATGAATAATCAATGATAAAAATAAAACAAAATATTTTTTTCAAAATATATTAAAGAGAACAAGTAAAATTAAAAATTTATTTTTAGCTTATTGAATAAGTAAAAATAAATGGAGAGAGTATTTTTTTATAGCTAAGGATATCATATTTTGGTTGCATATGGGGTTTTAAATGTATTCATTTCAAACAATTTTTACGTATATCATCACTTAAAGTATTGTTTGAACACACAAACAAGCCCTTTCACTTGCGCGACCCGACAACTATGACCTCAAACTTTGCTAGTACACAAGTAGTCACTTAAACTTGTCAAAAGGCGAACATGCATACACAAATTTCTGACAGGTCACTAGCGTGAAGTGCAATTGCTCCCACGTGGATTAATGCCCAATCAGAGACTGTCAACTAATTTACGCGTATATTGGACATAAAAAAAATGAAAAAATGAAAAAGGTAAATTAAAGAAAAATACATAAACCTGTCCTCTAACTTGGCGTGAGCTGACAACTTTGACCTCAAACTTTGCTAGTGCACAAGTAGGCACTTAAACTTGCCAAAAATCGAACAAGTATATACATGCCATAGTGAGCATCAACTCTCCTGTTTTCGAGTGTATCTCACTCAGTTTTCCATGTAAGACGCGTGTGTATGCTTGTTCGACTTTTGGCAAGTTAAGTGCCTACTTGTGCACTGATAAAATTTGAGGTCATAGTTGTCAGTTCGCACCAAGTTAAAGGGCATGTTTATGTGTTATTCACTGAATAAGTTAAGCAACTTGGTCTACTAACAAATTAAATTACTTCCTACGTCCCGAAAAGATTGACACTTTTCGCTTTTTAAGAGTATAATTTTCTAATTTTGACAGTGTGTTAGAAGTTAGAACATAAAATCTTTAAATATTTTAAAATAAAACTTATAAATTTAGAATCTACGTAAAAAGTACTATAAGTTCCATAATTAATAATTTAAATAGGGATAAGACACTATTACCTCCCTGAATTATACCTAAAGTTGTTGCGACACACCTTATCTTTGCGGGGATCTTATTACCCCTGTAAACTTTTTTAAAGTAATTCTTTGCACCTTTATTATTGACGTGGAGTACTGTGTGAGAACACCTCCTTCAAGCGCGTGAGAACTTTAAAAAATGGCTCAAACCTATACAAAATGGGCACGTGTGTCAGTTCCAACTTCCAAAGTTGATTTTCAAGAGTTCTTCATCACCATTTAATCATCCATTTTTAGGAGCTCCAAGTCTAATTTTTGGTGTCAAAATTCAACAAAAAACTCAGATAAATTCACACAAATCAAACTCACATTTCAACTACAACTTCACAACATCATCACCATACTCCAGTAATCAATTTGGCCAACAACCACGAATTTCGACAAAACTCATTTTTTGTTTTTCAAGCTTTTTCAAGGTTCAACAATGGTGAATTCGAAATTCTTTTTTCATTTTCGAATCTCATCAACAACTAAGGGTTTAGAAAGAATTTAGCACTTGAGTCTCAACTTTAAAACTTCAACAACACTCGAATATACTTAACACTTCTAATAATTTTTCAAGTTCATATAAAAATAATTGTTCTTTTCATTTTTTTAAATATAAAATAATATTTCCATTACATTTCGGGATTAAAAAGAAAAGAAAAATAATGAAAATAAAACAACTTTTTAAAAAATAAAAAAAATATGAAATTACACGTGACACCACGTGTATTTCACTATTTGCCAAATGTTTGGTTCTCTATGCCACGTCTCATTCTCCCTCCAGTATTTCAGCAAGTTTTCACGTGCTTCTTCATTGAGAACTGCTTCGTACGGTACAACACCCTGTAAAACAAAAATATCAAACTCGTTAACTTGATTAGTAGTGATACCACTAAACATTCTATGTCTAAGGCTTTCAATACTAGCGGCAGAAACATCACATCTTTTTTGAGGTTGTGTTGAAAAAGAAGAAGATGGTATAGAAGACGGTTGGTTGCTAGCACTTTCTTGTTGGTAATGCCTATACTTTTTTGCATTCATCTTATATGCTAGACAAAATAAAATGATGTGATAATAATAAAATATAATATTTATTTATCAATATTTCAGTTGAAGGTGCACTAGTGGGTGTGTTGTCATCTACATTAGTGGGTGTATCATCTAAATCATCGTCTAAATTAAAGTCTTCTTGAGTTCCAGAAAATAGCTCCTAGTCTAAATCTAATGGTATTGTAGGAAAATGTTCAGTATCAACAAAATCATCCTGTGTAGGAATAAGATTCTGTCTAGAAATTGGATGACTAGAAGAAGTACCCTTGCCCTTGTTGCCCCTACTAGAAGAAGCATGACCCCTACCCGTAAGCATACGTTTAAATCATTCCATTATAAATTTATAATTATACTAATAAATAATTAAAGTAAATGAAATTAAGTGCGCTAAATAAAATAAACAGACAATAATTATTTAATGAAGGAACGAATGTACCAAACGCCGACGTAACGTCGACGTGTAATTGAGACGTTGAAAATTGAAACTTTGCTCGATGGAAGATCCTCAAGCTAGTTGCCAACTTCATTCCTAAATGAATAAATAAAATTGAATATTTAGTAGACAATGTAGACTTGTAGAGAGATAGATTGAGAGATTAGAGAGATTTGTGAGAAAGATGAAGAGAAAATGAGGTATTTATAGTTGAAAAATTGGGTTAAAGTGTAAATATAATAATTTATGGGTTAAAAATAAATTTTAAGGGGTAGGGGGAGGCCAAAAATGGCCGTTGCACAACGGCCAAAATGTGAAATGGCCGTTGGTGCAACAGTTATTTGTGCAAAGGGGGGGGGGGGTTTCGGGCGGGATCGGGGCGGGACCGGGACCGGGTCGGGCCTGGCGGGATTGGGGCCGGCCGGGACGAGACCATGTCCCGTCCTGGTTCGAGTCCCAATACCGCAATTTTTTTTTAAAAAAAGGTCGGGTTCGGAGCGTGACCGGGGCGGTGTCCGGGCCGGGACCGGACCGACCCGGCCCACTGGCTAGCCATACTTCCTACTAGGGAATATAATTTACAATGCAACATATAGATTTTTCCAATGTTGAAGACAAAATAAAGTATATTAAAGTGTATTTTCTATAACACTAATTTTTAGAGAAATAGTCACACAGTTCAATCTGATAGCAGAGCAAGTCAATATATAGGATGTCGTCCTAGATTTAATTCTCACTGCCGCTCAAACGTAAATAAATACTTCTGCATATTTGGCCTATAAAAAAGAGCATGCCAAGACATAATATATATAATTAGCAAAGAGTACATTATATCTAGCTAAGCATTTAGATGTGATGGTCACGCGGTGTAACACCTAAAGATAAAAATTATTGGGAATTCTTTAGTCATATATATAGAATTGATCTGGATTATGGATTCAGGGGAGGGGGAAATGTATAGTACTTTTTTTATGGTGGTGTTTGGGTCAGCTTGCGAGCATTTGACTATTCTATCAGATACCTGCTATTTTCCATCAGCATAGGTACCGGGGAATTCTGTTTACTAAGACTTGAACATAAGGGAAACCTCATGGTTCTCCACTCACTTCATTAACCATTAGACAACACCCTTAATCGCATGACAAACATATACCTTGTAGTAGTGTTTATGAGGTTCTTGGACTCTTGGCTAAAAGGAATCCAATAAATTTTAATTAAAAGAAGAAAATGCAAATTAAATTGTACATGGCGTGATTGATTATTTAAGTTTGTTTTAATTGATTTTGAAGGTTGAATTGTTATGTAGGGATGATCAAATCATATTTAATGGGCTGTTATACTATATTGGATACTTGAGACTGGAACAGGTTCATCACTTGCCTCTATGGAGGACTGATGGGATCATTCTAACTGCACTGATCCATATTGGTCCTGTGGAGTTTCTCTATTACTGGTTTCACAGAGCTCTGCACCACCATTTTCTCTATTCGCGTTATCATTCTCATCACCACTCCTCCATTGTTACTGAGCCCATCACTGGTTAGTTGCCTTCAAATTTTTGAACTTATACCACTAGACGGAGTGTCTAGTTGCCTTCAAATATATTCTGCATAGTGTAAAGAATTTCTTTATTATCAGTGTTTCTAAACCTTTGCAACAGGTTACAATAACTCATACGTACTAATTAATTAGGAAACTTATTTCTTGTATTTGGCAGCTTTTATTCATCCGTTTGCTGAAGTCCTAGCATATTATGCGCTCTTTGCCATACCAGTGTTGGCAACAGAATTCGCTGGGACTACTTCTATAGCTTCAATTGGTGCCTACGTCATCTATACTGATTTCATGAACAATATGGGCCATTGCAACTTTGAGATCATTCCTAAGTGGATGTTCTCTATGTTTCCACCTCTCAAGTACTTGATGTATACGCCGTCGTGAGTCTCTTGACCCTATACATCAGTGAATATTTATACAATTAGATTACTCCCAAAGTAGTTGCGTACAAGTACATTTTTTTTATAAGTGCATATCGCCATATTGGTAATCGGATATTAGTGTGTTGATGGCACAGGTATCACTCATTACATCACACTCAATTCAGAACAAATTATTCTCTTTTCATGCCATTATATGACTATATCTTTAGTACAATGGACAAGTCGACAGATACATTGTATGAAAAGTCAGTTCAGAAGGAAGCTGAAGTGCCTGATGTGGTACACCTTACACATCTAACAACTCCAGAATCAATCTATCATCTCCGACTAGGGTTTCCATCATTAGCCTCGAAGCCTCATGACACCTCTAAGTGGTATTTGTTGTTAATGTGGCCGGTCACGCTATGGTCAATAATGATTACTTGGATGTATGGTCAAACATTTGTTATTGAGAGGAATTTGTTCAAGAATCTCAAATTACAAACTTGGGCTATTCCAAAGTTTCGCATACAAGTAATATTATATTATTCAGGATTGTAAATTTGTACATTTTGAATTCGTTGTTAAAGTGATTATTTGCCCTGATTTGTTATCTTTTTGTTACAGTACTCTAGCCAATGGGAAAGAGAAACTATTAATAATTTGATCGAGGAAGCCATCAAGGAAGCAAATCTCAAAGGCATAAAGGTTTTGAGCCTTGGACTCTTAAATCAGGCAAGTCAAGTTAAATACGTGTAAAAGAAAGAGTCAATATTGCTTTATCCTTACTTTTATCTATGAGAAAGCTAGTTGTTGGTCTCGTCTTAACATGTATTTTTCTTGCAAACATTTCTAAGAAGTGTCTCCTTATATGGTATAGGGCAATCCTCATCATGTGAGCTAGTTTTTTAGAGTTGAGATAGATAATGATATCAGACTCAGACTCATTTATTACAAAAAAAATTAGAATTAACTACGGACTTCATTACTAATCGGTTGTTAAATTGCTCGTAGCTAACCTGATCGAATTTTATGGTAATCTATCACTAAATAGGATTAGTGTCGAGATTCGCTATTTAACTACATATTTTATTTGTTTCTAATAATGTGAGGTAATGCTGCGTACAATAGACCCTTGTGGTCCGGTCCTTCCCCGAACCCCGTGCATAGCGGGAGCTTAGTGCACCGGGCGACCCTTTTATAGAGATCCTTGTTATTGTATGTCTCAAATGTAATCTTTTAGGAAGAGAAGCTGAATAACAATGGTGAAATTTACATAAGGAGGCATCCTCAGCTGAAAGTGAACGTAGTAGATGGAAGTAGCCTAGTTGTTGCTGTGGTTCTCAACTCCATTCCTAAAGGAACTTCCAACATTGTCCTTCAAGGCCATTCTTTGTCCAAAGTTGCTTACTCTATTGCCCTTGCCTTGTGTCAACGAGGAACTCAGGTACTAATAATCTTTTAAAATCATCGGTGCATAAAACTTAAACTCTTAACTTTTTTACTATTAATCTCTTACAACTCTTTGATTTTGGGTTTCCTTTAAGTTCCCCTGTTCATTTTAAATTCTTTATATATATATATATATATAGGTTGTCACGTTAGACGAAGAAGAATACAAGAGACTAAAATCAAGGTTTACCCCCGAGGCTTCAACTAATTTGGTCTTGTCGAAAAGTACATGTGTACTTTCAAAGGTATAAAATATAATCTTGATAATTCAAAAAGAGATTCGTGATTGATTTGGCGATATATTACAGACGTGGTTAGTAGAAGATGGATTGAATGAAGATGAACAATTGAAAGCACCAAAAGGAACAATATTTATTCCTTATTCACAATTCCCACCAAGGAAAGCTCGGACGGATTGTTTCTACTTCAACACACCGGCCATGATTTGTCCAAAACATCTTCAAAATGTAGACTCCTGTGAGGTTGGAAACTAACGATTTATTTAATTTATTTTTTTCGTTTAATTCTTTTTATTGTTTATTCATGATTGATTTAGTTATAAATTTCAGAATTGGCTGCCAAGAAGAGTGATGAGTGCATGGAGAATAGCTGGAATTCTTCACGCTTATGAAGGTTGGAATGAACATGAATGTGGTAACATGATGTTTGATATTGACAAAGTATGGAAAGCTAGTCTTGATCATGGTTTTTCCCCATTAACAATGGCTTCTGCTACTGATTCCAAGACCTAGATCAGAGTACTATAGATTGTTTTTTGTTTTTGTTAAGATCATATCTTGGATCAGTGATGACTTAACGTTGGTAAAATGTATCATTTACTAGTTTGTACTCAAATTTTATTGTAAAACCTTATATATGTTAGAATCTATTTAAATATTCAACTTTGTTTTCTTATCTCTTGCAACTTATATAGCTAAAAGAATTCAAGCTCAAAGCTCTGCAATTCAATTGGGGAATTAGAAATTTTTGTCTTGATCAAGTGAAAATGTTGGACAAACATGCATGTGCCTGCGGCCCAGGATCAGTCTGCTGCGAGCTAGTGTGCTGCAGATTGTTTGGAGAATTTTGAGGAAGGAGCTGGGGTGAGGGCAGATCAGGAGGCGGGGAAGTGTGTGGGGTTGTTGCACTCATTCTTTGTTCCGGGAGTGGCGTATTTAGGCTAATGGACAAGTTGGTGAGATTTCGGAGCCTCTCAATTTCATCCTGCATGGCGGCCATTTGTTGCAACACCAGGGCGAGGTATTCATCCTGAGCTGTGGTATTTCTCTTTTCTGAAACCTCTGGTTCATCTATAGGAACAGTGACAAGTCCCAAGAAAGTTTGCTCAGATGTCCCTGAATCAGTCATTTCGTTGGACGATCGTGCCTTCGACCTTGTGAAGTGTGGGTGTTCTTCCATTTCTTAGTCAATACAAACCGACCTTTCTTTGGGGGAAAAGAATAAAAGAACCTTTAAAAATTGCAGAAAACCATGTTAGTATAAGACATGTAATTATTGCTTCAAATAATATGCACAAAGTGAAAGTAGTAACAATGGCAAGCAGATTGTATGGAAATTAAATGCGCGTCCTAACATGCATGGGGACCTCTCTTATGTCAGAGGTGGGTATAAACGCCAAATATGAGAAATTATGATAGATTGATCCAAGCCAACTGAATTGAAATGCTTTCTGTTGGAAATAAAGGCTGAATTTTTCCAATTTCCGCATGTCATGATTAGGCTTGGATCCGTCTATTATTATCACACTACACATAGAATGCTATTTGGTGGATTTCTTAATTGTGGAGTCGATGCCAAGGATCGACCCACCTAAGGTGTATGCATGCATGACTTAAGATAAAGGGTGGTATAGCTCTATTCTAAATTTTCTAAGATTTGGCTGACTATACTCAAGGTTCCCGAGCGGACTGCTCGAGTGAGAAGGCTACGCGGCCACCGGATGGTCCGGACAGCCCGTGCATATGCCAACTCTCCTAAAATTTGGAAATCTGAAAGAAAATTTGCGGGTGCGCGAAACACACCTCGCGTGTAATGTGTGATAGTGTCAATTTTCCGAAGTGGAGGAAACATGAGCGGAATGCCACAAAAGAAGGTAGCAATTAAAGCAGTTATGCATGCAAAATTTTCTCAAAGGAAACAATTTAAAGCAACAGATCCAATAAGGAGCCAAAATAAAGCGCAATAATATTTAACCTGGGTTTGCTATGGTTAAGAACCTGAATTCCCCAGTGGACTCGCCATGCTGTCGCGCCCGTTTTTTACCGCGGTTCGCGACGTAATGAGTCGATTCCCCTGGATTGATAAAGCTATTGAGGAGTCGCCACCTAATTATTCTAAGGTGAATTAAGACACCTAAATATTAACTAAATGATGCAATGTGAACTTCGATTACTGGTCTGCGAAACTAATGATATTCTAGGTAAGGGTTCTCTATTATCCTAAAGGGAAGGGTTTAGGCACCCTTTAAGATTCGCTAACTTGCGGTTATCCGGCCAAACTCAGGTTAATATTTTGCTTAGGAAGAAATGCATATTTAAAAGTATAAAGTTTAAAAGGATGTTGCAAGTGATTTAAAAAGAATGCATTTTGACAATGTAAAGATTTTCACCACTTATTCTTTTGAAGAGTCTCGCAAAGGTGTTTACGGTTTAGAGAAATAAATTTCCGGCATAAAATCCGAAAGGAGTATGCATGATGGATTTTTGGAAGTTGGTTTCGACTCGACTCAAAACCGACCCGGTTTCGGGTTTGACCCGACTCAGAATAAACCGACCCGAAATGACCTAAATGTGAAGAACAACAACAAAAAAGAAGAAGCTAATTTTGAGGGTTGAAACTAGTATTCAAAGGGGCTTTCGGATTAAAATTAAGAAAACAAAAGATAAGTATTTTCTAAACCAAAAATTAAGAACAAAAGGGGTATTTCACCTTTCTTTTTTTCGTTTTTATATTTTCGGATTCAAAGAAAAAATAAACACCAAAACAGACCTAAAAGACCCCTTTCTTTTAAAAATAAAGATATGGAAAAATCAAATATCATACAAAATAAAATAACATCATAGAAGGTAAGTTTGAAATTTGTAAAAGTAATGGGTCAAGTTGAGCAAGTTGGGTTATAATCCATCATTTAGCCCATCTTGACCTACCCATCTTAGCTCATGTAAGCTTTGGGCGGGTTGGTCATTGACCCATCTATTGATTCAGCCCTTTTTGACCTGTCCAACTTCAGCCCAAACGACCCATCTGCCACCCATACTCCCGAACATGTAGTTGAAAAACACGTCTATTGCCTATTATCATCAAGGCTTCAAAGGATATGCATGTGGAATACAACTTTGACATGATGTTAAGCTTATGGAAGAATTAATTCATTTCGCTCGCTTCTAGCTAGAAGCCTAGAATTGAACAATATAATTAGTACAATGAGATAAGAAAAAGTTGTACACGACATTTGGAAGATTCAAGATTGAATAACACATATCAAATATAATGCAAGAAAATTAGTTACTCAAAAACTTTATTGATATTATTTTACAGAATGGGGACTACATGACTGGCCATACACAGAGAAACTAGAATAATTATTACAGTGAGACAAAATTAAACCAACATAATTAAATTTTTCCCCCCTAACTTGTCCATATCTTCTTCTAGAGTGATGAGAAAATGGGGACGCCTGGTAAGGTACCTCCGCCATCGACAATGAAAATGTTGCCCGTTACGTACTTGGAAGAATCATGAATTAAGTACCGGACCACTGATGTTAAACCTGGATCTGTCGTTCCAAGAAATCTCTGAGGAAGGGTTTTGAAAAGAAACTTATGGAACCATTCCTGTTGAATAAGCCTCTCTGTTATTTCAGATTTGAATATTCCTGGTGATATTGAGTTCACTCTGATCTTGTGTGTTCCCATTTCAAGGGCCATTATCTGCAATTAATTGAATAATATGAATATATGATATATGCACCCTTCAAATCTCGGTCTGTCTTGAATGATCCACATCTTAGGTTAAGAATCGATGAACATATTGAACTATTTATGTGACTGAGCCCAGGCACAACATCAGGGGCGTCCTTTATCACAAATAGCCCCTTTTCAGTTCATGTAATCGAAAAATATATAGCCACTGTCTTGGAGTTGCAATTAAACTCCAAAATACCATTCTGGAGTTTCCGTTGTGAAATTTGAAATTCCGGAATAGTGGCTATTTTCAAAAGACAAGACCGAAAAGTGACCATCGGACTCTAAGCTAATAGCCCTAGCCAACCGCTCAGGGTTGGCAAATGCAGCTATTTACTTGTCGGTTCATCTGAAATCCAGTACTTTCGATGCAGAAGATAAAACTTAGATGTAAAAATACACTATATAAAATTGCAACAATTAATATGCTTGAACCCATAATTTATGAAAATATGATGGGTTTAATGTTAAAAATCTTAAAGACTGAACTCATAGATCTTAAATCCTGAATCCGCCTCTACTACTGATGGAGATGGATTTGCTTATGTTGGTTATGCAATTAGTTTAATAAGATCCTAGATATTGTTGAATGAAGCTATAGATACTTTATTATTGTACTCCATTCGTCTCAATTTGTGTGACACTTTTTTTCTTTTAGTCAGTCTAAAAAAGAATAACATTTTTCTATTTTTCGTAGGTATGGACGTACCTTAGTGACCATATCAAGAGCCATCTTTGAAGAAGCGTAAGCAAGAGTCCCTGGTACTATTACCCGATTCAGACCAGCCATTGAAGTGATGTTAATAACAGATCCTCCACCCTGTTTAGCATCGCGCATGCGCCTGCACACATATTTGGACACCAACCATGCCCCTCTTAGGTTTGTGTTAAACGTATGGTTCCACTCCTCCTCTGACAATTCCAGTGAAGAGCTCACACTACCTATACATATCATAATATTCGTGTGACTATAAAGATTTTAAATTTGTGATCTCAAATATTGTCGTAACATTTGCTTATTTCGTTCTTTCTTAAGTTCTCTAATTGGATCTGTTTGTAAATTTTGAATTACCGGGCAATTAACTAATTGCTACTAAATAATTACCGGTAAGATCAATTTTTGATGTACTTAGGGTAAAACTAAAAGTTTAAATTAAATTATTTTCAACTTTAAAAAAGGATCGTTCATTTTGTAGACTAGAAAGAAAATAGTGTCAGGTAAACTGAAACGAAGGGAGTAGTAATTTAGGATTTTGTAAGAATTCTCAACCTCTAACACCGGCATTGTTAACCAAGGCATCGATACATCCGAAGGCGTCCCAAGCTATTCGTACAGCAGCCTCAATAGTAGTACCATCGGCTGTGACGTCAAGCTCGACGGCAATTGCACGCCGGGGGTCCTCTGAATTATTAATCTGGTCACAAAGAGATTTTAGTCTGTCAATACGACGAGCTGCAGCGATGATCCTGCAACCGGTTTTTGCCAAGTTGAAACAGAATTCTAGCCCGATTCCTGATGACGCACCCGTCACCATCACTACTTTCCCGCTCAGGTCTTGCCACGGCTCCATTTCTTTTAGGTATATATGCAGTGTGCTGTATTATTAATGTGGAGACTTATATATGCAGATAGTACTGGTTAATGTGCCACCAGATCTAAGTTGGCTAGCTTAGCTAGCACGCACACACGCTCCATCGAATTACAAAAAGAGAAAAAAATTAAGATATTAGTCTAATCTCTTAGAGTATTGAAGGGAAGCCTTGAAGTAACTAGTAAAGTTGATGTCATGTGACCTGGAGGTAATGAGTTAAAGCCGTGGAAACAGCATTTTGCAGGAATGCAAGGTAAAACTGCGTACAATAAACCCTTGTAGTCCGGCTTTTCCCCGGACCCCGCGCGTAATTGGAGCTTAGTGCACCAGACTGCCATTTTTAGTCTAATCTCGTAGAGTATGATACTCCCTCTATCTCCCAAATTTATGTGGTATATTTCGGATTTTGAGAGTCAAAGAGTTTTTTTCTTTTCCGTGATTTCTCATATGCCTTGTAAATATTTTGAATTGTCAATTATTATGACTTATATTACTTTCTACATTGCTTCTAAAGATGTAAACTTCATTCCAAAAAAAGATTTAAAGACCCGATGTCCGAATTCATGGACAAAATTTAAAATTTTGACTCTCAATCCGAACGATTTCATATAAATTGAGACAGATAAAGTAATATAAGTAATACTATAGCTTATAGAAGTATTTCATGATATCGTGGCCTTTTAATAAACAGCATTATTGTATATTGGTATTAAAAGAGAACTAATCAGTTGTAACTGGAACTAACAATTTTTACACCATGAAGTTATTTTTATCTATAGCCTAGTAGGTAACATATTTTATTTTTGAAATTTCAAATCTCACAATATTTTTAAAAAGATTGCCTATAAATATCATTTAATGATCTGATGGGGTATAAAACTTAAAACTCATATTTATAATTAATTTTGTATGGGAATGCTTTAGATCTTGTACTATAATGAAACTTTTGGAAACTAGTGCGGTAATCTCAATATGGAGCAGTCATTCATTGGTTAGGAAAAGTTTTGTTCTTCACTTATAAAAAAGTGTCATTTTAGTAGTCTAGTAAAAAGCACGAAGAAGGGATTGAGCTGGAGCACATGAGATCTATTGATTGTTGACTCCATTGTTTATACCTATTTGGATTCATTTTGATAAGACATAATACATAAATAGGTCATTAAATTTAACCTCATTTTCTAAGTATGCCTTTCAACTTTAGGTGTACATAAGTAGTCATCTAAATTTATAAAAAGTTGAACACATAAACACAAATGTTGATGACACATAAATTTTGAAAGTGTCTAGATGATCAGTTTGTAAGTTAAAGTGTTCAACTGATAAAGTAGAGACAAATTGAAGAGTAAAAAAAAAATCCGCCCAGAATTTGGTATCAGAGCTTGTAATAGGAACGAGTTATAAACAATGTTAAAAAATTCATCGTTTAAAAAAGTTAATTATTTGAATAAATGGTTATGGAAATATAGACAATTAAAACAATTATTGATAGAAACCAGAAACCAGCATAGAATAATAATTGATTATCAAGAAAAATGACTAGAAGAAAAGAGAGACTCTGAAATAAATATACCAGAAGAAGGATATAAAGGTGTAGAACTAGAAGAGATACTAACAACCATGGACCAACAAGATGAATCTTATGAAAGATTAGTAGAACTAAATACACAAATATATTCACAGAATCTAATGATATCAGAAATAGAATATGAACTAAGAATGAAAGTAGAACATTATGGATGAAAATAGAATAATACAACAACAAGAAAAGATGCTACAACTAACCAGAATAGCCGAAAAAACACTTAGATATAATAGAGATATAAACCAACATATCATAAGTTGTAGAATAGGAATAAAGCTAATAGGTGAAAAAGATGAACAACTACGAGAAAATTATATCAAGATAAATGAACAAAAAGAAAAAATAATATTTTTTAGAAATACATTAGCATTAAAAGAAGAAAAACTAAAACAAAAAGAAGAAGAGAACGACAAAATAAGAGAACAGAGATTAGGAGAAATAATAAATAAAGATGCTGAAATAAGTGATTTAAAAGATATTATTAGAGAACAATATAAATACATCGATTTACTAAAATATGAATAAAGGAAAAGAAATAGCAACAGACTCTAAAGAAGCACATTACCAAATGAATACCTATGAAGGAGGAACAACTCAAACGCTAAGTTTTAAACCAGATACATACCGAAAAATTCAAGATGAAAAAGAAGAATTATCTGTAAAGAAAATATTTAAAACAAAATGGTTTGAAAGAAACAAAGAAATAAGATACATAGCACAAAAACATGAAAATATAATTGATACTACCAGTACAAATGAAAGGACAAAAATAAACCTGATAACTGATGAAGTAATAAAAAGAGAATTAGCAAAGCTATCAACAAAAGAAGCAAAAAAATATAGAAATATTTACTTTGGAGGAGTAGAATTTACAATAAAAGTATACTTTCAAAAGAATATTGACACACCTATACAAATCTACGTATTAGATAACAGAATATTAGGAAATTTACAAGATGCATTAATAACTGTAATAAAAGGAAATTTAATATACCAGAAATTAAAATTTACTGTACAACCAGACTTTAGCATATCGTTAAAAGATGAACACAAAGATTTAGCCTTAACACTATACTATAAACTAGATGGAATAGAAATGCCACCAGGAAGTAAAGTGATGAGTATAGAAACAAAAATGATATATGCCTTAACAGGAAATCACCATGTAAAGAAATAGCACGAAATGAATATTATAGTACTAAAAATGTATAAAGAAATATTAGAACATATAGAGCATAAAGAAAACTCTAAGATAACTATACCAGAAGAAATAATCATGGATTTTAATATAAAAACATTAACGCCATCAAGAAGATTAATACCAAAAATAGAAGGATCTAGATTAAGTATAACTAGAGAATCATTAATCACACAACATAATAGTTTACCAAGAATACAACCTAGAACAATAGACTTGATAAATATAGACTGTAGTAGATTAAAAATCAAGGTAATAATATTTAAAAATATGATAACAATAGACGGAATAGCAGAAATAAATACAGGAGCAATTAAAAGTTTCATACACATAAGCAAGATAAACGAAAGTGAATGTAATATAATAGAACCACAGACTTATAATTACCCTGAAAATGAAAGAGAAATAATAATTACTAAAAATATAAATTTAAGATTCAAAATCCAAGATTTAGAATATAAGATAAACATAGGAGTAATAGAATATGACAGTTTTAATAAATTATTATTAGGAATCGATTTTTTAACTATGATAAACTATAAGATAAATAATGATGGAATATAAATAAATGATCAAGGAAAAACCAGATTCATAAGTAAAATATGAATGTACAACTAGAAATAATAAAGAAAAAATAAAAATTAAAGACAATAAAGACGGCCTTATTAGGAGAAATATATTCCCAACTAAAATACTTAGAATACAGTGCAAAAGAAATGAAGTTAGAAAATGAAATAAAAGATTTAGAAAAATAATGTGATATGTTTAATAAAATATGGATAGATATGGGAAATGGATGGAAGAAACGAATAAACAATCCTGACTAATCCTAACGAAAAGATAAATGCGTTATGGGAAGAAATAGTATTAAAAGAAAGAATGAAAAACGTCCTATCACTAATGGATGAAATAAAAGAAAATCAAACCAGAACACAACAAATGATAAGGGAAGAACTAACTAACTTATGGAACATATCTGAAATACCAACGTTCAAAATAATATTAGAAAAACTTAACATGATATTAGAAGAAAAGAGCAAAGGTAAACAGATAGAAACAAACAATGAAGCTACAAACAATGAAGCTAGTACAAGCAAAGAAAACACGATAACCAAAACTAATACTCACAAACCAGAAATAGTACCAATAGATGCTTGGAGAAGAAGTAAAGTACCAATAATGGTAGACATTAGTAAAATAAAGCCAAGATTATCAAAAGATGTAACAGAGACTTTAGACAGATTAGTAATATTAAATAAAGAAGGAAAATTTTAATGGAACCTAGTGCGATTACATTCTTAAAAACACATGGAAAACAGATTATAGAAAGGGAAAGATATAAATATGAACCCATGAGACCAAAACCAATAAAAGAAGAAACGCCAAAAGAAGTAGAAATACCTTTAAAAGAAGTAGAAAAAACAACCTACGAATACCTAAACTTAAGACTAGATAAACAAGAACAAAAGATAAATGAATTAAAAGCAGAAAATTTAAAGTTAAAATTACACTATAATGGAGAATGGTACGACAAGTATAAAAAATATAAAAGAAAATATAAAGATACAAATAAACTACTGAAAGAAACTAAAGTAGAATTGAGAGAAACAAAGATAGAACTAAAAGAGGTAAAACAAGAATTATTAGAACTCAAGGAAGAAGTGCACATCTTAACAGAACAATTAAAAAAGTTAAAAGGAAAAAAGAAAGTAAAGAAAATAAGATTAAGCGATGAAACTACTACAAGCAGTGATGAAAAAACTGATAACGATACGGATAGATATAGTAACGACAATAAACAAATTAACCAAGAGTTACAAGTAGTAGAATTCATAGAAGAAGAAGAAAATTCTGAGAACACAGAAATAGTAAAAGAAAATAACCAAATAATAGAAGCTTTACAAAATATGAAAAGAGTAAATGCAATAATAGACGATGAACCAGACAGTGATGTAGAAGATGAATATAACGGACAGATAGAAACCGAAATAGAATCAGAAGATATAATAAATGAAGATGCAAATAATTATCCCGAAGAAGAATTAGTAGACCCTAATCTAGAAATAATAACGAGAAGAAGAACGAGATTACCAAACCACATACCCATAGGACAACAAGCCGAATTTAAAGAGTTTGTAGGATCAATGACACAAGGAGTAAATTATAATGGATACTTTCTAGATCTAGATAACGTTTACGAAGAACAAGAAGTAGGAAGAAGAATAACATATTGGAATTTAGGAATGTACATAGCATTAATGAACAGTACACAAACAGAAAACTTAGATTATATGTATGATCTAATATCTAAAACACTAATTGGAAAAGCAGCATACTGGATAGAATCAATAGCATATCAACTAAGAGGAGAAGTATTAAGTCATGCAACTGATTGGAAATCAATGTTAATGATATTCGATTTACTGCTAAAGAGAGAATTCTTAGGAGAAAAATGGTTAGTAGCTAGAGAAAATGTACTAGCAGAAAGAAAAACATAAATAATAATGAATTTGAATAACATGAGATGTTGTAAAATAAACAAACTACCAGAATATACAATTAGCTTTAGTAAATTCTTTTACGAAGCAAGATTCTTACCAGAAGAAGGAATAATTTACCAACAATTATACTATGACCATTTACCTATACCGTATAATATTGAGATATCAAAAGAATACGTCCAACTAGAACCAAAAGAAAATACTCCAGGAGAAAGAATAAGAGTACTAAGAGCATACCTAATGAGAAAATATGAAGAATATAGAATGCAACAGAAAATTAAAAAAGATAAGAAGATAGGATTAAGAGAAATATGTGGATTTACAGAAAGAAGATTAATATTTGGATGCGATGATAAAGAAAAGAAACATAAAAGACATAAAAGACACGAGGATAAATATGAAAGAAACCACAAATATAGGAAAGATAAGAAATATAAGAAAAAACCTTATTAATCTTATAAGAAAAAGAGATTTAAGAGGTATAGAAATAATCCCGAAACAAGGAGAAAATTTGGATACAAAAGAAAATTCAGAAAGAGAAGGAATGTAAACCCAATAACAGATAAAACTAAAGAAGAAAAAGTTAAAGAATGTAAATGTTGGAACTGCAATAAAAAAGGACACTATGCAAATAAGTGCCCAAAGCTAAAGAGAAAAGCAGTAAAATATGTTAATACATAATAATTTATAATGAGTCTACAACAAATTAAAGAAGATAATAACAAATGGTACGACTACGAAGTCTTTTATATCAGTGAAACAGATGAAGAATCAGAATCAGAAAATATAAACTATATCAACCAACACTCAGATAGTGAAATTAGTTCTGAATAGAATGAACCCACTAGAAAGAGAAAAAAGAGAATTAAGAAGAGAAAGAGATTACTGGATACAATGTGAAGAATACACTCGACATAAACTGATTATAACCTCAACAGTTAATGAAACAGGAAGTAGGTATTACAATGATAGATACAACAAAATTACCAAGAGACTCGGAAAGATATGAGAAAGAATAAACGAAATAAATTGGCAACAAACTAGAATAGCAAGACATATAGAAGAAGCCATGAGAAATGAAAACGATAAACTAGAAATAGAAGAATACGAACAAGACGACGAACTTCAAAGGAGATTAAATGAAAACGATTAAATGGTAGCAATTCATATAGAAGCCCATATAGAATATAAACCAAATAAAATGATAAAATAAAAAATATTCATTGATAGTGGAGCAGATTTATGCTTAGCCAGAAAAGATGTACTAGAATCACATAGATGAAAAAGATCTAGAATACATAGAGCAAGAGTATCAGGATTCAATGAACAATCAAAAGAATTAGATACGGTAGCAGAAAATATGAGAATCATACTAGGAAAGACTATTTTCAGATTACCAATAATATATCAATTAGATAATATGAAACAACAAGTTTTATTAGGAAATAACTTCCTAGACTACTTTAAAACACAAGTTATAAATAAGAACACATTTAGCTTACAATCACCCTGTAATAAGTGGATAGTACTAAAAGGAATATTACCAGTGAATACGTTAAGATTATGTACTATAAAAACTTATAGGAATAACAATCTAGAATTATTAAAAGAAAAATACCTTAATATGCTAAAAAGGAATTTTGGAGACAATCCAATACAACTATGGGAAAAAGAAAGAATATATGGAGAAATAAAACTAATAGATCCTGGTGAAACAGTTAGAACAAAACCTATAAGATACAGCCCAACGGATCAGAAAGAATTTGAAACTCAGATTAAAGAATTACTAGAGTTAAAAATGATACGAGAAAGTAAAAGCCCACTTAGTAGCCCAACCTTTTTAGTAAGGAAACATAGAGAACAAAAGCGAGGAAAAGCCAGAATGGTAATTGACTACAGAGAATTAAATAAGAAGACTATTTTTATGGATACTTTTTACCTTATAAAAGAAACCTTATCAACAGATTAGGAAACAAAAATCGGTTTAGTAAGTTCGACTGTAAAAGCGGATTTTGGCAGATAAAACTGACTAACGAATCGAGAGCTTTAACAGCATTCAGTACCCCTCAAGGACACTATGAATGGAAAGTACTACCTTTTGGATTAAAGAATGCACCACAAATATTTCAAAGAAGAATGGACCAGGTATTTAGAAAATTGGTAGACTTCTGCATAATATATGTAGATGACATATTGATATATAGTAATGATTTAAAAGATCATATAAAGCATTTAGAACAATTCATAGAAACTGTAAAACAACATGGAATACTTTTATCTGAAAAGAAATCTGAAATATTCAAGAATAATATTGAATTTCTAGGATACATTATAGATAATGAGGGAATACAATTACAAGAACATGTTGTAACAAAAATAAAAAACTTTAAAGATAAATTAGAAAATAAAAGAGAAGTACAACAATTCTTAGGAGTAATAAATTATGCCTCAGATCATATAAAAGATTTACCATACCTAAGAAAACCTCTACAGGATTTAATAAAGAAAAATGTAACCTTTGAATGGAAAGAAGAGCATACCAAGACTATAAACCAGATTAAAGGAAAGGTAAAATCGTTACCAAAACACAGAATACCAACAGAAAAAGATCAACTTGAACTCTTTACAGATGCTAGTGATATAGGATGGGGAGCAGTCCTAATAGCATATGATAAAGAAGATATAGATAAAGAAAAAATGTTAATTTGCGGATATGGAGGTGGAACATGGAAACCAAATGAAAAGAATTATCATATAAATGAAAAAGAATTATTAGCAGTAAAATTTGGAATAAAAAGATTTCATTACCATTTACTACCAGTAAAGTTTATTGTTAGAACGGATAACACACAAGTAAAAGCCTTCATTACAAACAGAATAGACCCTTTACCAGAATTGAATAAAAGGAGAAAATGGCAGTCATTCTTTTACTGTTATGATTTCATTGTTAAGAATATATCTGGAACTAAGAATGTTTTAGCTGATTTTCTTAGCAGATATAACAATGTCGATTAACAACGAAGACTTTGAAGAATATATAGCCAAGGCTATGCAAGAGATTATCCGAACCAATGAAATAATGATTACCAAATTACAAGAGAATACCTAAATGATCAACAAGCTAGGAGAAGCCATACAAGACTTTTCTAAACTAAAAATCTTACAAAAAGAAGCTCAACAGAAAACACCGATTACCATACCACCAATACAACAAAAAACCTTTACACCATTTTTATCTAAACTAGCAACTATGCCATCACCGATACCTTTAACATCATAAGCAGTATCAATGGCAGACAACCTGAAATACAGACTAGAACTGATTAGTGCCTATGAAAAGATTAATAAGTTTTATGATTACAAGACTAACTCTGATATTGTACGCAGTGCCAAGCTGAGTAAATATCCCAGGTTTATTTGCAGTGAAAGAGCAAACCCGAGTATCGTGGAAAGATTATTTACTTATGGATTTATTGACAAAATAATCACAGATGAAAAAATGATTAACATCACCAAATTACCAAACATCATCACAAGATTAACGGAGCTCATGATGGAATCCTTTGGAAAAGGAATCTATGGAATACAAATACTAGATGCATCAACCGATTTAAAAGGTAAACCTATTGTCATCTGTCAAATCTTTAAAACAGGAAGGAATAGCACTATCAGCGGAGATGACAAGAACTTGAACATGAAAATACCCTGTACACTGGACAAGTTTCAAGATTGGCTCAGTGCCAAAAGAGTATTCGGACTACTGACCCTAAAAACAAGAATATAGGATATGTTGAGAACAAGAAAGGCATCTGTAATTGGATGTTCTAAAGGTGGAGAAGTGGAGGAAATAATGACCCTATACTACGATAATGACATAGAGGTGAAGGAGACTACATAATTAACTTTATTATTAAACAAGATTACTGATCTAAAGTATACACATGCAGACGAGACTATCAGCTATTACAAAATAATGGTCGAACAAAAGAAAAGACCAATGATAAGAACATCAATGCCATCATCATCTAACATAACTATAAAAAAGAGCAAAGTCCTGATCATTTTGAATAAGGAGGGAAAAATTGATTACTTTGACAGGGATCATGTAGATTCATCTACTTGAGACCTAATTGATTACTTGACAGGGAGCATGTAGTTTTAACTACTTGTAACCCAAAAATTGATTAGGAGCCTCACGGCCCAAAATATTATTATGGCAGGGAGCATGTAGTTTTAATTACTTGTAACCCAAAAATTGATTAGGAGCCTCACGACCCAAAAGATTACTATGGCAGGGACCATGCAATTCATTGCTTGGAAACCCAATGATTATGGCCCAACGTAGTTTCAACTACGGTAAAGTCCAAAAAAGATTAACAGAATACAATTGATTACTGAGGAGATATTTTCAAGAAAATCACAAGACAACCGGACAGTTGGAAAGCACTGAAGAACAGCTAAACAAAGAAAATGACATCCTGGACAAGAAGTCATCACAGAACAAAAGAACAGCCGAATAAGGACAAAAGAAGAGAGTGACAACTTTGAAAAAAAAAGAAGAAGAAGACAAAGAACTTTAGAAAAGTAGCAGACAAGGCACTGTAGCCTTTAAGACTTTTTGAAAGAGATTTTTTGTCTATTACTATTTACTTTACGACTTTTTGATTAAAGTTGAATAGTTGAATAGCCGAGGTTATTTATAAAAGGAGCCTCTTGTACAAAAGAAGATTCATTCAAAAAATACACAACTCTTACCTCACTTCAAAAACTCTCTCAAACTTTCAATGTTTAGCTAAGCAACATTTAGTCTATAATCGATTATCAATCAAGAATATCATAAGGAGAAGAGTAGACTAATCGATTATTAACCAAGAACACCATAAGAACAATAGTAGATTACTTTGAAAACTCATGATTAAGAACCATATTAGTGTGAATACAACACCTTTCAGAAGATCTTCAGAGGATATCTGTGAGGACTCCCGAGCACCCAGGCCATTATCCCGTGAAGTCAGTGGACGTGTGGAGGCAGAGCCAAGATGGGTTGAGCTACTCAGGTGATCTGAAAATCTGAATAGAGGTATGTGTTCAAACTATGTATTTCTAATTATGATTTTGATAAGTATGTTACTCTATTGTTATGATGTTTGGATATTGATAAAAGATTATATACTCTATTGTTATGATATTTAAGATATTGGTAAAAGATTATAGACTCTTTATTAAAAAATGAAACTGAATTTAAGATTATCAACTCTATCAATACATGATTATTGTCTGATTAACTCTGAAAAAAGTTTATTAACCATGATTACCATCTATATTCCGACCTCTAGGGGTAATTAGATGATGAAAAGATCCGCCCAGAATTTGGACTTGTGCACATTCAAAATTGAATAACATACTTACAAAATGAGACCAAGTTTGAGGGCTTATTTATGTATTCATACCTTTTGATAATCTTGTTGCAGTCTTATTCCCGAAGGATGAAAAGTCGAAGTAAACACTTGGAATAAAAGTCATCATCTCGATCGAGTATTAAAAGACCACACGACTCCGTGATATACATGGTAAGTGTATATCACAATTTGTACCACAATTATTTGTAATATTTTATACCATATTATTTGTAATTAATTAGCATTGTACTTTTACCATAATTATAGGATTCTTATACAAGTAGAATAAGATTTTAGGAGTAGAATATGAATAAGATTTTCCTATTATGGAAATTGTAAATTGTATATATATTCTTTCATTAATGAAAATAATAAAGGGGTTATTTCTTTCACGGTATCAAAGTCTAGGTTCTTTTTTTTCTCCCAACTTTTTTCGTCGACCACTTGCATCGGTCCGAGAGCCTATCCTCGGTTTTTGTGCCCGACGGTATTTCTTTCTCTTCCCAAATTTTCTTCCAAATCCCTCCATCACGTCTTGCGTTGATATTATGTCTAAGAACACGTTTCATCCTGCCCTTATTGTTTCTAACATCAAGAACCACATCCCTATCGTTCTTGAAATAGAAAATGTCCAATACATACGTCTTGAGTTATTTTTTGGGGATTGCTGTCACTCGTCATGCAGGTGAGTTATTCTTATCACAACGTAAGTATGCAACTGAGATCATTGAGCGAGCTGGTATGTCCTCATGCAAGTCTACTTCCACTCCAGTTGATACTAAACCCAAGTTGGGTGTTGCGGCTGGCTCCTCTTACGAGGATCCGACCCGCTATTGCAGTCTTGCAGGGGCTCTTCAGTATCTTACTTTCACAAGACCAGATATTGCGTATGCCATACAACAGGTGTGCTTGTTTATGCATGATCCCAGGGTTGAGCACATGAATGCGCTCAAATGCATTATTCGATACATCCAGGGAACACTTTTACATCTATATCCGTTTTCGACATGTACACTAGTCTCGTATACATATGTTGATTGGGGTGGCTGTCCGGATACCAGACGTTCAACGTCTGGCTATTGCATGTTTCTTGGTAATAACTTGGTCTCATGGTCTGCGAAGCGTCAGTCGACATTGTCACACTCTAGTGTAGAGGCCGAGTATCGAGGGGTGGCCAATGTGGTTTCTGAATCATGTTGGTTACGTAATCCTCTTTTAGAGCTTCATTATCCTATTCAGAAAGCTACCTTGGTTTATTATGATAATGTTAGTGTCATCTACCTTTCTGGTAATCCAGTTCAACACCAGCGCACTAAACACATCGAGATGGACATTCACTTTGTTCGCGAAAAGGTAGCTCGTAGACAAGTACGCGTTTTCCATGTCCCTTCCAGATATCAAATTGCATACATCTTTACAAAGGGTCTTCCCTCAGTCCTTTTTGAAGATTTTAGGGACAGTCTCAGCGTACGAAGACCACCCGCTATGACTGCGGGGGTGTAAAAGACCACACGGCTCCGTGATATATATGGTAAGTGTATATCACGGTTTGTACCATAATTATTTGTAATATTTTGTACCATATTATTTGTAATTAATTAGCATTGTAATCTTACCATAATTATAGGATTCTTTTACAAGTAGAATAAGGTTTTAGGAGTAGAATAAGAATATGATGTTCCTATTATGGAAATTGTAAATTGTATATATACTCTTTTATTAATGAAAATAATAAGTGAGGGATAATAATCATTAGTGCTTTTTTATTGTACAATAAACTTCATTGCTGTATATTCCCTTATTTATTTAATTAGATAATTATATATAAATTAGATGGATTGATAATGAAGCCGCCAAGCGTATTGCCTCTTTTGTTTACTACTCCATTAGGATATTATTTTATTTTTTTCAGATCTAAATCTGCCATTTCTGAACGAAGAATGTTGGCCAAACCAACCACCGAGGAGTGTAATAACATGTATAGAATCCATTCATCCTTAATAACAAGTCTTAGGTTCGAACCAAACAAACACGAATCCAAAATTTAAAGTTTATGGTATCTGCAATGACCTAAGTGAATACTATAATAATGACTGAGCTTACAATTAAATATTTATAAATATATATGATATGTGCAAAAGCTATTGATTTCCGTAAATCCATATACAGGCCTCTAGATCCGCCCCCGGCAGAGAGAATTTTCCTTTAAATGGGCCCTGCTGCGCACAGAGCGAATTTAGAATTTAATGTTTATGGTCCCTACAATAACCTAATCAAGTTAATATACAATAATAACTAGATTCATAGTCAAGTATTTATAGAAATTTAGTGAATTTCCTAATGCATATACAGGGTTTAGATAAAAGCTACTATGTCACGTGAACTCGTAGCTAATAAGGTAGGTCCGCCCGGCCTACATGGAGCAAATCTAAACTAATCGGAACAGTGAATTCCAAATACAAGATGATTATTTAAAAAAATGGCCGGGACCATTAGCCTCTAGTTCTCTATTTTTCCTATAAAGAAGAGGGAAGGTCGGAGAGTGAAGCTCCATCTTTGAGGTGAGGCTAAAAGTAATTAAGGTCTCTTTAGAACATTGAACTATTTCCATTTTTTACCAAAAATCTATCCTTTTTTTTTCGAACCAAAGATCTGTTTTTATTTACTAGCACTTTGGATATGCTCATTCTTGTTTTATTTACTAATATTGGCATTTCATTTGGTGATTTTTCTACGTGCTTAATTTATATAGAAAAAAGGTGATGCGTAATTGTTTTAATGGAAAAATCACGTTGCAGAAAGTAGTGTCTTCAAACAGATTATGGAATGATTTGAATTGTTTCATATTTACCTAACGATTATCTTATATCATAACAGATTGAAGCAAATTAATTTAATTGTTGCAGATTTAGGATTGAAGAGGCAGGAGAACAAAAATGGGAGCCGGTGGCAATATGTCTTGTTCAACAACTAAAAATGAACAAAGGAAAAATCCTCTCCAAAGAGTGCCAATTTTAAAGCCCCGTTTTACAATTGGCGATATCAAGAAGGCCATCCCTCCTCACTGCTTTCAGCGATCTCTTGTTCGCTCCTTCTCCTATGTTGTTAATGATCTCATACTGGTCTACGTCTTCTACTATATTGCCACCACTTACTTCCACGTCCTTCCATTCCCGTATTATTACCTAGTGTGGCCTATTTACTGGATCGTTCAAGGTTGTGTTTGCACCGGAATATGGGTCATCGCACATGAATGTGGCCACCAGGCCTTTAGTGATTACCAATTGATAAATGACATTGTTGGTCTTATCCTCCACTCTTCACTTTTAACACCATATTTCTCATGGAAATATAGTCATCGTCGTCACCACTCAAACACTAATTCCCTTGAGCATGACGAGAACCATGTCCCCAAGCTAGAATCCAAACTAAGATGGTACACCAAATTATACGTGAACAATCCACTAGGACTATTATTCATAATTGCCTTCACCCTCGCAATTGGCCTGCCTTTGTACTTCGCCATCAATATAGCCGGCAGACCTTATGATCGCTTTGCAAGTCACTATGACCCATATAGCCCGATTTATAATGACCGTGAGAGGCTACAAATTTACATCTCAGATGCAGGTCTGATTGCAACTACTTATGTGTTGTATCGCGTTGCTCTGGCAAAAGGGCTAACTTGGCTTGTATGCATCTACGGGGTACCCCTCCTAATTGTGAACGGCTTCATAGTGTTAATCACTTTATTGCACCACACTCATCCTTCATTGCCACATTATGATTCATCCGAGTGGAATTGGCTAAGAGGAGCTCTAGCTACTGTAGATAGAGATTATGGTGTGTTAAATAACGTCTTCCACCACATTGCAGACACTCATGTGGTGCATCATCTATTCCCAACCATTCCACACTACCATGCAATGGAGGCAACCAAAGCTGTCAAGCCATTACTAGGAGAATACTACCAGTTTGATGGTACCCCATTTTATAAGGCAATGTGGAGGGATTTTAAGGAGTGCATATTTATTGAGAAAGATGAAGGATCTCAAGACCAGGGTATTTTCTGGTATAAGAACAATTTCTGAAAGTTGAATACCAATAATTATTTTGTAATAAGTATTTAGGATTGTGTTTTCAGTATGTTTGGATTTGTATTGTTACTTCAAATGCAATGTTTGTTTTGTTTGATATTTTAAATTTATTGTATTGTATTCTTAGAGCCGAGGGTATATCGGAAACCTCCCAAAGTAGGAGTAAGGTGTGCGTACACTCTACCCTTTCAGACCCTACTTGTGAGATTTCACTGAATATGTTGTTGTTATTGTATATATTGTTAAAAAGTTTCTTTTAGTTAACCTAACCACCCAGGCTTTCACCCCATGTATTGTCCTAGTTGTTGTTGTTGTTGTATTTCTTATTATATTTAGAAGTAAAGTATCGTTATGATTATGTACTACACTGCAACAGATATAATTACAAAACTTTGTTCATCTGACTTCAGTACTTTCAATACACAACATAAATTTATGTATAGATGTTCACTAATATTACAAGAAATAATATATATGAATTTATAACTTTAAGAATATAATAGATTCATGTAAAAAATCCGGCCCATTAACTAAAATGCGGCCTAACCCGGTAAGCCCCCGATGTACCCTTATCCGGGTAGGGGGCTGGGCTGGGCTGGATACCCTTTCCCCTCCCAGTCCGACCCCTTAACTATAGCCCAGCCCACAATCTGCCTCGGTATGGACCACATTTAAATGGCCCGACCCGACCCATTTGACATGCTTAGATTAGACAGACCCCTATATCATACGCAAAAGAAGTTACAAGAGGTGGAGATGATCCTTGCCTCTATGAGAGATTTTAAGATTGAAGAGTGTTATCTCTAGTGTTCCAATCAATACTTTAGTAAAATCAGTTTATGTTTTAAATCAAACAAAAAATAAAATAAAAAAACGTTAAGGACAGAAATAGATGAAACGGAAATTTTCGAGTCCATTTGTTTCTTGTATGTCCTTAAGAAATCTAATCCTCTCACAATTACCAAGGTTAATGGATTAATTTCTCTCAAGATAGAACGGAAAACTATTCTGCAATAGCGGCAATGCGAATTGCAGAACTTCAACGAACTCAAATGGCGGCAGCAAATCACACTGTACATTTATGTTTTTCTTTTGAAAAAGATGCAGAATGCAAGAGTGAGAGGAGATTTAAAATTTAAATTTTTTTCAGTAGTTTTTAAGCTTCAGTGAATTAAAAATCTAAAGCAGAATTTCAACTTATATAGCCGACAAATGGGTGTTATGAAAAGGTGTTGTGACTTCACAGAAAAGTTACTTCCTTTGCTCCTGGTACCTTTTCGTAAAATCACTCAATTTCTCATTCACACCACATAAACCCAACAAAGAGTTTATCGTTGTACAAAAGGTATCCACTGCTAATATATAGAGATTTGCCTAAGCCATACATGGAGTCATAATATTATAAAGCATGATTAGTCTGCCCTAGGAGGGGATTAATACAAATAAGGATAATGATAAAGTTATTCAGTCTCAAAACTAAAGAGGCTTTTTTCTTTATTCCTGAGATTTGGTACTGTAAAAATGGATTTTGGGTCTAACTAAACCCCAAAAGCTAGTTTGTAGGGTGAGGATTGTCCAAGTCCATTTAAGGAGTCCATGTTCCCATTCCATTTTCGATGTGGGACTCTTAACACTCCCCTGCACGTCCAGACCCCGTTAATTGAAGCGTCGATGACATAATTTGGGGACCCGACATTGGTGAACTTAGAATTGGAATAGCTATGACTCTGATGTAAAGAATGGATCTTGGGCTTAACTCAACCCCAAAAGCTAGCTTGTAGGGTGAGGATTGTCCAAGTCCATGTTTCTATTCCATATCTGATGTGGGACTCTTAACATTTCCCCGCACTTCCAGACCTTGATAACTGGATCGTGGATAATATAAGAGGGGGGCCCAACGTCAGAAATAATGAATTGGAACGGGTCTGGCTCTGATACCATGTAAAAAATGGATATTGAGTCTAACTTAACCCCAAAAGCTAGCTTGTAGGGTGAGGATTGTCCAAGTCCATTTAAGGAGTCCATTTCGGATGTGGTACTCTTAACACTCCCCGCACGCCCAGACCCCGTTAACTGCAGCGTGGATGACATATTTTGGGGACCCAACATCGGTGAACATAAAATTGGAATGGGTCTGGCTTTGATACCATGTAAAGAATGAATCTTAGGCCTAACTCAACCCCAAAAGCTAGCTTGTTGAGTGAGGGGAGACTCTTAACAGGAATGTTTTCTTGATCATTCTTTAATATTGCAGCTTTGTCTTTAGTAGGCAAAGGAATAGCTTCTGTGAAGATCTCCTGATTCTATTTTACCTTAATACTAGCTAGTACATCAGCAACTCCTTTGACTTCTCTGAAGCAATGTATAATTTGGAAATTTCATGATAATCTGAAGGGAAAATCGTGCTAACTAGGGCTGGCAATTTCACCGTAATCCTTTGGATATCCGATCCACCCGACCCGATTATATGGACGAAAAACCGACAAAATACGAATTTTAATCGGGTGACGGATCGGGTCGGATTAGGATGGACATACATCCAACCCACCACCCGACCCATCCATCCACCCGTTTATGAATTAGTTATTTTTTGTGTAGTTCAGTGATAACATACCCCTGACTTATGTCGTTACTAGTACTTGGTTTTATTTCCAATAGTTTTCTTTATTTTTCTAAAGTGAATGAAAATTCTTTTTCAATTTCAACATGACAATAACGATGATTCGTAGTATCAAAAATGTTATTTTGATACTACGTTATACATAATTGACATTTTCTATGTTAAACATCACTCTATATATGACTATAACTGTTAGCAATATAATAGGTTGAGGAATATTACAATGGTATCAAGATCAAATTATAATGGTAAAGCAATTTAGTATGAAAAGCAAGATAGTATGAAAACTGAAAAATAAACTCAAAGTATCAAACTGATTGTGCTATACTTTTCATCCGCGAAGCACCCGATCCACCTGATTCATCCGTGGATGATGGGTGGATCAGATGTGGATGAAGAAAAAATAGGGTGATGGATGGGTCGGGTGGTGGATGGATGGTTGGCGGGTGGATGAAGAAAAAATATTGTAATTTTCAGATTTCTAGATGAATTATTGAATCTTTGTTTATCCTTTCGAATACTTGTAATAGTTATATACTTCCCGTACTGCTTTATAAAGTACAATAGAGTAAAATCTTCTAACATATAACACATAGGAGGTCTAAGTGTAGGATTTCCATAGTATAGGAGGTGTAAGTGTTTGATTTTAGAATACAAGGTTCTATCGTAAGCAATTGTATCAACATACAAAAATATTCTAAAAGCAATTTAAAACACGAAACTCAAATCAAGGGGTCGAGTTGTTACATTAATTTCATTTTTGTGTTCCACCAGTGCTAACTACTACTAACAAATTTTGATTATAAAATATTCCCAATTAAACTTAAGATTTCGAATTGTCCCCTCCCTCGGCACGGTACATCTGGCTCTCATCCTCCTATATCAACTACGTCATTCTTTGCTTGTCCCTTGTGCATTATTCTCTTCTCAATTTTATGATTGGCGCAACTGTAGGGACGGAGCTAGACTATAGCTTGCGAGTTCGATTGAACCCAATAATTTTTGTCTACATTTTATATTTATTTTAAAAAATTCATTTAGTATGTATAAATTATGAATCCATAAACTTCAGATCCTGGATCAGCCTCTGAACACAACTATACTACATACTCCCTCCGTCCCCAAAACGATTGTCTTAGTTTGACTTGACACAAAATTTAAGAGATAAATGAAGACTTTTGAAATATGTTGTCCAAAACAATTCTTAGATATTTGTGTGGTTGTAAATCATTTCATAATGTTAAATTGTTTCTAAATATAGAAATGTATCAATCTTTTTTAAACAAACTAATAAAAAAGTTAGATAATTTTTTTGGACGGAGGGAGCAATTATTTAATTCGTCGGCTACTCGATAATGTATTCTTTTTATGGATATAACACATAGGAGGTCTAAGTGTAGGATTTCCATAGTATAGGAAGTGTAAGTGTTTGATTTTAGAATACAAGGTTCTATCCGTAACTAAATTATAAAATAGGAGTGTTTAGTGTAATTAAACCTTAGGAATATTCTAATATTCACATAGTTCTATTATTACTCATTAAAAATCATAATGCATCTGAATGTGATAATTAAATATAAACTACAATTCATAAGGGTGTATAATATACTCTTTAAAATAATTTATTACATTATCTTGTAAGATGTATGTGCCTTCACTAAAAATGAAAAACTGCATATAATATGTCCATGTGATATTGAAGTATCTTTCAGTGGCGCACTAAGAAGCAATAAAAATTGTATGATCATTACAAAACAAATCTATTAATATTATATAGAAGTATTTCATGGATCTGTATGACTATATTCCTTTTCTAATAAACAGCATTACTGCATGGGATACTAAAATAATCAGACTACTACTGGACAAAGTTTTAATAATGAACGTCTGGCGATGCTAGTTTTAGCATTATCTGAAAGCCAGTTATAAAACTCCATTAGAAGTGAATTAAAAAGAGATCCCACATGCATGATATATACTTTTATCAATTATAGTTACATTATATTATTCACATAATGACAATAAGAAAATTCAATTTTTAACTTGTAAACGACCTGTCTCTACGTGAATTACATAAAGATGGAAGGAATATTACATGAATCGAGATGCAAGATACATTAATACATTATTATATAACAGAGTGAATAAATCTGGGGGAAAAGTAATTTAGTATAACTCCAATAAACCTGATGCCAGAAAACGACACAGGCAAGAGCTAAACCTGCACCAAAAAGCCCTAAAATTTTTCCCAAGAATTTTATATATATTATATATATAACATATATATGGACAACAGTGCATGATCATGCACATGGCCTATTGGTAGAATAATGTATTTTTTTCTTGATTTGAATCTTCTCATTAATACAATATATATAGGTGTTTATAATTGTAATATAATTGAATGAGAATATCTACTTTACATAATTATACTAAAATAATAATTACATAATATATGGAACTGGATCTGAAGTCAAGGAACAGTTGTCGGGGAAGTCCCTTAGTAAATATATCTGTGTATTGATAGGAAGAGGCAATATGTAACACCTGAACATGGCCCATAACAATCTTCTAACGAACAAAATGAATATCTATCTCAATATGTTTGGTTTGCTAGTGCTGAACCAGGTTATGAGACAAGTAGACATCATATATGTTATCACAATCTGAAGTCAAGGAACAATTGTTGTCCATATATATGTTCTCTAATTTAGAGTTCCAATACCTACCAAATGTGTCTAATGATAGGTATATATTATTTGACGCATTTGGTAGGTGTTGGAACTCTAAATTAGAGAACATATATATGGACAACAGTGCATGAAGTTATCAAGCACATGGCCTATTTGTAGAATAGTGTAATTCTCCTTGATTAGAGTCTTCTCATTGATATAATAATTATAGGTGTTTACAATTGTAATCCTAATTGAATGAGAATATTTACTTTACATAATTACACTAAAATAATAATTATAGAATATATGGAGAATATTTACGTATTCTCTATCACACTCCCTCAATCGGAGGGGAGGAGGTCGGACGCTCAGACTGGATCTGAAGTCAAGGAACAACTGCCGGTGAAGTCCCTTAGTAAATATATATGCGTACTGATAGGAAGAGGGAACATGTAACACCCGAACATGGCACATGGCAACCTTCTCACGAACAAAGTGAATATCCAACTCAATATGTTTGGTTCACTGGTGCTGAGTCGGGTTATGAGACAAGTAGACAACATATATGTTATTATAATAGATAATAGATGCCTAACGCAAGGGACAATGAATCTGTAGAAGAAGGTTTCAGAGCCAATAAATCTCGGCAATAACGTTCGCAACGCCTCTATATTCTTTTTCTGCACTCGAACGGAAAAGCGTGGCTTGTCATTTGGCAGACCATGAGATGAGGTTATCACCTAAAAATACACAATAACCGAAAGTGGATTAACGTGTGTCCGGACAGCCGCCCTAATCGGCGTCCGTATATGATATTAGCATGGTCGGTGTAGATGGATAGAGATGTAATCCATAGTCAAGAGTACCCTTAACATATCGAATGATACGTTTAAGAGTGGTAAAGTGAGGCTCCCTAGGATCATGCATGAACAAGCACACATGCGGAATATCATAGGCAATATCGGGCCTAGTGAAGGTAAGTTACTGAAGTACACCAGCAATACTCCTATAAAGGGAAGGATCGAGCACCGGATCCCCGTCATCGGTATTGAGTTTCGACTTTGAGTCAACTGTAGTGGGCATGATCTTGTAGTTTGCCATTTTAGCCCTATAAAAAATTTCTTCGGCATACTTACGCTGACACAGGAACATTGCATTTTCGGATCTGGTCACTGAAATCCCTAAAAAACAACTCAACTTACTCAAGTCTGTCATAGCAAATTCGGATTTGAGCAGGGTATGATCTCGTGTTTTAGCACATCAGATAAGGCAGTAAGAACAATATCATCCACGTATAGAAAAAGGTATGCATAATTGTTACCTCAATGAAAAATAAAAAGTGAATTATCACCTTTGCTACACATGAACGCGATATGCATGATATAAGTGGAAAATCGCTCATTCCAATCCCTGGGGGCCTGTTTCAAGCCATATAGTGACTTTCGAAGATGATAGACATACTGAGAAGCCTCTGGATGCACAAATCCAGGTGGTTGATGCATATATACAGTTTATTTCAAATCACCATGTAAGAACACATTTTTCACATCAAGTTGATGAATCGGCCAGTTCTTTCCCATAGCTATGCTAAAAAGAGTGCGAATGGTGGCTGGTTTAACCACTAGACTAAAGGTCTCACCACAATCAACTCCTTCTTGTTGCCCTGTGCCATTTGCCACAAGTCTCGCCTTATGGCGTTCAAGCTTACCACTATCTTTGAATTTGTGATGATATAGCCACATGCAATGAATCACATTCACCCCTCGTGTTAGGTACGGGTTTCCATACGGTAGGTCAGAAGCGGGATTGTTTGGGTCACGGGTAGTGGGGTGGTTACGGGTAGTGGTCTTGGTGACACGGGAATAGTGGTAGGGGGTGGGGGCAGTGAACTCGGTAACGGAATGGGTGAGGATGAGACGGGAGAAGTTGACGGGATGGGGGGAGGGCGGGTAGTCGACGGGGACAGTGGCAGTGACGGTACGGGCTGGGGAAGTGACGGGAAGGATGCCACGATGTATTGCATTTCTAATAAGGGAGAAGTGTCCAAATCATCAAGGAAGTTGTATTTAGTGGCCTGAAACTTTTGGATGTTTGCAAATGGGAAAACGAGAGACTAAGATTTTATTTGTGGACAAATCATAGCATAAGTACCCCTATGGTTTGATGGGAAACCTAAGAAAACGGAAAGGGTATTTCTAGGTGCTAATTTGTGAGGGGCCGTGGAGGCAAGATTCGGATAGTATAGACACCAAAAAATCTGAAGGTGATCATAAGAGGGTATCCGACGGAAAATAATTTCGGTTGAAGTTTTATTTTGAAGAGTTTGTATTGGTAATATGTTAAGGAGGTATGCCGTCATGTGTAGGGAGTATACCCAAAACGAAGGGGGGATGGAAGCATGGAAGAGCATAGTGCGGATCTTATCGTTGATAATGCGTAGAATTCTTTTGGCTTTACCATTTTGAGGTGAGGTATGGGGGCAAGAAAATCGAAACACCATGCCGTGATCCCCACAAAATTTATGAAAGGGAAGTTTGTTAAACTCTCGGTCGTTATCACATTGAAATATTTTGATGGTCTTTTCAAATTGGGTTTTAACATATGCTTCAAATTCAAGAAATATTGTGTAGACTTGGGACTTATATTTTAACACCTAAAGAAAGTGAGAGAAATCATCCAAAAACACCAAATAATATTTGTGACTTGGTTTGCTAGTAATGGGAGATGTCCATAAATCCGCATGAATAATATCAAAAGGAGACAAAGTAACACTTAAAGATGATTTAAACGGAAGTCGAACATGCTTCCCTAAAGGACAAGAATAGAATTTTTGGGTAAATTTCTCATTATTACATTGAATGAAATTTTGACTTCTAAGAAAACTAAAAACTGGTGCTCCTGGGTGCCCAAGTCTACTGTGCCAGGTTGATTGAGATATTACAGCTAGAGAGGTATGTGGATGGACACGTGTAGCAGAATTGGATGAGAAAGGATAGAGGTCCCCCACACTATTGCATCTCGTAAGAGGTGTCCCCGTATGTAGGTCCTTCACGAAAAAACCAAAAGGGTCAAACTCAATAGATACGGAATTGTCAATAGCAAATTTCCTAACATAAATTAAATTTTTAATGATGTTAGGAGCATATAGGACATTTTTTTAGGGAAAATAGAGGATGAGGTGGTGGTGTATGAGTGGTTCCATAACCTTGAATTGGAATGCGATTGTCATTTCCGATCAAAATAAATTGAGGATTGTGCAATTTTAGATAGTCGAGGAAGATTACCAAAAGTGTGAGTGAGGTGGGATGTGGCGCTCGTGTCCATATACCAGGTATCATCAGGCTGCTATAGATTCATAGTGTTGTAGGTATGGGCCAATTTGGTAGGGGTGAGTAGGTCGGAGGGTTGTTGTTACTATTAGGTCGATGTAATATGGCCCTGCTCTGTGTGGCCTGCCTGTCGTGGACTTGGATGAGGGCCAAGTATGCTGGGTTGATTCCACTGGCCAGCATACTGGGCCGGCACTGTCGGGTATAGGCTTGGAGGGGTGGCCCAGTTTCTGAAAATTACCCAAGGTAGTGGGCCGGCCTAAGTTGATAGGTATAGGGCCTTTTGTGTTGGGCCGGTGGAATGACCCTTTCCTCTTTCACCACGCCCGTTGTCGCGACCACGTCCCATGTTGCCACCTCGGCCCTACGGTGGGGTCTGTGGGTTGCGGAGGACCGACGGGTGTGTTGGTGGTTGGCAGTACATCAACCGCCAATGCCTGTTGAGTGTGTTTATTATGTTTGGCTCGTCTGGTCTCCTCCAACATCAATTATGAACGGGCCTTGGTAAAGCTAGGGAGGGGATCATCTTGTTGGATCATCGTCGCAAGTGTATCATACTCACCCTTCGGCAAACCATTGATAAGTTGTAAAACCATCTTTATTTCATAAATTGGAGTGCCAACATTAGACAATTAATTGGCAACCAATTTTAGTTGTTTATAATAGTCTGACATATTGGCAAAGTTCTCAAGACGAGAGTTGTTGAATTGTTCCTCCAAATAGATGACACGTGTATGCTTGTTGTCTTGAAAGATTTCCTCTAGCCGTATCCACAATTTGTGAGCCGATGCACCTGTCTTCAAAATAGTATGAAGCAAATCCTTAGATATGGTACAATATATTCATTATTTAACAATTGCATTTAGCCGCTTCCACGTCGGGTTGTCGACATCGGGTTGACGAGGCGTGGGGGCAACGATGTGATCAAGGACGTTGAATGCACAAGCATGTATTTGAAATAATTCAACCCACGATGAGTATTGTCCATCCTCTTGATCAAGAATCAAAGGGATAAAGTTCTTGATATTTATTACGGCGAAGGCCAGATGAAAGGAGTTAGAAGATGAGGAGGGAAGAGAAGGATGTGTGACGTCGGGGGGTGGAGGGTGAACCCTCGGGAGATTCGGGAGTAGCCATGAATTGGCTATTTTCGGTGGTTCAAGAGAGAACAAAAAAATGTAGGGTTAAAGAAGGGAGGGTTGCCGTCGTCGGAAGCAAGGAGAGAGGGTGGGCTGGGACGAAAAGTGTAGTAGAGAGAGGATGTTTAGGGTTTGACTCTTGATAGTATAATTTTTCTTGATTGGAGTCTTCTCATTAATACAATATATATAGGTGTTTACAATTATAGTCCTAATTGAATGAGAATATCAACTTTACATAATTATATTAAAATAATAATTACAGAATATATGAAGAATATTTACGTATTTTTATC